>LPNX010824082.1:888020-1079434 GCA_001517045.1 Pseudotsuga menziesii | reverse complement strand
TTCTCACCTACCACAGTCAGTTAACCATTATTTAATACTAAATGTAACAGTTAGTTGTGTTTTAGAACTCCAATTGTGATTTAGACAAGTATTGGTTACCTGTAGTCAAGTAGAGTCATCAATTCGAACTTCCTCATGTGGATTCGAATTGCTTGTGGCTATTAAATCCATTTTACATCATTGTAATTATTATCTGGATTACTTTTTTTGATTAATGAAAGCATTCACAGTTGCAAGCCTTTTGCACTGTTTCATTCTTCAATGGCTGAGTAAATTGTGAGATCTTCTTTGTGAGTTGTGTGTTTGTCTACAGATCTATATGCTCAAATTTAACACGAAGAGCATCTTGATCCATGTCTTCATTCTCCCTCTCCCTCCACTCTAGGTTGCATACCCGCGTATACAGTGTGACCCCCATAGATTTGGCCTAAAACATCTTTTTTTTCATAAAATTAAAATTTACTTGGATGAAATGAAAGAGCATAGAGAGTAGATTTACCTGACACTTGCGGTTTTGGAAATTGTCCACCGAGTTGTCCACTCTGAGCGATTGAAGGCAGAGGTAAAACTTGTCTATATTGGGTAAAAGTGTCAAATGGTGAGTTTTTATTTCTTTTGAACTATTTATAGAAATATTATTTCAAAAGTGGGTTTTTAGCCTATAGTTCTTATTTTTTATAAAAATCAAACTAATACCAAGTCTTTTTTCTTCAATGAAATAGGTCTAAGGTCACTTAAAGTTGTTTTTCACTCATATAGGGTAGGATTTTGGTCATTCATATGCATTTTTGCATTTATACCTAATTTGTCTTAACCCTAGAATTACTACTTTGACCATGGACTATGGTATTTTAACCATTAGTACCTTGTCTATATCATTGTTCTTCCATGGATAGGGATTTCCTCACATGAGTACCGTAGATTAGAACACATTTATTGTCTTTTGGTACTCATGTCCCATTTGTCGTAGGTTTAGGGGAGTCTTCTTAGCTATTTTTCACGCCAAATTGAGCCTCATTTTGGTCTCTTTTTACAAGCTATCCCTTTTAAAGGCTCCCCTCCTTTATGGAGGTTTTTTAGGCCTAAATTTAACTCCTCAAAATATACTCGACCGTTGAGTAAACTTGTTCATTCATGCTCGTTAATAATATGTGAATGGGAATCTGCATTGGTGGTAGGTTATCTCTTTCTCAGACCATGTGGAATAATACGAGAAAGGATCACTCTATTTTCTACGGATGACATACATATTCATGAGTGTCTTGATGAGAATTCTTTGAGCCACTTGAAGTCTTCATGTTTTCCTTGCTCCTTATTTTGTTCAGATTTTGGTGGACGTTCTCCATTCACTTATTGGATGAAAGAACACATGGATGATTATATTGATGCACATTACATATCATTTGGAGCACATTCTTATTCACATTTGCAGAAGCATTCCTTGTTACTTTATGATGATGCACATATACATGGATGCACCTATGATATGCATTTGAGTCACTTGAAGACTCATGGTTTTTTTTGCTCAACACTTGGTTCATTTGATGTTGGAGGAACTTCATCCAACACTGGAGTGAATAGATTTATGATGGGAGAACATTTTTTTTACCAGCCACATACATTGTTATAGCTTTATGATTCACTCATTCATGGATGTATGGGTGAGACTTCTTTGAGTCATTTGAAGTCTCCTTGTTTTTCTTACTCATTATTTGGTTTAGATTTGAGTGGAGATTCTTCATCCACTTCTTGGATGAAATAAGACATGGATGAATATTATGATGCATATAAAAACCTTTTAGAAAAGCATTATAGGACATGGGATCCTCGCCTATATCATTTGAGCAAATTTGATTTGTCACTTGAAGCATGTATGCACTTGGAAAATGGTAGTCTACTCACTGGGAGGTATAAGCACTTTCATGATTTTTTGGTGAGGAACCTCCTTGATGTACATTTTTATTATTTTGTTATATACTTTGATGATATATATTATGTACTCATGATGTTTGGAATACTTCATACAATAAAATGGGATCCAAGAATTCTCTTTCCTAATGGTATGGGTTGGAGAGCACTCTTAATTGTTGGAGTGCAATGCAAGCAATGGGACCCTGGGATAGTTTTTAGTCCCATTGATTTCAAATTCTTTGGGAAACAAGAAGTATGGGAAATGGATTCCCAACTTAATAAGGTGATTTTAATCAGATTAGTGCATCAGAAATCATGGTGGTTCCCCTCTAAAATCTTCACGGAATCTCAAAGACTCAAAGTGGGCAGCTCAGTGGCAACTTCAAAGAATCATACATAAAGCAGGTTCTTCAACAACCATGTTTGAAATTGATTGAGGACAAGCAATATTGGGAAGGGAGGATTTTTACTATCCCAAATTTTTCATTGGGTCAAAATGGAAAAATCACATTTTCCATATTCATGAAAGTTGTCAAATTGATGCTAAAGGTCAAATAATTGCCAAGGAGGAAAATCACTAGTTTCCTAGGTTGGGGGTGGAAGCTTTGAGATTTGGAATAAGGGGGACAAGAAATGATGTTTGAACATTATAATATAATAAATAATTAATAAAGGAGATAAATAAATAGATACAAGGGAAAATCAAAGTGGCAATTGATCATGAAGACACATGGAGGATGTGGGACCCACACAAGCTAGAATTCCTATGTTAAATGGTATCCTCCTCTTGGAAATTCGAATCTATGGGAAGCGTAACATTTTTGTATGGATTATAAAGTAGATATAATTGTACATATACTTCATAGGTATAATTTTGGATGAATTGTAACTTACATGGGAGTTTCATGGACACTTGGCTAGATTCCCCTTACATTTATGACATCTATGACACCAATGATGGAAGTTCTATGGAAGTTATGAAACAAGTCAGATATGAAGGATGAAATATGATATATATTATATGTAAGGAATGAATAGAGCATATTAGAGGGTGATCAAGGGATTTGGAGAAGGGTCAGAGGCTCCTACTCGAATTTGGGGGAAGATGGAAGGTGAAGAGAGAGGCCACATGGCATAGCATGAGCATCCACACCAATTCGACTTGGATTTGGTTTACGGATGGAAGTGGAAACTTAAAAGAAAAATAATTTTTATAAAATGCAGAGATAATCCAATATACAGGGACTTTGATCATTTGTGAAAATTGTTGTTGTGAAGAGAGAGAGCTAATGGATGACTAGTTCATGCCTTAGCCAATTTCGAGGGTGAAAGATTCCCATTATAGTTGGTGTTTGGAGAGGCCACTCAGGTATTTAAAGGAGATTCAATGGAGTCATAAGTTACAAGTGCAATATATAGAAGCTTGTGTAAATCTCAAGTTCATCTTTTTCTTTCTTTCATCTCAAGTTTTCTCACCATATTTCAGCTCGGTGGAGTGAGGTGCACTTGGTGAGCTATTTATCTCTTGGAGGGGGCTACTATTGATCCAGTATTTTGTATTCTGATGTAAATTATATTCTCTCTCTATTCATAAATTTCTTAGGTCGAAAGGCCAAGAAATATCATGTATTATTGATCAATAATAAAGAAACAGATCCATTTCCCCATCTCCTTGTTATAAACTCTTATAATATTGATAGATTTGAATGGATACGTAAAATATTGATGATTTATGAATGAATGAAATGTAATTAAAGCATATTATGGGTTTAATATTCATTAAATGATAATTTTTGGCCATTGGGTCAAATTTCATAGCGATTGGAGCAAACTACATCTCATTTCCCCAAGGGTCCAAAACTAGTTTTTTTATATCTGATTGAAAGAAGTGATAACAACCATGGGAGTTCGATTGGTTATGAATATGAGTATGGGATAATGGATTCTACACATCCCCTGATTCAATTTGAGAATTCAAGTGAGTTTCTACACATTTTGGAAGCCATTCCGACAATTACCCGTGGGGATTTGAGCCCCAAAATTGCTAGTTAAAGCATCTATCATATTCAGAATTTGATATAGAATTGTAGAAGTAATTGGAAGGCCATAATATACCCGTGAAAATTATAATTAATTTATTATATCACTCATACACCTTCTAGTCCCGAGATCATTTGGAGTCATCTACCATTGGGGGTTGGAACCTCAAAATTACTAGTAAATTCATGGAGTTACCTTGGATACCTATTCGACCCCAAAACCACATATTATGATTCAAATATAATTTAATTAATTTCTTATAACATATACAAGTATCATACCCACCATTAGTGAAGGTTGTACAGTTTTGTGAAGAGATGTGTTCCAGGACCTAGGGGGGATTTCGACCTCCCAAATTGACTAGTTTTGTCCTGAAACTTATTCCCTTGCAGATTGCAGACCATGGTTGGGTATATCAGTTGATTATAATTCTGATAGATGTGATAATATGTCCCATCACCCCTCGGGAACTTCCTCACCAAGTTTGAAAGCAATTGAAGGAATTTTGGATCAATTGAATCCATATAACTAGAATTGTTAGAAGATGAATTTGAGTACATTGTGAAAGAATTGAAAAATTGGCCATTTTGATAAAATTTCCAAAAATGGGACATTACATTAAGTAGCCCTGGGAAAATTCCCACCATTATCAAATATTTATAAAAGCATTAGATTGTAAGTGGATTATTTATGCACTTTACCACTATCGCATTTTAGAAAAAAAAGGTATATCGTCAAGAAAATATTGTCCTTCAAAAAGAGCCTCTCATCCTGTTTTGCACATAAAACTGTCCTAAATGGCCTTAATAAAATGACCTCCATTTCTTACCTATGAGGGATAAAATATTTATGAGAGCATCAATTTGTAGGTGGATGATTTATTCACTTGACCATTAACTCATATTTGAAAACAAGTCTCTATTCAAGGAGATATTTTCCTTCCAAAATAACCATTCAGCTTGTTTTGCACCCTGGAAAAAAATGCTCACCATTGGAAAAATTGGTTAAGTATTGAGAAAAGGGATTAAGTATCCTCGAGAAAATACCCACCATTTCTCACCTATGAGGGATAACATTTTTATGAAAGAATCAGCTTGCAGGTGGATGATTTAACACATCATTTCCAGAAATTTAGATACTCAACCAATCATTTTATATAATCCGACTATTAAATTCATAATTCAGATATAAAATAAATTTTCATGGAAACTATTTACTATCATTCCTCAATTTTTTATTGCAAGGAAATAAAAGCAATGAACATATTTTTCAACTATAGGTTCAACCAAGAAAATTAATAGGTTCATGAAATAGGGTTTATGGTTCTACATATACTTGTACTCCTATAAAATGTTCCATCTACAATGAAATCCAAGGTTTCCAGATTAGCAGTTTATAGGGTTTCCCAATTTTTCATGTCTAGCACAAAAATGCACACCTGGCCAATCCAAGTACACCCAATGTATGAAATATGGTATGAGGGATAGTTACACATATCTTAGCATACTTATGCATGAATCACCTCTTCCAAATTGGCTACATACACATATCTCACCCTACTTATCCATTATTTGGAAGGAAAGCCAATTTTTCATGATTAGCACAAAATGCACACTTTCTCAACCAATCGATTAATGATTTTTCTTACTATCATAAATATCATCTTAAAATATCATGTGAATGAGATACACATAGAAGCAACGATTTGAAAAATTATATAAACACTAATAAGTACATGCTCTTATTGTTCATATTTCTTGTTTTTTATTGATCAATAGTAACAGGCAAGTGCATTTTTATTTCATATTTAGATTACAATGCCTTGATAGAATGGTTTATTCTTAGCCTACACGGTGACGTACCTTCAACATAAATGTTTGCTTTGATGAATTTTCAGGAATTGTCTTTGATATGAGTCATCTTGATGGCCAAAGGTAAGTATTAATACACTGGAATGTTTTCATTCTTTCATGGCCATGCCAAATGTCATTGCAAAAAAAGGATTTTCTAAAAACATTCTTAGTTTATTTATTCAACGATTGTTTTTAAGTTGCTCACCAGGGAGGTGATTAGGACTCAATGTTCAACCAATTTGATTAAGTTTCGAAAAATATTATCAGTTTAATTTCTTCTGTGAATTTTTTTAAGTTCCTTCCAAATGGGTGATTAGGAATGGATGCTCAACCACTTTTATTTTCAAAAAAATTTCTTTGTTTATTACCCATTAGATTGTGATCATGGATGGATGCCACACCACTTCTATCACATAATTGCGCCACCCTTTTCTTAAATATGTAGAATTTAAAAACGAATTCACTTGCAGGTTTCAACGCTGGTTATTTAATGCGATTTAGATATTCAAGACAGTTATCCTCCTATTAAACCCACTTTTTCTTTGACATATCACTTCCTAACTCATGTTGAATCTATGTTAACCCTATCTTTTGCTGGAAATTGTCCCAATTTGTTGGAAATTTGTCCCCATTCAAATTCTTGTGGCCAAATACTTTTTCGGTTTCAATTATTTTTTTGACTCACTCACCCTCTTCACAATAAAAAATATTATTTCCTCAACCATGTGGAGAATTTTTACTAATAAAAAAAACAATATTTTGACAAAGAAAAGCATATTTTGGCATCATTCTTAATGAAATAGGATACATGCTAGACTTGGATAAAATGTTATGACCAGCCTTATTGTCTAGCATCTACTCTTCCTCAGTAGAACTTAGTGCAACCAAATTTTGCTTCTAATTGAACCATTACACTATTGTCGAGCCCAAACTGAAACAAATTCTGAATTTCTGTTCCTGTTTTTCACACATCCTTCCCAGTCTAAGTCTGTGTATCCAACCAAACTTATTAGACTTCCATCCTCCTTAATTCCAAACCATAATCCATCATACCTGCAAGATACCTAAGCACGTGTTTTCCAACTACCCAGTGCACTCTCCTTGGATCAACCATGTACTAACTAATATTTTTCACTACAAAACACATATTTGAATTGGTGTTGACTAGATACATCAATGATCCAATGAGATGATGATATAAATTTGAATACACCAACTCACTCCCAAAATAATTAAGCTTATTTAAGTTGGTGATCATTGGTGTAGACATTGGCTTATAAAACTTCATCTGAAATATCCTCAATATGTCTACTACTTACTTTCCTTGCCCCAGGAAAATATGTCCTACCTCTTGATTGACCTCCAATCCAAGAAAATAATGCATCATCCCAATATACTCCATCTCATATTTTGAAGCAATATCTCTCTTGCACCCTCCAATGAGTCTCTCTGTACCTTTAATGAGAAAATATTCAACATAGAGAAGAAGAATAAATAGATCATCACCCACCATAATGTAGTATAGGTTCGAATCTGCTTCACTCTTCTAAACTCCCATCTAAAACAATTAAGAATACGTCATTGAGTACCATGCTCTAGGAGCTTACTTTAGTCCATACAAATTCCTCTTCAACCTGTAGACATGATAATCTCTCCCATGTATCTCAAATCGGTGCAGTTGCTCAACATACACCTCCTCCTGAATAAACCTATTCAAAACTGTGGTCTTCACACCCATCTGGTGTATCTTCCAACCCATCTCTGCTATAGTGGATATCACGACTATGATCAAGGAGTTTTGAGCAACCAGTGCAAAGGCCTGGTCATAGTCCTAGTCATGAGAATACTCATGCCACAAATTGAGATTTGTACTTCTTGATGTTTCCATCCACAACATGCTTGATCTTGTAGAGTCACTGATAAGTCACAACTGAAATCCCTTTCGGTATGGGAACCACCTCCCACACATCATTCTTCATGATTGAACGATACTCTTCCATCATGGAATCTATCCATACCTGATGTGAAGTTACCTCCTCAAAATTGGAAGGCTTCGACTCACAAATATTGCTCATGAACTCTAAATCTGTCATGAACTCTACTCTTCTAAACATGTCCCTTGGGATTCCCCATTAATTCTTTAGCTTCCTTCAAGGTGTCCTAAATCCATTTAGGACCCCTCTTCCGTGAAGTAGTATTAGGTGGGGAAGGGGGGGTGCTCTTGATATTCCACATCTACAGGATGTCTGAAGATGTTTCCCCTAGGGTTGATGACCCTATGGATAATGAACCAGTAATCGGTGAACCAAGTGAATAAGAAACATGTGAAATTGGAAGTGGTGAACCTATAACCTGAGAATATAAACCATTACTTGGTGAACTTGTAGACCGTGTCCTTGAACTTGAGGATCCTGTAACCTATAGACCATTCACTCTTGATATCTATGACCATAATCCATGTGAATTTGGACTCTATGTGCTTTCTTGAGGTGTAGTAGCCTATTGCTCCCCCTACTCTAACTCTCGAGAATGATTGAAGGATCACTTCTCCTCAAATCTCACCTCCCTCCTCACAACAACTCTCCTTTGTGAAGGAATATATATGTGGAATGTCTTGGAAGTCTCATCATACCCCACAAAAATTCCCATTTTTGTTGTGGGATCTGGCTTTGTCCTCTTCTCTGAAGGGACAAGAGAGTATGTCATACAACCAAATATCCTGAAATGGAAAACCTCAGGAATCTTCCCTAGAAAACCCTCCTCAAGAGTCATACAGGCCAAGGTTTCATGGGACTCATATTCTGAATGTATATAGTTGTATTGAAAGACTCATGTGAAAGAAAGAAAGGTAAACTCTGTTCATGGAGCATCATTTTTGCTACACCCACAATGGCCTTGGTCTTCCTTCCAGCAACCCCATTTTGTTATAGGGTATACAAAACTATCAACTATCTTTCAATACCCTCATTTGTACAAAACTCATTGAAATCAATGGAGATATACTCACCCCTATTACCTAAATGCAAAACCTGAAACCTCCTCCTTATTTGGTTCTCCTCAAGAGCTTTGAACTCTTGGAACCTATGCAATACTTATTATGAGTTATTTCTCTTTAGAAAGTAAATCCAGGTATTCCTAGAGAATTCATCAATGAGTGTGGAATAATACTAAAATCCAATTAATCAAACATAAGAAATAGGACCACATAAATATGGTTGAATCAAATCAAGTACCCTTGTCGATCTATTGTGACTTCTTGGAAAAGCATCCTTAGTGTACTTTCAAAGACCACACCCCCTACACACATCACTCTTATCTGTGCTAAACTTGGGAAACCCAATCACCATATCTCTCAACATCATTAGATATGGATGATGCAAGTGAGTCATAATCCTATGCATAACTCACATAGATCACAATTGGTGTTGTTGTTATGTGTCAAAGCATTAAGGGGATGAAACAAGATCTTGTACAATTTCCCACATATAACGCCAATCATAATATGTCTATAATGACTCATTCCCTTAGGATGACCATGTACATACCCATTTAGTAATCGCACTCCAAATCCCCTATCCTTGATTTGATAGTGGATATTACATGTGTAATTCTGTCTTATGTCTTGTTGTAATTAGATTTTTATATGATGTCTTGTGTCCTATCATAATTAGATTTTATGATGTCTTATCTAGCAAAGGAAGGCATAATTGTCTCTATTTTATGTAAAATGGGTTATCTTGCATACATCATGGAGTAATACTCTCCTATTACCATTCATTATATAAGGAGGTAGAAAATAATTTATTCCACATGTAGTATGGGATGTAATTCTTCCATACATGTAGTTATATAATAGAGGTGAAGGAGACCCTTTGGGTATCATGTTGAGTATTATATTACAATTCTATTGTAACATTTTGATAAGAATATATATGTGGAGAGGTTCTCAAGTGTATGGTTGGATATTTATGAAGAATAAAGAAGATTATATCCCCTAGTGGATGTTTTCCCATTTGAGGTTTTACCACATAAATCCAATGTATCATTTCTTTTCTCTAGTTTCTTACTTATTTTGATTATATGATGCTTGCATGGATAGAAGGCTAGACTAGTATATTCTTGCTATTGATTTACTTGTTGGTAAATATATTATTGTATGTTCACTAAATATTCTCAATATTATAACAAAATGGACTTGCGATTGATCCAATTAAAGTCACAAGGCATGGCATTATGTTTACAACAATGTCAAGAGTAAAAACTATAGATTCCTTGTACCTAGTCAAGGAATTGTTTCAAAAGATATTTCATATACCAAATAAAATGTTGGATAAAATGATATGTTTAAAAACAAATGCATCATGGATCTAGTAGAAAATATAGAAACACTATAAATATCCTCTATAAAAAAAATCAATTTCTACATTGAACACACGTAGCATACATAGCCATCTTTAAGATGTCATACAAAATGAATATTTGATGAGAAATATGGTTATTTGTTTCCAAAAAACCCATTTAGAATATCTACCAAAATTTAATAAATTAAGAAAATTAAATTTCAACATAGCACATTTGTGCCATCGGGTCTTCACCTAGCGAATATATGCCATAAAGCCTTCACTCATGTGATATTAAAGAATACTTCTAATTTCACTAGATATTGATAAATACCTATCAAAATCCTTTTTTTGACCCCCCCTCTCAATACATATTTTCAATTAAAAAAAAACTATTTTTACTGGATACCCCTTTTGTATTCCCCCAACACCTAAAAAAACCCCATACCCTACTCCCTCCCCACCCCAATATACCTATGATATATTGACCTTATTATTCGCAACTTGAAAACCCTCTATTATGAATGAATGTGATAAGATATTGCTAAACAAGATGAATCACATTCTTATTTACGTAGAAAAAACTAGAAAAATAAGTTAAGAAAAAAGTTACTGCAATAACAAATTTGACTTCATTGTGTCAAATGTACATGCTCAACAATCAATTTGCATATTCAACACCTATGTTGTACCTTCTGCATCTAGTTTGGCAATAATTGATACAATTATAATAGCAGAAATGCAATTGGAACAAAGTCAGTGTATGTCTCTAATAATTGGCGATTTCAACATTGACATTTTTGCAAACAATCAAAAGAGAGAATTGCTACAACAATATACTAAATCACTGTCCAAATGCAAGAGACAACATTTTAGTTTTTGAGAAAGTGGAAATATGTTATTGATCATATTTGGACAAAGTTATGAATTGAGCGATGTGAGGTAATATAACATAAGCATAATAGATTGATCATGATATAATTCATACTCTATTACACTTTTTATGAAATTCTCTTCGTAGTAATGTTTTCTCTGAAAATTGCAATGATGCAACAAAAAAATATGTATATGAGAACTTAATTGGACAAAACTAGTTTTTGTTATTTTCCTTTAAAACCCCTTTGTTTCACTATAAATAATGATTACACAACTTATATAGGATGGCAATGCAACTATATCAACAATGATTGATACACTCGCATAACAACAACATATTCAATTACTATATAGGACATTATCATATAATCTAATATTAATACTGTAAAATTTATGGTTTTATGTATTATGGTTGTGCTCAATCTGAGTCATTCATACATTACTTTGGATTTGAATTATCCTTCTATAACACACGATACATGGTAATTAATAATATAAAAACATAGGCGTGGAATTTGTTTTAGGGAAATTGTCAATCATGTTAGGTATTTATGCTACAATTGGCCTTCAAATCACAAGGTTCAACCATCCATATGATGCTCTTTAATGGGGATGATACTTCTTCAGAAATTTCATGCACACCTCCTTTCATCTTAGCTGGCCATATATGGTCCAAGAATTTCGTTCTTTCTTTTGATGGAGGAATTAAACTCAGATCCATGAACATGATTGAGGATGAATTCCTGTGTCAAAATGTTTTGGTCTTGTAATACTTGTTAATGATTATATCCTAGATATGTCAAATTGCAGTCAAAATATTTGAAATAGCGGGGATGGATAAGGTGTTGAAAATGATGAATTCAAGAACCTTATTACTGAGTATAGTAACATACTCCATGTAAGTGTGAGCTTGTAGAGAGCCATGGAATCCTTGACGACATTCATGGATGAATTTAAAAGCAAGTGTACTCTTTGTTACATTCCCACACACAACAATAAGAGTAGGAAGATTGATCCACCCAACAGTTGGCATTGTATGTCGGCTATGATAGGTTCAACATTGACTTCGACAAGTCTGAACCTTGACACAAACTTGATAGGTTCAACACCTCGACATGCATTGTCGACACCAGCGATCGACACGACTACGACATATTGTCTCTCTATCTTCTAGTCATCTATAATGGTTGAAATTCTGAACCAGTCCAACTTCTTGTAACTAAATGTAATAGGTAGAAAACTCAAGCATTCTCAACACTCTATATAAGCATGTCCACTATTTTAATATACAAGCAGAGTATTGAGCATAATACAATATTAACGAAATAATAGAGGTTGGTTTGAATTCTTGCATTTTGTTTGTATATATATGTTTATGTGTGTGTAGCATATTTCTTGCTTTACTCATTCTTAATATGCTTCCACCATAACAGTACTCAATGTTTCCGCCTTTCACACACCTGGGGGTTAAGCACAACATAAATATTCAATTTTCTAGGTGTGTCCTTAGGGGAAAGTATTGATTCAAGTACTGTCACTTGGTATTGACTCCTCCATTTAGGCCAAACTCCTAACGAAGCCAACGGGGGTGGTCCCAAAGAAAGAGTTGCCTAAGGCTCTTAAGTTTTAGTCGTTAAGGATGAAGTAAGTTGTTTAGGAGTTTTTGGAGTAAAATTACTGAGACAAGATTGTTTGCAAATTTAAGTAAATATTCAACAGCATAACATCAACACATAAACAAATTGAGATAAATGTGAATAATATTAGTTCCAATGGAGTCAAAGTAAAATAATTTTGTTGAATGAAATTTTTTGCAATGTACCTTGGTCAGTTTTAATTATTAGAATATGAGTTGATTTACGGGAAGGGGATTATCGATATACTGAAAGTAATAAGAAAATGTATGTAAGATGAGTAAAGTGGTTCCTCACTCAGAAATATGGGATGAATCAGAGTCTCTAAGAAGGTGTCCAACGCTACACCAACAAGGGTGTATCCTGATTGTATCTCGAGGTCACCACTCAGTGGTTCCCGAGTCGTACGTTGGATATTCATAATGTTTTTTGGGTAGTTGATTTTATTAATGAATTATTATATTAATGTGTAGAATTAGGAGAGTGTTGAAAACTGCTTTTGATTCCCCAACGTCCAGGAAAATCTCGCAGAAGGAAAGAGAATACATGAGTTTAAGAAAAAATGTTTATTCCAATTTGATGAAGCAAAAATTATTGTAAAATAAAATATACTAATGACAAATTAAACCTTAACTATGTGTCACTTTCTGATCATCCACCAATAATATGAAAAAATCCTTTGGTTGGTGGTGAGTGCATACTTCGTGGCAATGAGTCGGGTATGGAATTTAAATATGAAATAAAATAAATACAACTAAACTATACATCCTTTCTAGAAGGCGGATTTTTTTCAAGTGTTGATTAGTAAAATTCAAACCATGAAATAGACTGTGAATCCCCCCAGGGGGGATGAAGTGTGGGTGCTATGTAGCCCACTTGATTTATTTATTAATGAAATTACAATATGATGAAAATATGAATTATGATTTCACTTTGATCCTTGAAAAGGATCTAAAGGATTTACAATATCGTCGGGAGAGAAAAGGAAATAAGAAAATGGATGGAGGATGGAGTTTTTGATGCCTCGGGTGTTCGAGACTCGAAATTTGAGCAGTATGTCCTCCTCCTTTTCTCAAAAAATGCTAAGAACCAGTGAGTTAAATGTGTTAGAATATCGCAAATTAATCAAAACAAATGCATGATCTACACTACTCAAAATGCTCATAAAATTTTAATTTTATTTATTAAGAATGACACTTTGAGAGACTAAACCGGATCTAGTTTAAGATGAATATTTAAGAATGAATTTGGATTTGATATGAATAGGTAGTCTAGGTGGAAACTAGAAAGAAGTGGGAGAAAGGCATGAATGAGGAGATGGACTTATTGGTAAGAAACCAGACTTAGGATTGGTTGAGTTTCCTGTAGGTAAAAGAGCATTGCATAATAAATGGGCTTACAAGTTGAAGGAAGAAAGAGGAGGAAAGATGTGGTATAAGTCTAGGCTTGTGGTAAAGGGGGTTTCAAAAAATAAAGGTATAGACTTTGATGAAATATTTTCTCCTATTGTTAAAATGACTTCAATTAGGACTATTTTAAGTCTAGTGGTGATAGAATATTTGCATCTTGAATAGTTAGATGTAAAAATGACCTTTCTGTTCAGGTACACAGGGTACTCCCAAAATACCGAACACCTTCAGATACCACTTCACACAAACAGATCACAGATCAACACACCGATGTTTGTCACATGGTTAAAACCCTCGAGAGGGAAACAATCCACGGCCCCAGCCAAATAGCTACTTGGAGCAATTTATTATGCAAAAGAAAGAAAGTTACATGAGCTTCTCATAATCGATCAACTAGCCAAGGACCCTCTATGCTCTTTAAATAGAGATCATATACCAATCGGGTGTTAAGCCATGGATCAATGGTAGGTATGATCTAAGAGAAGTTGAACCATCAGATCACTCTATGTCTAGAAGATATCATGACCATCGGATTAGAATATTTACAAATGCATACTAATGCATACTAAAGAAACACACTTTTACCTAACGGATATATTACACAAGTTGATCTTAACTAACTCCTAAGTGTCTAAATATCCTAACATCCCCTCTTAAGAACAAATTGGGATAGGATTGAAGGATTTACAAAAGTGACACTATTAGGAGAAGGAAGGAGGCATTAGAGCCTACCCCCCCTTAAGGACACATTCCTGAACTCCTAACATAGACCGAAGTTTAGAAAAATTTGCTTCTGTAAGAGACTTGGTGAAGATGTTTGCAACTTGATCATCTGTAGGGCAATAGAGCACTTCAATAACACGATCATGAACAAGATTTCTGATGAAGTGCATGTGTAGCTCAATGTGTTTGTTGTGCTGATATAGAATTGGATCTTTGGCAAGCTTGATGACACTTTGATTATTGCACCAAAGTGGAGTAGGCTGCTGCTGCTTGAATCCAAACTCTGAAAGGATCTGTCGAAGCCATAAAGCTTCCTGACTGGCATTAACTGTGGCTCGATATTCTGCTTCTGCTGAAGAAAGAGCAAGAGCTTGTTGTTTCTTACAAGCCCAAGTGACAGGTCCAGATCCCAGACTGAAAACATAACCTGCAGTAGACTTTCGATCATCAGGATCATCGGCCCAATCTGAATCAGTGAAACCAACCAACAAAGGTTTCCCCCCTGTACTATAATGAATCCCAAACTGAATTTTCCCTCGAATATATCGAAGTATTCTTTTTACTGCTTTCTAGTGACTTTCATGAGGAGTTTGCATATAACAAGAAACATGACCAATGACAAAGGAAAGGTCAGGATGGGAATGAGTCAAGTATAAAAGAGTACCAACAAGCTGACGATACAAGGTGGCATCTACTTCAGGGGAAGTACAAGTGGTAGAAAGTTTGACTCCAGATTGGAAGGGAGAAGGGGCTGGTTTACAATCTTCCATGTGGAAGTGACGAAGAAGGTCACAAGCATACTTAGACTGGGAAAGAAAGACTCCTTCTTTGGTTTGCAAGACTTGGAGACTAAGAAAATAATGCAAATGTCCTAAGTCTGACATTTCAAAATTTTTCTTAAGACTGGATTTCACATGGGTTATAAGGTTAGGGTCACTACCAGTAAGGATAAGATCATCAACATAAAGAAAAAGTATGATGAGATGGTTTCCTAATTTCTTGGTATAGACATTGGGGTCAGAATGGCATCTAGAAAAACCAGTGTCAAGGAGACAACTATCCATTTTGGCATACCAAGCTCTAGGAGCTTGCTTAAGGCCATATAAGGATTTCTTAAGGAGACAAACAAGGCTAGAGTTATTCTAAACATATCCAAGAGGTTGTTCCATGTAAATTTCCTCATGTAAATCACCATGTAAGAAGGCAGACTTGACATCCATTTGATGGACTTCCCAGTTATGTAAGGCTGCAAGGGAAAGAACAAGGTGGATGGAGTTCATTTTTTCTATAGGGGCAAAGGTTTCATTGTAGTCAATCCCTTCAACTTGGGAAAAACCTTTGGCAACTAACCTTGCCTTAAGTCTTTCAACACTTCCATCTGATGCATACTTAGTTTTGTAGGCCCATTTACATCTGACAAGTTTTCTTCCTTTTGCAAGAGGAGCAAGATCCCAAGTATCGTTCGCCATTACGGAACGATATTCTTCATCCATAGCTGCATCCCAATCTGGATTTCCTAAAGCTTCTGCAAAAATTTCTGGATCATGATTCTCGGAAACATTAGCCAAAAGAGAAGAGGCTCACTGAAACTGGGAACGTGTTCGACGTTGATATCTAGGATCACCAGCAAGATCACCAGCTGCTTCACATGTTGAACGGACCCATCAAGGAAGTATTGGTGCTGGTGCAATTGGAGGAACTTGAGCAAGTAGAGGTGGATTTTCATCCTCACTGTCATCATCAGGAACTGGAGTTGGAAACCTATCAAGGAAGCTGGAAGAAGAAGAAGAAGAAGGCACAATCGCCGAATCAGGCTCGCAAGCCAAAGATGGCACACCCTCCAAGTTAGGCTCACATGCCAAGAGATTTTCATCAAATTTAACATCTCTTCTAATGATTATATCATGAGAATGTGGCTGAAGAATTCTATAACCTTTTACATCTTCAGAATATCCAACAAATATGCACTTTTCACTTTTAGGCTGCAATGCTTTCTGTTTTACATCCAGAATGTGAGCCCATGCTTCACAACCAAACACACGAAAGTGGCTTACATCTGGTTTAATTTTACTCCATACTTATTCTGGTGTTATACCTTGTAAGACTTTAGTGGGTGTGTGATTAACTATGTAATTTGCACAATTTATGGCCTCAGCCCAATATTGAAGACTTAGTCCCTTAGATTGGATCATACAATTAGCCATTTCTTTTAAAATGCGGTTATTCCTTTCAGCTACACCATTTTGTTGTAGTGTATATGGAACAGTGTGTTGTTGTTGGATTCCTTGTTCAGTGCAAAAAGTAGTGAACTTGTTGTTAACATATTCTCCTCCATTGTCAAATATTAACTTAAAATTTTGATGACCAGATTGTTTTTCAACAAGGGCCTTGTAGGCCAAGAACATGTTAAATAATTCGTTCTTAAGTTTTAGGAAGTAAATCCAAGTGCGTCTGGAGTAGTCATCAATGAAAGTCAAGAAATATTTGAAACCAGAAAATGAAGCAGATGGAAGAGGGCCACACAAGTCACTATGCACAAGCTCCAAGGGAATCGAGGTGTGCCAAGAAGCACGTTTGTCAAAACTGTCCCGATGATGTTTTTCGAGTACACAACCAGAACAGACACCATCCTTGCAAGATACCAGCGAAATACCAGTCACCATTTTGTCTTTACATAGTTGTTGCAATGAGAGATAATTTAAGTGACCAAATTGCTCATGCCAAAGTTTGCTCAAGTTATCACTATGAGCAACAAAAACTGAAGGAAAAGGTGATGACCCAAAGTTGTTAAATTTGTACAACCTGGTAATATCATCAATAGTTCCAGTAGCAAGGATATTTTGAGGATTTTTAAAATCCTTGATTACAACTTGGTGAGGTGTAAACGTCACAGTTTTACCTTCACCTGAATGAGTAATTTGATAGACTGATAACAAATTGCAGGAAATTTTTGGAACACATAGTACATGACTGAAATGACCATTTTCTACTGGAACTGTTCCAGATCCTACAACACTTAGAGATCTATTATCACCAACAAATATTTGTTTGGTGTTACATTCATGCATAGCAGAAAAGATGGCTTTATCCTTAGCCATATGATAAGATGCTCCAGAATCAATGAGCCATTCATTTGAAGTAGAAGAAGAAGATGCAGTATAAGAGTAACTATAAGCACAAAATGCATGTCCATGAGAGGTAGATTTTGAAGATGAATGTAGGCTGATGTGGTGCTTCTTCATTGCTTCTTCCAAGGCTGCCATCTTCTTAAAACACTTAGATTCATCATGATTATCTTTCCCACAAAAATTGCAATGACGCTCACTCTTCTTTCCTTTTTGCTTGGATCCTTTATCATTTTTTTAAGGGAGGAGCTGACTGAGAGGGTTTGGGACCCTTGTTGTTTTGCTTATTATTGCGAAAATTCTATTTCTTGAGAGGCTTGGAATTTTCTTTCTGTTGGGGCAATAAGGCTTTCCCAGATGTATCTGCATTGCTAATTATTCCAAGATGAATGAGCTTATCTCGCTCTCTAATTAAGGAATCACAAAAGGGTTCAAGACTAGTTTTTTGATAGCTGGCTGCAGTCAAGGATTCTTTCATGGAGTAGAATGTAGATACAAAAACAGAATATGCAGGTCCAAGTTTGGAAAGAATATGATAAATACATTGTTTGTCTTCTTTCTTAATCTTGCATTTTGCACATAATAGTATAAGAGTTTTATACTTAGATAAATAGTCTTGAATGCATAAAAAATCATTTGGATTCAAGGAAAGCAACTCATTCTCAAGTTGATGACCCCGAATTTCATTATGTTTACCAAACACAAATTCCAACTTTTCCCAAGCTTTATCAGGTTCATCAATTCCGGATATGTGGAATTGCAAATCAGTAGAGATTGACATCCCAATCAATCCACGAGTTTCATCACATCTATTTTCCAATTTAATTTTCTTATCATCATCAGTGGGTTCTGTTTCTTTCCCCGAGGTTATCCTGAAAAGTCCCCTACTTCGTAGAACATCCTCCATACGATATTTCCATGAGAAATAGTTAGAACTTGTAAGTATAATATCACAAGGGGCAGCCATAATATAAAATAATAGCTGAAAAAATAGAAACTAACCATCTAGATGCAAAGAGCTCGAAAAAATATGCGGTTTTAAAAAAAACGGCACATAAAACTGATTCTGGATGATGAAGCTATGCTTGATCAAAGAAAATGTTGAAGATGTATTTAATAGTGACGTGGCAGATATTAACTTGACCAACTAAAAAAAAGAAGCCCCCTCTTCCCAAGATCAACCTTTGACAATTACTTTTACAATAAAGTTTCTTTGAAGTGAATCACTTTTGTAGAATAAGTGATGTTCACTTTTACAATAATGTGACTTTTTAAATAGTGCGGCAATAAATTAAAAGACTTAAGTGACTCACTTTTATTTTATTTTATTAATGTGAGATGCACTTTTACAATAAAGTAACTTAAAAATAGAAATTACATGCACTAAAAGTAGCTTGATAAGACTTGAACTCAAGACTTATGAAGGTGTAAAACAACTTTGGATCAAGTGAGCTAAGTTTAAAAGGTACGTAAAAGTATGGAAAGAGGAAGGGGGATTTTTTTTAACTCTTCTCTCTCGTTTTCTGTGCTTGCTTTCTTTTCCTGCAAATCACAAAAAAAACGAAAAACAAAAACAAAAAAACGTTTTCCACATAATGGGGTTAGATCTTGGTTAGTTTACCCGGAAATGTCTACGTTTTCAAGTTTTCTCGTTGTTTCTAATTTTCCGTGATCGCACAAGGTGCATGGAAAAGAGCATACATAGCTGAGAAGACAAGAAAACAAAACTTTCCCTCACTGTTTCTGATTCGTCGCGATCGTGCAAGGTGCACGGCAAAGAGCATACGCAGCCAGGGAAGGCAATAGTCCAAGACTAAAACAAAAAGATTTAATAATAAGACTAATAAAATATGAGAGATTTAAAAAAATAAAAATAAAAAAAATCCGTCACTATAACATTATACCTTCAGATTTGTCGAAATGGGTATTTCTAGAACAAACGGAAACGGTTTTCGGTGAAACGAAAACTATTTCCAAATGAAAATGATACTCCGGATGCAATGGAATAGCTCCCATAGGAGACAAATGCACAAAAAATATAGAACCAAAAACCCTTTCAAAGTTTCGGCAACACCGGTTCCAGATCTTGATCAAAACCGAAAGCGGCTCTTCATAAAAGCTCTGATACCATGTTCGGGTACATAGGGTACTCCCAAAAGACCGAACACCTTCAGATACCGCTTCACACAAATAGATCAACACACCGATGTTTGTCACATGGCTAAAACTCTCGAGAGGGAAACAGTCCACGGCCCCAGCCAAATAGCTACTTGGAGCAATTTATTATGCAAAAGAAAGAAAGTTACATGAGCTTCTCATAATTGATCAACTAGCCAAGGACTCTCTATGCTCTTTAAATAGAGATCATAGACCAATCGGGTGTTAAGCCACGGATCAATGGTAGGTATGATCTAAGAGAAGTTTAACCGTCGGATCACTCTATGTCTAGAACATATCGTGACCGTTGGATTAGAATATTTACAAATGCATACTAATGCATACTAAAGAAACACACTTTTACCTAATGGATATATTACACAAGTTGATCTTAACTAACTCCTAAGTGTCTAAATATCCTAACACTTTCTCCATGGGGATTTGGAGGAAAAGATTTATATGCAGCAACCATAGGGGTATGAGGTCAAAGGTAAGAGGAATTTGGTTTGCAAGTTGAAGAATATCTTATATGGCCTAAAATAAGCTCCAAGATAGTGGTATTTTAATTTTGATAATTTTATGACAGAACAAGGTTATAATAGATGTCATTTTGACCACTGTGTTTATTTCAAGAGGCTATAAAATGGAATATATATTATATTTTTATTGTATGTGGATTGCATGCTTATTGTAGGGTTTAATATGCAGTATATAAATGTTATCAAAAGGAAACTAGCTAAATCATTTGCGATGAAGTATTTGGGTGCTGTAAAGCAAATCCTTTATATGAGAATAAAAAGGGACAGGAAAAAACACAAATTGACATTGTCTCAGGGTGATTACATAGAAAAGGTGTTGGAGAGTTTTAGAATGAATAATGAAAAACTAGTTAGTGCACCTTTGGAAAACCATTTCAAACTAAGTAAGAAGATGTGTCCCAAGACATAGGAGGATATATAATACATGTCTAAGGTTCCCTATTCATCAGTAGTTGGCAGCTTGATGTATTACATGGTGTGCACAAGACCATATATTGCACATGTAATGGAATTTGTGAGAAGGTATATGAACAATCCAGGTAAAGAGCATTGGAGGGAAGTGCAATGGATTCTCATATATTTGAGAGGTACCACTTCTCATGCATTATGTTTTGGAGGTTGAAACACTATTCTATAAGGATTTGATGACGTAGATATGGAAAGTGATAAATACAATAGGAGTTGTTACAAATGCTAAATTTAAATACTAACCTAGGTTAATTTTAGTTAATTTATGTAACTAAACTAAGAGGTGAGTTTCCCCACTTAAAGTATAAATTACCCGGGGAAATTATTATTGTAACCATCTTCTACATTATCAAATTTACATTTTTTACATTATATTTATTGCTTTCATATTATTTATTCCTCCATCGATATTAGAGCCTCTCGGCTCTTGGCACCAACCCATCACCTTTCTTCCTCCACATTCCCACCTCCATTGCACCCACCTCTACCTTTCTTGCGCTCATGCTTCCCTCCACCACCATCTTCCACCTCTCTTCTCATCCCTCAGGAACGTGTGCCTCACTGCACCATCACTCCCCTTACCTACTCATTCATCCACACACCCCCTTAAAACTATCTTGGCTCCATTCCTTTCATTATCCTCATCTCCATGCACTCCCATCATTGCTGCAGTCCTCTTCCATCATCACCACTCCACACCAAATCCTACCTCCACCATCCTCTCCAATGCCTACCTCCCCATCTACGTGCTACTCCATTCTCTCCACTCTTCCTTCCACCACTCTCCATCCACCGCTCTATCATCCACCCCTCCCACTGCTCTCCATCCGCCTCTCCATCCTCCATCTTCCACCCCATCGCGCTGCTCTTCATCCACCTCTCCACTCAAACGATTTATTCCCCCGCTAAGCATGTGATGATCAACTATTGTAATAAGAAGTATTTTAATATTAATAAAATTTATTAATATTACGGTCAACTCTTGTAATAGCAAGGATTTTAATATTAATAATCTTTATTAATATTAATATTATTATTAAGAAAAAAACTATATTATATTAATAATTATTATTATAATTACTTTAAAAAAAATCGTGGCAGGATGGCATCATACAATGAACAAAATTAAATCCATGTTCATCACCGAGAAGATTCCAATCACCATATCAATGGACGCTTGGTGCAATCAACTCAATGAGACGATTAACGCGAACTATGAGGAACTCCTGGAAAAGATCAAACAAACCAGTGACAATTTGACATCGAATTGGACATGAATCACGTCACGAATGGAGAATATCATCCTCACTCTATTGGAATACCAAAAGAAAAATCAGGCAGTTTTAAATGCCATCTTGGATAGATTACAAATATTGAATGACCCGTATCTAAACTCTCCCAGAACACCGAAGCAGCTAGATCCTCTATTCAACATGTCGTCCTCATCCTTATATACACAAGGATGCCAAATACAAGTGAAAGTCGAGTTACCGAAATACGATGGGGATGAACAACAATCCATAGCGTGGATTAACAAATCCGAGGAATACCTAGACATCGACAACATCCATTATGAGGGAGAGAAAATTAAATATGCCTCCACGCATCTAGAAGGAAATGCTTACAATTGGTACTTGTGGTGGAAGAATACTGTAAGAAAATGTTCTCACAACTGGGATAGCTTTAGTAACGACCTCATCAAAAGATTCCATGGTGTTGAATAAAAAGACTTTTTTTCCAAAATCAGAAGGTTACAAAAAAAAAATAGTGTCGATGAGTACAACTGTGAGTGGGAAGCGTTGTCAACTCGAGTTCCAAATTTAACCGATGACCAATGACTACAAACCTACATACACAGTCTAAAACAACACATCTGTGATGAACTAGAGTTACATAAGATCTCTAACATGGAGGAAGCATGATGCAAAGCCATGATTATTGAAAGAAAATTCAATAAATCCGTTCATACACATTTTGACAAAGACGACACCAAAAGGAAACCTTTCCAATCAACATATACAGGAAATCCAATATATACACTGCCACAACCCAGGGAAGGAACAAAGCCTAGTTTAGAGGCCCAAAGAATAAAGGAAGGGAAATGTAAGTTCCGTGGAGACAAATGGGATCCTAAGCATAGATGCTTACAAAATAAATTGTATGCATGTGAAGCAGAAGAAGTAGAGTTGGAAGTCGAGGAACTAATTGAAAATGATGCGGATAGTCAACCAGAATACTAAACAGAAATCAAGGACGACACCCCAGAAATATCACTAGCTTCTATTATCAGAATCTCCCAACCAAAAACATTGAAGATTAAAGGACATATAAAAAATAATAACATCACAGTTCTCATCGACTCTGGAAGGACCCATAACTTTGTTAATGTCAACCTTGTTAAAATATTTAACCTATTTATTCATCCAGTGCCTAACATGAAGGTTATGGTAGTAGATGGTAAGAAGATTGACAATGTGGGAAAATGTCACAAGGTCAAGTTACAAAAGCAAGAATATAATTTAGAATCATATTTTTTTGCAGTGCCACTGGGAGGATTCGATGTAGTATTAGGAATACATTGGTTACAAACCTTGGGTACATACTCCACAAACCATCAAGATAATTTTATAGAATTCCAGTCATTCAAGAAGACACACAAATTATACGGGTTCCAACCACCTTTGACACAGTTAGTTACATCACATCGGATGGAAAAACTACTTTAGAAAGGTGCACCAGCATACATACTTTAATGCCGATAAATGGAGCTTCTAACGTGTGAGGGAGACATTGACAAACAACTAGAGATACAAGAGATGATTCGAAAACATCACAAGGTGTTTCAAGAACTACCCATGGAGATTCCACCAAATAGAAAGATTGAACACATAATCGAAATAGAACCAGGGACAAAACCTGCAAGTAGCACACCATACAGATACCTGCATAGCCATAAAACAAAAATTGAGAGGCTAACTCAGGATATTCTGAAATATGGCATCATTTCAAAAATCAGAAGCACGTATGCAACTTCAGTAGTGCTAGTATGAAAGAAAGATGTGTCATTCAAACCGTGCATAGATTACAAAGGAATGAACGAAATAACTATCAAAAATAAATTCCCAATCCCATTGATCAATGAGCTGTTGGATGAACTTCATGGGGCCAAGTACTTCTCAAAGTTGGATCTACGATATGGTTATTACCAAATCAAAGTTATAGTGGAAGACATAGCTAAAAAAAATTTTTGCACTCATGAAGGCCACTATGAGTTCAAAGTAGTGCCCTTTGGTTTAACTATCTTTCTAGTTACGTTTCAAGCCACAATGAACGAATTGTTCCAACCATTTTTAAGGAAATTCGTACTAGTGCTTTTTGATGAAATCCTCATATATAACGGAACATGGAAGGAGCATTTGGAACACTTAATTGAAGTACTTACCATTTTGGAAGAAAAAAAATTCTATGCAAATAGGTCTAAGTGCACCTTTGGAAAAGAAGAAGTCACACTACCTAGGACACAAGATATCGAAGGAAGGAGTCAAAGTCAATCCAAGTAAAATCAAGGAAATCATGGAATGGCCCAAACCCAATAACATATCCTAACAAGATCCTATCGAATATTTGTAAAGAATTACTCCCATAAAGCTGCCCCTCACAAATTTATTGAAGAAAAATTCCTTCAAATGGAATAGTGAAGCAGAATTTTTTTTTGACACATTAAAATGCATGATGTCTTCAACACTGGTATTAGCCATGCCATAATTCACAAAACCCTTTGTATTCGAGTGTGACACATTAGGTTTCAGGAGTTTTGATGCAAGAAGGGCACCCAATAACATTCGAAAGTAGGAAGCTCAACAAGAGAGAAAGTTTGAACTCCACTTATGATAAAGAGATGCTAGCCATTATACATGCTTAAAAAAAATGTCAAAAATACCTTCTAGGGAGAAAAATATTGATAAGAATAGACCATAACAGTCTTCAATACCTCCTCCAACAAAAAACATTGTCAACAAAACAACAGAAGTGGATAGAAAAAATCGCTACCTTTGATTTGGAGATATTACATAAAAAAGGGAAAGACAATGTAGTTTTCGATGCTCTATCTAGAAAGGATGAAATCTAGACATATGTTATTTCAATCATTATTCCATATTGTTTGGATGAAATATGAAGGGAATACGCTAAAGAACCAAATACATGTGCCTTAATTGAAGACCCGAATAGAGGCCCTAAATTCGAGTGGCGAAATGACATCTTGTGGTACAAAGGAAGGATCTATTTAAACCCAACATCAGGGTTTAAAACAAAGGTGATGATAGAATCTCATGATTCACCTATTGCAGGACATGTAGTTTTTTTCAAGAAATATTACAATGCCATACAATCATTCTATTGGAAAGGAATGCATAAAGACATTCAAAAATATGTAGCTGAGTGCGACACATGTCAAAAGAATAAAGGTGAAAACGTCATGACTCCAGGGCTACTCCACCCATTGCACATTCCGAAGCAAAAGTGGGAGGAAATTTCTATGGATTTTATTTAAGGGTTATCCTTATCATATGGTAAAGATAAAATCCTTGTGCTAGTATATCAACTAAGGAAATATGCACATTTCATGGGCATAAAGAAAACTGACTCCGCTAAGCAAATCGCTGAAGTGTTTTGTAAAACTATTTACAAAACACATGGTTTTCCAAAAATTATAGTGAGCGATAGAGATGCCAAATTCACAAGTAATTTTTGGAAGGAATTCTGCAAGCAAACAAGGATCACTCTTAATATGAGCTCATCACATCATCCACAGATGGATGGGAAAACTGAAGTGGTCAACAAGTGTATGGAAACCTATCTCTATAGTTTCGTCATAGACAAACGGAACAAATGGTTACAATGGTTACATCTTGTAGAATGGTGGTATAATGCTATGTATCACACATCGATGAAGATGAATTCATTTCAAGCATTATATAGTTATTAACCACCTAGATGGAAGGAAATCATTTAAGGAAGCACAAAAGTACTCCTCTTAAAAGATTACTTGGAAGACAACCAATGAATCATACAAACACTCAAAGATAATTTAACTATGGCACAAAATCATATGAAACAACAAGCATACCAACATAGAATTGAGAGATAGTTTGCATTGGCAGATTGAGTATTCATAAGACTTCAACCATAAAAAAAATTGTCACTAAAACAACAAGGAAATAACAAATTGGCACCTAAATTCTATGGTCCATACCAAATTATACGAAATATTAATAGTGTAGCATATGAGCTAAAGTTACCAGAGACAATTCGAATTCACAATGTCTTCCATGTATCAAATCTAAAAAAGTTGTTGGGACAACATCAATCAGTCCAAACAACACTTCCTGCTCTAGAGAAAGAAGGGAAGTTGATCTTAGAACCAGAAGCTATCATCAACATCAGAGAACAGAGATTACACACTAGAATGATCAATAAATACCTCATTAAATGGAAGAATTACCCAGAAGAAGATGCATCATGGGAAACAGAGAAATTCGTTCAGCAATATCTGTCATTACCCTACTTTGAGGACAGCAATTTAAAAGGATAAGGCAATGTTACAAATTATAAATTTAAATACTAAGATAGGTTATTTTTAGTTATTTTATGTAATTAAACTAAGAGGTGACTTGAAAAGTCACCTCTCTTCCCCACTTAGGGTATAAATTACATGGGACACTTACAATTGTAACCATATTCTACATTTTCAAATTTACATTTTTTACATTACATTTCTTGCTTTCATCTTCTTTATTCCTCCATGAGCACCATAGGGAATTCTTTTAATATAGGTGGAACAACAATAAGTTGTATTTCAAAACTGGAAAAGATTTTTGCACTTTCAACAATGGAATTCGAGTATGTTGCTGCTACAGAGGCTAGTAAAGAAATGATTTGATTGCATAGGTTTATGAGGAATTGGGTAAAAAGTAGGAGAAAAGAAGGTTGTACAGTGTGTTGCTGATGCAACTGTTTCTCCCCAAATCTCTTAAATTTTGGGCCCCTCCTCCTAACTGAATATCGCTTTAGGTTGTTTCATCCTTGATGTTTCTTCGGTCATGCTTTAAGTCTGGATGTTTTGAACAATTTACTTACATCCTGTTCCCAGATTTGTTTGTGCTTGATTTTTGCAGCAGGTCACATAGTTGGGTTTTGTTTTGCCAATTGTCTTTGATGGGCCGTCGTTTTGAAAATGAAATGGACCTTGACTGTCGTTGAATTTAAAGGCTTTAGAACACTTAAATATTTCTGTCGAATCGGCTGCTTTTTGTTCTTTTTCCCCCCACTGTTGCGGCTCCCAAAGCGGTTTAGCGTCCGAAGTCAAAATCGCTCCGACGTCCGATTCGTATTGGTCTTCAATTGCTTGCCCGTAGCTGTTTCCCTTCCGCCGTTGCGGCTGGGAGATCCTTTTAACTTCCGATTCGAATGTCTTCCAACATCCAACTAAGCCTTTTCCCACCCGCGTTTCGCTTATCCATAACTTATGTCTTCAGTCCTTATTTCGTCCGCCGTTGCGGATGGAAAATCCGTTTAGCCTCCGATGTAACTTCTCTCCGACGTCCGATTAATAATTTTTCCCACCTACGAAGTGGTCCACCCATCCGATGTTAGTATTTTTGAGCCGCTAGTAAGTTTCCCATTGATAGTGATGTTCGTCGAGCCTGGAAATGGGCAAGGTAGTGGTGACGACGCCTGGCAATTTCCTTGCGGAAGAGTTGTTTCGTTATTAGAATTTGATCCTTGTTTTTATAACGCATGCCTAATGAATATGCCGGTCGATTGATTGCAAGTGATCTCGGAATATCGGTCTACCGTGGCGTGGAGGAAGACAGACCGTTCAGTATCAAAGGTGCAGTCCTGAAAGACCCGGTAGATTATCCAACCAATCCTGAGTGTGCGTTGAAAAGATGGAGGACCTGAAACGTTTGGGGAACTGGAAAGTCGCACGTTTGGGGGAAGCCCGAAGGATTTGCGATTGTAGTTTAAATATTATAGAGATAGAGGAAATAAAGGGGCTTTTTCCCTGAAAAATTTGTAAACTCTTTTGCTTGTAAGAGGAACTACTTCGTTTTACAATCAGAAAGTGCAACTTTTGCCGCTGGAGAGAGCGAAATGTGGGATGTATCAATGCGACTAAATGAATAATGTTGAAGAGGAACTATTTTGTTTTCAGCTGTGTTTCATTTACTGTGAGAATATTTAAATTCCTGAACCTATGTTCTTGTTGAGTGTTCTTTAGTATTTTTTGGGATGTCTTCCACTGTGAGTAATAAATGTGTTCATAAAATAATCGGTTATCTGGTTGTTTAAATATCCGAAATTGTTCATGTGTCTTGAATGAAGTATCAACTATCTGTAACTTTTCATGATGCACGTACAAAATGTATTACTCACAAATGAATGATAACTCTGCTCCCTAGGGATAGTTTAGGTAGTTAGTTTATTTTGTGTTATGTTGTATGTGTTCTGGATGCTTGTGAACCTTAAGACAAGAGGTAAGAACCTGCGCATCACATTGTGACTAATCCCCACATATATGGCACCCTGCATTGTTAGTTAGGCACTTGCATATCATACATTAAGTTAAAAAATACAAAAACTCGGTGGACCGAGCCGCAACTGGTAAAACCTTTGTTTTGTTACTTTGACCTACGGTAGCCGGACCGTAAACCGGACGGATTCCCTACACCAAACAGTCAACGGACTAGTTGGGAACGTTGATTGGGGAGAATCCCTTACTGTTGTCACCTACGAATTTCCAGGCCCCAACAGTTTTGGCGCTAGAAGGAGGGCCGCCAGTGCATGGCTGGCCGAGGAAACTCGTTTTCCCGAGAATATTCCACCGGTAACAGTTCTGAAAGCAGTGGGTTTCATAATCCAATTCCGGAAGAAAGAGAACATCTATATTCCATCGGTAACGAAATTGTTAATGATCTGAGAAGACATACCAGGGCATATGTAAAGAATATTGGAGGATTGCCAATCATCCTTGAATTGCCCAGAAGAGAGTATAAAAGGAAGGATCGTCCTGAAGCAGAGGGCTCAGTGCTGGTTGGAGACTGGGAAGAGCTTATAGAAACAGCCTTACAGGAAGTTGAGCTACCTTTGAATCAAGAATGCCCAGAAACCCCTCACAGTTCTCCTACTCACACTCCAGTTGGTTCACCTCCTCACTCTCCACCCAGACTCATGGTAGGAGTTAATGCTAATCAACCACCCAACCCACCTAATCCACCTCCTACATGGAGAGCTAGATCACCATTAAACCTTACACCTCCTTTACATGACCTACCTCAAGCCTTTGACAAGATGTTGCCCAAGTTTGATCCCAATGAGAAAATACTAGTAAATGATCACCTACAAAGCTTTTACTTAGCAATTGAGGGATTAAGGGCTGGGGAACATGAAGACGTGGTATGTAGACTGTTCCTGCATACCCTCAAAGGAGCCGCAACGTCATGGTACTTTGGATTGCCTGCTAACTCTATCCCTGATTGGGATACCTTCGAAAGAATGTTCAGAAGTAAGTATGCAACTCAGAAAACTCATGCAGCTCTCATGAAAGGGCTGTGCGCATTGAAGAAAGAAAGAAAAGAAAAAGTGCACATTTTCACGCAAAGGTTTGCAGCATATCTAAATAATTTCTCTGAAACAGATAAGTCGTCAGACAAAGTTCTTATTGAATACTATACTTCAGCGTTAGGCCCTGATTTGGCCATGTTTTCCAAAGGTAGGGCCAAGCCTACTCTGACAGAAACCTATGAAGAGGCAGAAGTGGTGGAAGCTGAAAGAGAGAGCATTGAAGACTATCCAGAACAGTCTGGAGAAAAAGGTATAGGAAGAAAAGCCTTATTGTTTACTAAGCCTAAAGAAGAAAAGTCTCCAGAGTTGGAAAATATGGCCAAGATGATGCAGAAGCTCTCCAATAAAATCATAGATATGGAGAAAGAAAAGGAAGCACAAAAGTTTTATAAGCCATATTATAAGAAAAGAGAAGATAACCACCAGTCTCAACCTCCTTCGCATAATACTGCATCTATGAATTTAACAGAGGTAGGTTTGGATAATTTTTGCACATTCCACCAACAGCCACACTCTGAAAAGAATTGTCCGCAGTAGATAAATTCGATGACATTGGTCATGAATCAACTGTTAGATTCTAGATTGATAGAAGAGGGAAATGAAGAAGGAAAAGAAAATTCTACCTCTACGTCTACTAAAGAACAGGAAGAGGAAACCATGGCTTTATGGAATTCTGTCTCACTATTTGATGCTGAAGAAGAAAAGACTCAGGGGTGTGAAGACGTTATGGAGACCAATGTAGCCACGAGGAGCCAAGGGGCGGTTAATGAAGACAGTCTTATACTTCCAAATATTAAGAGGCTGCAGAGAAATGTTAAGAAGAGATTTCAAGACAAGTCTTTGGCTGATACAATTCCAGAATCCACGATTACCAGCCAAGGTCCTAGACAGAATGATACAATGGCCAAGCCAAATGAAGGTAAGGAGAATGTTGATAGGCCTCATTCCACGGAACAGTAGATGGATTATGACATTGTGGAGGATTTAAAGAAGATGAAGGTGAATGTTCCATTATTCGAGATGTGCAAAGTGCCGTAGCAAAAATAAAGGCTGCTGAGAGCCCTTGAAACATCAGATGAGAAGACGCCCACTAACAATCAACCAGAAGAAGAAGAAGAGATTGGAGAGAATAGCAGTGGAGGTAAGTCCAAGCACAAGCATCCACCTTTCCTCCTTACTTTTGAAATCTTTAACTACAATGTACATAATTGCTTGGTAGATTCAGGGGCGACTGTTAATGTCATGCTGATATCTATCTGTAAAAGAATCAATGGGCAGCCTAAGCCATCCCCGTGGAGAGTGGTCCAGTTGGACAGGACAGATGTGAAGGTGATTGGTGAGATGGAAGATGTCCTAGTCCGGCTGGCTTCAAATGATAAAGTATGCCAGGTCATTAATATCATGGTGGCTGATATACTAGATGCATACAGCCTTATCCTGAGCAGAGATTGGTCGGCCAAACTTAATGGATATTTCGCTTCTGACTGGTCACATCTATGGTTTCCATACAAAGGAAGTCCGAACCAGATCAAGATTTTAAGAGAGCCTCACATGAAGTACAATGTTACCCGACTTGAAGAGAAGAATGAACCCGTGGATTCTGTCTTGGGAAACTATTTTATTGAGTTGAAACCAGGTAATTACCAAGCAGAAGAAGCCAGCAACACATCTGATACCTAGCCTGATCTCCTTTGGTTCTCACAGGCTGATGAGATTGACTGTAAAATAGTAGACTTAGCAGTAGGAATAGATTTGTTTTCAGTAGTTAATGATTTTTGGAATTTATTTTGTGATGGCTCTAAGACATTAGAAGGGTCAGGGGCTGGCTGTTTCCTGATTGACCCACAGAAGAATAAACATTTCTTTTCATGTAGATTAGAGTTTGAATGTACTAACAATACAACTGAGTATGAGGCACTGGTGCAGGGACTAAAGAAGGCAATTGAATTGAAGGTAAGTGATCTAGAAGTTTTCGGGGATTCTGAAATTATTGTGAAACAAATCCGGAATCAGATACATTGTATTTCTCCTCACTTAAAAGCTTACCAAAATGAGGTATGGGATTTGATGAGATATTTCAATGCATTTAACATTATTTCAATTCCAAGAATTAAAAACGCAGCTGCTGATATGTTGGCCACATCAGCCGCTAGACTCGTACCCACTAATAATCGATGCTCTGTCGAACTTCTTTTCAGGCCCTCTTTACCTGATATGATTACGAACCTACGAGTGTTTGATGATGACCAGCAGATCATAGAATGTTTAACGAATGATGAAGTGTTTAAAGGAGTGATCATAGACGATGAAGAGCATCAGGCTGAGATGAAATATGATAATTTCATTCCTAAAGGAGTCAGAACATTGGAAAAAATGTTCGATTTAAATGAAAAATTCAGAAGACCACCCAACGTAAAGAGTCACAGCTCATCACTACAGTTCGAGCTGATAAATTTGGGGACTGAAATAGCTCCTAAGTTCGTGAATCTCAGCAAATGTTGTTCACCAGCAGAAAGAGACAAATTTATCAGTCTATTTAAACAATATAAAGATGTTTTCGCATGGACGTACGAAGACTTGAAAACATACGACACCAGCATCATCAAGCATATCGTCCCCATTAAAGCCGGCGCCAAGCCATATCAGCAACCTTTGAGGAAAATGCATCCGAAATTGGAACCGCTAATTCAAAGTGAAGTGAAGAAGTTATTGGACGTAAGAATCATCTTCAAAGTCAGACACTCTGAGTGGGTATCAAATCTGGTACCAGTAAGGAAAAAGTCTGGAGAAATCAGACTCTGCGTGGATTTTAGGAATTTAAACCGTGCATCAGATAAAGATAACTATCCTGTGCCACCCATGGAGCAGCTGCTACAGATGGTTTCAGGTTCTAAACTATTTTCATTATTAGATGGTTTCTCTGGCTACAATCAAGTGTTAGTAGCCAAAGAAGACATATTAAAGACAACATTCAGAACTAAATGGGGAACCTTTGCCTATAGAAGAATGCCTTTTGGGCTGATTAATGCTGGGGCGACATTTCAGAGAGCTATGGACATAGCTTTCTGCGGACTGATTGGGCGAAGTGCTGTAGTGTACCTTGATGACATTACAATATTCTCGAAGAAAAGAGGAGAGCACACGGTTCACCTAAAGCAAATCTTCGAATGCTGTCGAAAATATGGCATCTCCCTCAATCCCAAGAAGTGCGTATTCGCGGTCATGGAGGGCAAGTTGCTGGGTCACATAGTCTCAAAGAAAGGAATTTCTATAGATCTAGAAAGAATCAAAGACATTGAACAAATCCCTTTGCCCCACAATAAAAAAGGGATGCAGTCTTTTATGGGAACTATAAACTTCGTGCGAAGATTTGTCCCTGATTTTGCTCAGACTGTTAAACCATTATAGCAGATGGTTAAGCAAAATGCACAATTTAAGTGTACTGAAATTGAAAAGAATGCTTTTAGTAAAATCAAAACTGCTGTTGCACACGCACCTTCCTTGAAAAGTCCAGATTTCGATAAAGACTTCATTTTATATACTTTTGCATCCGATGATTCGTTAGCAGCTGTGCTCACCCAAAAGGAAGAAGGGGGGGATGAATTTCCAATCTCCTTTATGAGTATTGGTCTACAAGGGGCTGAATTAAACTACCTAGCCATTGAGAAGCAAGCTTATGCAGTATTTAAGGCAGTGAAGCAATTCAGGCCTTATATATTAAAAAATCGAACCAAAGTAATAGTCCCCTACCTAGCTGTAAGATCCCTTCTCATACAGAAAGAGTTAGGAGAAAGGAGGGGCAACTGGGTAACACCTCTCCAAGAGTACGACCTTGAATTCAAGCCAGCCTCTATAGTGAAAGGTCAGGGTTTGTGCAAATTGATGACTGAAAGCGGGGACAACGAAGAAAAAGCATGGGAGGATGAGGCTGAATTACATGTAATGGATGTATGTCCTTTGTTTACAGCTCCCGAGTCTTGGTATAGAGACCTTGTGCATTACCTATAGTCAGGGATGTTGCCAGAACATTGGAATTCCAAGCAAAGAAGAGCGTTGCATCTTAAATCTGCCTCCTATCAACTTGTTGAAGGAGTATTATTCAGAAAGAATTATGAGGAGGTTCTCCTCAGATGCCTAGAAAAACAAGATGCAAAGAAAGTGATGTTAGAATTGCATGACGGTCCTGTTGGGGGACATTATTCAGGAGACACTACAACCCACAAAATCCTCAGAGCCGGTTACTATTGGCCTACACTCTTCAAGGATGCACATGCACATGTCAGGAGATGTGATATTTTCCAAAGGTGTGGTGGAAGACAGCCTAGAGCGGCAGCACCTCTAAAACCTGTGATCACACGGAACCATTCGAGCAGTGGGGGTTAGATATTATTGGAGAAATAAAACCGAATTCTTCTCTCCAACACAAATACATTCTGACCGCAACTAATTATTTCACTCGCTGGGTCGAAGCTGTCCCGCTGCGCAAGATAAATGAAGACGAAGTCATCAACTTCCTACAAGATCATATCATGACCAGGTTTGGAGTTCCAGTTTTGTTAGTCTTTGATAATGCTAAATACTTTTCATCAATCAAATTGACTGCATTTTCTCATGATAAAGGGATAAAATTGCATTATTCGGCTAATTATTATCCACAAGGAAATGGCCTGGCTAAATCCTCTAACAAAAATCTGATTAGGATTTTAAAGAAGACTGTGGTAGAAAACCAGAGGAGTTGGCACTCAGCATTACCAAATGCCTTTTGGGCTGATAGAGTCACCCCCAAGTCCGCGATTGGAGTGTCTCCATATACCCTTGTATATGGTAAAGAAGCCATCCTTCCTCCCAATATCATGCTACCATCTTCCATCCTAGCTCAGGAGTCTAGAGGGTTGGATGACGAAGTCTTGCAAATAAGAATATATAACCTCCTGAAAGCAGAAGAAGCTAGATCTAAAGCCAAGGAACGATTTAAGCAACAACAAGAGTCAGTTAAGAGATGGTTTGACAAGCATAAAGCTGGAACAAAAGACTTTGAAGTAGGAGACTTAGTCCTCAAATGGGACCACCCCCATGATGAGAAAGGAAAGCATACCAAATTCCAGCAGTTGTGGGTAGGCCCTTTTCAGATTGCAGCCAAGCTTGGTCCCTCTACTTACAAGTTACAAGATCTGCAGGGGTGGGAGGAGAACCTACCAGTAAATGGTTTGGTTCTCAAGCCTTATTTTTCCTGAGTTTGTTTGATTTCTTCTGTCTTGTATATAAATAATGCATCTGGCTGTATTTTGAGTCATGTTTTGTAGTTTGTTTTGTTGATTTCAATAAAGGGAGAAAACCTGCGGTTGCATGAGGAACATCCGAAATTTCTTGGTTTGATAAAAGTTTTGAATATCAGACTGTGTGTTGCTGTTTATATGAAAGAACTTCTTCCAGTTTAGCAGTTTTCTCAAATAACTCTGTGTGCATTAGAGTCCTGCTTAACCCCTGTAAAATAAGACAGACTCAAAGAGTCCAGAATACTATGTTGAGGCTCCATCCACTTCACACTTAAATTGTTCTAAGAGGCAACGGAAGAGGACCCATGGAAAAGAGCAAGGTAAACAGTATATTAATATTAATGATCCCATGCCAAGAAACGAATGCCCAAAGGCAGATAAGAGTCAAAACTCCTCTGAAAGCATCATACGTTAAAGAAAAATGTTGAATCATAAGTACTAAATTGCCGAAAGATCCTCTCCGTCCGTGAGCCAAAACCTGAAGTACACTACTCACACAAAAGGACACTATGGGATAGAGGATCCTGAATTAAAATTTAGTAAGAAGGGCATGCAGGAGGACTCATATGAAAAGGGACAAAAGTCCAAAGGCACAAGAAAAGTGTTAAAATGGCATGGGAATGAGGAACAAACGAATATTTCTGTTTACCATATGCTACAATCCTGTGGTGTCCGAAGCTATTAGCCACCTGAAGACAAAGGTAATAATGAAACTCATCCTCTGGCCTCAGCATAGTTATCTAGACTTGACAATTCTGGTTTCCACTCTCCCTAATTGGACTGACACTAATGATTAAGGGTACACATTTCCGACATTCGAGAAATCCAGATAGCTGGAAGAATTCAAAAGGATGCATTTGTGTTAAACAGTCTGTTACTCAAAGATTAACTGCCCATAGATCTAGGTTCACCAGGTAATCGCCAGTTGTTGCTGATGCAACTGTTTCTCCCCAAATCTCTTAAATTTTGGGCCCCTCCTCCTAACTGAATATCGCTTCAGGTTGTTTCATCCTTGATGTTTCTTCGGTCATGATTTAAGTCTGGATGTTTTGAACAATTTACTTACATCCTGTTCCCAGATTTGTTTGTGCTTGATTTTTGCAGCAGGTCACATAGTTGGGTTTTGTTTTGCCAATTGTCTTTGATGGGCCGTCGTTTTGAAAATGAAATGGACCTTGAATGTCATTGAATTTAAAGGCTTTCGAACACTTAAATATTTATGTCGAATCGACAGCTTTTTTTTCTTTTTCCCCCCACCGTTGCATCTCCCAAAGCGGTTTAGCGTCCGAAGTCAAAATCGCTCCGACATCTGATTCGTATTGGTCTTCAATCGCTTGCCCGTAGCTGTTTCCCTTCCGCCGTTGCGGCTGGGAGATCCTTTTAAATTCCGATTCGAAGGTCTTCCGATTTCCAACTAAGCCTTTTCGCGCCCACGTTTCGCTTATCCATAACTTATGTCTTCAGTCCTTATTTCGTCCGCCGTTGCGGATGGAAAATCTGTTTAGCCTCCGATGTAACTTCTCTCCGACGTCCGATTAATAATTTTTCCCACCTACGAAGTGGTCCACCCATCCGATGTTAGTATTGTTGAGCCACCAGTAAGTTTCCCATTGATAGTGATGTTCATCGAGCCTGGAAATGGGCAAGGTAGTGGTGACGACGCCTGGTAATTTCCTTGCGGAAGAGTTGTTTCGTTGGTAGAATTTGATCCTTGTTTTTATAACGCACGCCTAATGAATATGCTGGTCGATTGATTGCAGGTGAGCTTGGAAGATCGGTCTACCGTGGCGTGGATGAAGATGAACCGTTCAGCATCAAACGCGCAGTACTGAAAGACCCGGCAGATTATCCAACCAATCCTGAGTGTGCGTTGAAAAGATGGAGGACCTGAAACATTTGGGGAACTGGAAAGTTGCACGTTTGGGGGAAGCCCGAAGGATTTGCGATTGTAGTTTAAATATTATAGAGATAGAGGAAAGAAAGGGGCTTTTTCCCTGAAAAATTTGTAAACTCTTTTGCTTGTAAGAGGAACTACTTCATTTTACAATCAGAAAGTGCAACTTTTACCACTGGAGAGAGCGAAATGTGGGATGTATCAATGCGACTAAATGAATAATGTTGAAGAGGAACTATTTCGTTTTCAGCTGTGTTTCATTTACTGTGAGAATATTTAACTTCCTGTACCTATGTTCTTGTTGAGTGTTCTTCAGTATTTTTTGGGATGTCTTCCACTGTGAGTAATAAATGTGTTCATAAAATAATCGGTTATCTGGTTGTTTAAATATCCAAAATTGTTCGTGTGTCTTGAATGAAGTATCAGCTATCTGTAACTCTTCATCATGCACGTACAAAATGTATTACTCACCAATGAATGATAACTCTGCTCCCTAGGGATATTTTAGGTAGTTATTTTATTTTGTGTTATGTTGTATGTGTTCTGGATGCTTGTGAACCTTAAGACGAGAGGTAAGAACCTGCGCATCACATTGTGACTGTTCCCCGCATCTATGGCACCCTGCATTGTTAGTTAGGCACTTGCATATCATACATTAAGTTAAAAAATACAAAAACTCGGTGGACCAAGCCGCAACCGGTAAAACCTTTGTTTTGTTACTTTGACCTACGGTAGCCGGACCGTAAACCGGACGGATTCCCTATACCAAACAGTAAACAGGCTAGTTGGGAACGTTGATTGGGGAGAATCCCTTACTGTTGTCTCCTGTGAATTTCCAGGCCCCAACACAGTGATATCTAGAGTGCCATTCATCTTGCAAATAACTCAGCCTTCCATTCTCAGAGTAATCATATACAACTCATGTACCATTTCATAATATTTGTTTTGGAAGACGAACTATTAAAGTTGGAAAAGATACATACTATACAGAATCATGCGAATATGTTGAAAAAGGTAGTAACCAAAGAGAAATTGAGTTTTTGCTTAGTTTCAGTTGGCCTTTAAGCATAAAGGTGAAGAGGATAAATTTTTCAAGTCCAAGGTCCAGAGCATAGTCCAACAATTGTAGCAACGATGGAGTTATTTTGATCAGTATTCAAGTGGGAGATTGCTGTTCATGAAGATTAATATTCCTTATTCATTGGTTTTATTGTTTAGCTGTGTTTGTACCCTATTTTTATTGTACACTCGTCCCAGTAGGGGTTGTGGGGGTTTGGGGGAGAATCCCCCAAAATATTTTTTTTAGATGTTTATTGTACAATAGTTTATGGGCCCATGGGATTGGGTGAAAAATGGTATTTTCCCATGGTAATTCCAATAATCCAAACTAACAATAAAATTTATTGTGCATAAAAACCCTAGAATTCAACCTTACCTTGGTCACCTCCTACCATAGCAAGAGAAGGAAACACAAGAGAGCTTACGAAAATTGTGAAGGCAAGGGGAAGATTGTTACTCTTAATCAATTAGAGTTTTGTTCCTTGGACACAAGTTCTAATTCTGCAGACAATATCCCACGCCTAGCCTCTTCGGCTACACAATATCAGAACGTAGGAGTAGGTATTCTTAAATATTCCTCACTTAAATGAGTCTTTCCATTAAAAAATCCTCCTCCCCCTTCGTAGGTCTCCTATGTGAACATGATCTCCTCAAGGAGTCATGACACTTCAACTAAAGGGAAATCAATTGCTGATTAGACACCTTTCATTCATTTTGAAGAGACTTACCAGGCTATCCAATCCACTAATGACCCCACCATTAGTTATCATCTTTTGGTGGCATTCAACCTTTACCACCTACCATATTGGTAATATTCCCCCCCATCTCTAGATTATATTTTGCAACCTCTTCCATTAGATGAATCCATCATGTAATTCATTGTTAAGAATATAGTTGTCATTGATGTTAAAGGTGTTCACGAATGAAAAAGAGATAACCAGTGGATATGATGGCAAGGTAAGATCAGTGAAAGACAAAGGATGATGATATGAAATTTCACGGACGATGATATGGCATAGAAAAAATGTTAGAAATATTCATAGAGGATTTTTGCAAATTTATAATAAGATCCTCATTGCTTCTAAAATGAATGGTTAGGAAGCTTCCGCACAAGATCCAACGAATTGGGGGATGAGATACGCAAAGGACCGAAGGGCGAGGTGAAGCTCCACACGTTATTAAAATCGAATGGGTGTGAATAAGTCCACAACAAGATCCGACAGTTGTAGATCCATTTCGCATAAGATAGGAGGAAAGGTTGAAGTTCAACATATATCTGAGATCCAACGGCTAATAAGTGATTCGCTAAAATAGATCAACAGTTCAGATAGAAAGCGGAAGGAGAAAAGCGAATAATTGTGAAAAATACTATTTGAAATGCTGAGTTTTTGACTTTTCCATCTTGCGATCCGGAAGATCGAAGGTCAGAAAGAATTCAGTGAAAGATTGATGGCGCAGAAAGGTTAATGTGAAAAATAGAAAGCAGAAGGCGGAGAACCGTGAAGAGACTTTGGGAAATGTCACTTTTCCATTACCCGAAGTCCAGAATGAGAAAAGTGGAAGGAAGAGAACTGTGAAAAAACCTTGGAAAATGTCACATTTCTGCTACCCGAAGTTTGGAACGCAGAAAGCGAAAGGTGGAAAGCGGAAGGCAGAGAACCACCAAGAGACTTTGGAAAATTCACATTCCCTCTACCCGAAGTCCGAAAGGAGAAAAGCGGAAAGCAGAAATCTTGAAATGACTTTTTGGAAAAGTCACATTTATGATATGCAATTTCCACCTCAGAACGATGGTCACGAAAATATCAAACAAAGATCAACATCGTGGAAATATTTGTGCGGAAAGTGGAAATATTGAAATCATATTTGGGAAAAGTCACATTTCCGATATCTAGTTTCCACCTTAGATCTAAGGTCAGGAACAATCCTGGAATGAGATCAACAGCTCGGGGTGATTTTGTAAATAAAGAGTGTTGAAAGTCATTATTGGAATATTGAAACTATAAAACCAATTATTATAATCTTAGATAGCCTGCAAAGAATCCCACAGAGGAGGAAAAGAAACCCACAGGCATGAGTGAAAGAGAATCCTGAAGATTTGAAGATAGAGTATCCCTGCTAATGGAGGAGAGCAAGTCCACATGGATTGGTTTGATGAATCCTGCGATCAGAGAAGAAGGGAGCTCGCAGATCAGAAATGATCAATAATTTTTTAATTAAGTATTTAATAAAAAATGGTTAATCACATATTGTTGAAGAGGTGGGTTTTCATTAGTGAAGAAGTACGTCTGCAATGGTGAAAAGGTGCATCGAGAAATTATGAAGAGAGGAGTTTGCAGAAAACATGAGGGTATTTATTGACAGAGTATTGAAGAAATTAATTGTCTCTATAATTGTTAATGACAGAGTCTAAGAAGTGAAGAGTAGACTAATAAAAATCATTCCAGGGTGGTAGGGTGGCGCTAGGGAAAAATATAAGTCTACACAGGGTGTTGTAGCATCCTTGTCTGTTGTAGCAGAAAAAAAACCAGGGTGTTGTAGAATCCTTGTTTGTTGTAGAAGGAAGAATCCCAAGGTGTTGGAGAATCTTTGTCTATTGTAGAAAGAAGAAACCCAGGGTGTGGTTGCATCCTTTCTGTAGTAGCAGATAAAGAAATTTTGTCGATTCATCTTATTAATGAGTTTGAATTGGTGGTTTTCTTTTTAAATTTTCCATAATAAAATATGTGTTTTAACTTATTTGATTCATTGTGTGTTTTGATTTTAAAAAGAAAAAGACAATATTAATTCACCCCCCCTCTCAGTATTGTGGGATAAACCAAAAATTGGTATTAGAGCAATTTCCTTCATCACAGTTTAACCATTGGAAGATATATCTTGTTTAAAAACCACTATGGATCAACAAGAAGGTTTAGCCACCAAAAAACCTCCACTGTTCATAGGAGAAAATTATGCTTATTGGAGTGTGAGAATGAGGTGCCATATGATTTCCCTTAGATGGAAGGTTTGGGATGCAACTGTAAAGGATTATAAAATAGGTGATTAAGCACCCACGGTCAATATAGAACTAGGCCAATATGAAGGTAATGCCAAAGCCCTAAATGCAATCCTGAGTGGGTTGAAAAATTCTATGTTTAAAAAAGTTATGAGATGTAATACTGCTAAATAATCATGGGACAAATTAAATATTATCTATGAAGGAGCATCTAAGATCAAGGAATCCAAGATTCAAACATATAAAGGGTAGTTTGAGACCCTAAAAATGAAAGAAGATGAAAACATTGGAGAGTACCTTCTAATGGTAGATGAGGTTGTAAATGCTATTACAGGTCTTGGAGGAAAATTAAAAGAAAGAGAAGTGGTGAGTAAGGTACTAAGAACATTACCAATGAAGTATGATTCAAAAGTATCCACCCTAGAAGAACGGGATGATCTTGACAAGGTGACAGTAGATGAGCTACATGGAATCCTCACTGCGTATGAGATGAGGACGGGACTAAATGAATCTTCGAAAAAGGAAGCAACCTTTAAAGCCTCATCCAAAAATAAAACAGAGAACCTAGATGATGAGGAAGCTCTTTTTATTAAAAAACTTGAGAAGGGTATTTACAAATATAAAGGAAAGCTACCCCTGAAATGTTTTAACAGTGGAATAATTGTACATTTTTCTTCAGAATGTACTTACCCTAAAAAGGAGGATAATGATGAGAGAGAAACCTCAAAATTCAGGAAGGGTAAAACAAGAAACAAGAAGAAGTCCTATGAAAAAAAGAAAATTTTCTATACCATGGAAGATAGTGAATATGGAGATACAAGTGGAGATGAGCAAACTAAGATTCTATTAATGGGTCTAGCTACTCAAGCTTCAAATGATGACTCAGATAAATAAGGAGAAGTAGATTTAAGAGTTGAATGTGTTAGCACTCTTGAAGAACTTGATAAATGCAGAAAAAAGAATAAACAATCAAATCATATCATTAGTGAGTTGGAAGCTCAACTTCTAGATTCCAAAAGAATTGAGGAGGATCTAAACCTGCAACTCAAAATAAGAATACAAGAATCTAGTAAACTTGAATAAGAGATCATGCAATTCAAGAAAAAACATGATGAAGGATCTGTCAAATCAACATTTGAAAATAGCTCAAGGATTATAGATGACATCCTCAAAATCCAAAGACCATCAAATGATAGATATGGTTTGGGTTTTGTCAAAGAAAAGAAACCAGAAATTTTATCTTTCACTAATCAAGGAGGAAACAAAAAAGTTATGTTGAAGCACTAAAAATTCTAGTGACAAAGGAAGAAAGCAAGAAAATTTCCCCAAAATGTCAAGATAAAAACAAAAATATGGTTTCGAAGAGATCGAATAGATATCTGCAGATATTTTTACTATTACTCCTGTAATAATTTTGTTCATAAAGCCTTAAAATGTAGAACTAATAGAAAGGTTCCAGAGTACAAGAAGAAGACATCGAGTCATATACCAAAAGAAAATCATAACCTTTTTACACTTCTTCAAAAATATGACATAGAGTGTTACAAATGTAATAACTATGAACATATGGCAAGAGATTGTAAACTAAGGACTCCTAGAAGGAAGACTGTTGCAACTAAGTCTCAAGACACAAAACAAAAGAAGTATTGGAAGGAAGGGCAAGAAAATAAAGTTCCCTGATTAATCTATGTGCAACAAAAAGCCAAAACCTATGGCACTTGGATAGTGTTTGTTCAAAATATATGACTAGTGACCAAACCAAATTCATAACACTAAAAGATAATAAGGGTAAAGTCACTTTTGGAGGCAATATGTCCTCCAAGATAATTGGCAAAGGATCAATTGTTGTTAACAACAATATCAAAGAAAAAAATGTATTACTAGTATAAAACATCAAGCCTAATATTCTCAGTGTGATTCAAACATGTGATCAAGGATACATATGCATTTTTTATTCAGAAAAATTTGAAATCAAGAAAAAAGACTCAAGAATAGTTTTTGGCATGGCTATAAGAAACTCAAACAGTGTGTACATCCTAGAAAATGAAAATCAATGTTACCTAGGTATGGTTGATGAAATCCGGTTATGGCACAAAAGGTTAGGACACTTAAATTTTAACAATATTGTCAAAATAAGTAAGAAGGAAGTTGTAAGAGACTTGCCTAAAATTGTAAAACCTATAAAATCTGTTTGTAAACATTGTCAACATGGGAAGCAAACTAGAGCTAGTTTTAAAACAAAAGAACATATGAATTCACATCCTATAGAAATAGTGCACACAGATCTCTATGGATCAACAAGAATGAAAAGTATGCAAGGAGAGTATTATTTCATGTTGCTCCTTGACGATTACACAAGGATGACCTGGGTGACATTCCTCAAAGAAAAATCATAATCCTTTGAGAAGTTTCAAATCTTCAAACCAATGGTTGAAAACGAGACACATGTGAATATCGAATGTCTTGGATCCTGTAATGGGGGAGAATTTACCTCAAATGAGTTTAATGAGTTCTGTGAGACACATGGAATTAAGAGACTATTTTCAGCACAAAAACCCCTTAGCAGAATGACATTGTTGAAAGGAAAAATAGAACAATCCAAGAGGCTTCCAGAACAATGCTAAATGAAGCAAAGTTGTCATATGCATTTTGGAAAGAAGCAGTATACACAACTGTTTATATACTTAATAGAGGACAACTCATAGTAAATAAAGATAAGACCCCTTATGAACTATGGTATGGGAGACCATCCTCAATCAAATATTTCAAAGTGTTTGGCAGTAGTTGTTACATAAAAATGAATTAGGATGACCTTGGAAAGTTTAACTCTAGAAATGATGAAGGAATATTTCTAAATATTAATCCACCAAGAAGGCATATATATGTTTCAATAGAAAATTACACAAGATTATAGAAAGTGCAGATGTAAAAGTATATGATATAAAACCAAGAAGAGAAAGAAGTCAGGACAGTGTTGAAAATACAAATGATGAAGAAAAGGAAGAAATGAAAGAGGACGAAAGTATTCATGAAGAATAATAAGGAATAGAAAAGGAATATACATGGGGAAGTGAATAAGACTCCCCAAGACATGATACAAAAACCCCATCTAGAAGGATACAAAGGAATAATCCAAAAATACAGATCATAGGTGATAAAAATGTTGGAGTCAATACAAGGAGCCGACTAACATTTAATGAACAAGCCCTACTCTCAATAGTGGAACCTATGAATTTTTTATAAGCAAGAATGATGAAAGGATAAAATCCATGAATGAAGAATTAGATTAGATTGAGAAGAACGAAACCTGGGAACTTATCCCAAGACCTAAAGATAAGACTATTATAGGGACCAAATGGGTTTTCAAGAACAAATTCAATCAGGATGGTCAAGTAATAATGAACAAGGAAAGATTATTATGTAATGAGTATGCTCAGGTAGAAGGGATTGATTTTTAAGAAACTTATGCTCCTGTGGCAAGACTTGAAGCAATCAGAATGTTTCTAGCACTCTCAAGCCATTAAAATTTTATAGTGTATTAAATGGATGTTAAGTCTCCATTCTTGAATGGAAAAATAGAAGAATAGGTTTATATTGAACAACCCAAAGGTTTTCTATTGTCAAAAAATAGAGACTATGTTTGTAGATTAAAAAAGGCACTCTATGGACTTAAACAAGCCCCAAGAGCCTGGTTTTCAAGACTAGACAACTATTTAAAACAACAAGGATTCGAGAGAGGAGTCACTGAAAATAATCTCTACTTGAAAATTGAAGATAAAAACATGATCATCGTTGTTTTTTATGTAGATGACATCATTTTTGGAAGCAATTTACAAATTCTAAGTGTTAAATTTTCCTCTGAGATGAAGAAAGCTTTCAAAATGTCAATGTTGGTTGAACTAACATTTTTCTTAGGTTTACAAGTTTATCAAACCAACAAAGGAATATTTATCTCTCATACTAAGTACATCAAAGACATGCTTAATATATTTAAGATGGAAGACTCCAAACCTGTTAGTACTCCTATGATCACATGGTGTAACTTAAGTAAGGACGACAAGTCTCTGGAAGTAGATCACACCATGTACAGATCCATGATAGGTAGCCTGCTATATGTGACAACTACAAGACCAGATGTAATGCAAGCTGTAGGATTGGTTTCTAGGTTCCATTCAATCCCTAAAGAGACGCATGTAACTGCAGTAAAAAGGATTTTCAAGTACTTAAAAGGCACTATGGAATATGGGTTATGGTACCCAAAGAGTCAATATTTTACATTAAAGGAATTTACTAATGTAGATTGGGTAGAAAGAATCAATGATAAAAAAAAGAACTAGTGGATCAAAATTATTTTTAAGGGATTTCTTTGGTATCATGGTCAAGTAAGAAACAATCCTCCATTTCACTCTTTACAGCCAAGGCCAAATACATTGTTGCTGCATCATATTGCGTTCATGTTATTTGGATGAAGCAGACACTATAAGATTTACTTGTTAAATATGAGAATCCAATAAGAATAAAATGTGACAATACCATTGCTATTAATATGTCAAAAACCCCATCGTGCACTCTAAAATGAAACACATACCAATCAAGTATCACTTTCTAAGAGAACAAGTATCTCAGAAAGTTGTCAAAATAGAATATGTTGACACAAAAGCATAGATTGTTGATATCTTTACCAAACCATTACCCAAAGAACCTTTTGAGAATCTTAGACATTAGATGGGTGTAATTTCATTACATTATTTGTAAGAGAAAGAAGCATGATCTCAAGGGGAGACATGATGATAGGAGGAGTTATCAAAAGGGAAAGACATGAAATCGTAAATAGGTTATCCTTTGTCATTGTTGTCAAAGGGGGAGAATGTTTAGATGTTTCCATCAATTCCAAAGGCGGAGATTGTTAATGATATAGTTGTCATTAATGTCAAAGGTGTTCATGAATGACAAAGAGATAACTATTCAATATGATGGAAGGGTAAGATCATTGAAAGACAAAGGATGATGATATGACATTTCATAGACGATGATATGGCATAGACAAAACTGTTAGAAATAGTCATAGAGGATTTCCACAAAGTTATGATAAGATCCACATTGGTTCTAAAATGAATGGTTAGGAAGATTCCTGAACAAGATCCAATGATTAGGGGATGAGATCCACAAAGGATAGGAGGACGAGGTGAAGTTCTGCAGTTAATAAAAATCAGAAGGCTGTGAATTAGCCTGCAACAAGATCCGGCGGTTGAGGATCAGTTTCGCATAAGATAGGTGGAAAGGTTCAATTTCAACATAGATCCGAGATACAACGACTGAGAAGTGATCCACTAAAATAGATAAATGGTTCAAATAGAAAGCGTAAGGAGAAAAGTAGATAATCGTGAAAAAAACTATTTGAAACGCTGAGTTTTTGACTTCCGCATCTCGCGATCCGGAAGATCGACGGTTAGAAAGATTTCCGTGAAATATTGACGTCACGGAAAGGTAAGTGAGAAAAATAGAAAATGGAAGGCAGATAACCATAGAGAGAGTTTGGGAAATGTCACTTTTCCACTAACCAAAGTCCGGAAGGAGGAAAGCGGAAGGCGGGAAGCGGATGGCGGAGAACCTTGAAAAAAACTTGGGAAATGTCACATTTCTGCTACCTGAATTACGGAAGGTAGAAAGTAGAAGGCAGAGAACCATGAAGAGACTTTGGAAAATGTCACATTCCTGCTACCCAAAGTCTAAAAGGAAGAAAGCAGAAATCTTGAAATGAATATTGGGAAAAATCACATTTTTTATATCTGATTTCCACCTCAGATCGATGGTCACAAAAAGATTGAAGAAAGATTAATGGTGCGGGAATATTTGTGCGAAAAGTGGAAATATCGAAATGATATTTGGGAAAAGTCACATTTCTGATATATGATTTCCACCTTAGATCTACTGTCAAGAATAAGCCTGGAATGAGATCAATGGATCAGGGTGATTTTGTAAATGAAGAGTGCTTAAATTCATGACTAGAATATTGAAGCTATAAAATCGATTAACAAAATATTATATAGCCTGCAGAGAATCCCACAAAGGAGGAAAAGAAACCCACAGGCGTGAGTGAAAGAGAAGCCCGAATATCTGAAGATAGAGTATCCCCGCTGATGGAGGAGAGGAAGTCCACAGGGATTGGTTTGATGAATCCTGCAATCAGAGAAGAAGGGAGATCGTAGATAAGAAATGATCAATAATTTTTTAATTAATTATTTAATTAAAAATCATTAATCACATATTGTTGAAGAGGTGTGTTAGCATTAGTGAAGAAGTACGCCCTCAACGGTGAAGAGGTGTGTTACGGAGAGAAATTCCTATGGCTTGGGGTACCACAACATATATCTTGACTCCAGAAATCAATTCTTTCCTATATGCAAGAGAAACCAAATATCCAACACTAAAGGATCTTGATTCGTACCTTATTCCGGACGGTTGATGTAGATCCCCGTTGAGATTTCCAACTCTAGCTTGAATTGATAAATTGCTTCCTCAAAATTCAATAAACAAGACAAGCATGCTATATATAATTGTGTTAGACCTAATCTAGCATATATAATCAATAACATATAAGCATCTAAAATCATCCATGGATCAAATATTCATTCAAATACATATTATTGGACAAGAAAAGATATTTCTATTAATATAAAACAGAGATTAAACTAGAGACAACCTCTGTCGGCACGTCTACGAATCAGAGAAAATGAGTCCCCCACTTGGGCCTCCACCACTTCAATCCTCCATCTCTCGATAGAAATCTCACAAGCAAAAGGAAAGCTTGGGAAGAACACACAAGTGCTCCAAGGGACAAAGGGATGCAGACTCAAGTATAAGCTCTGGCAACAATGGACTATAGTTTTCTTGCTCTTCAATTCCTCATGACTTCAATGTATCCAAAGGGTTCCTTATATAGCTCTTCAATGGGGTAATGAAAGGTTGAATTCAAGTGATCTCAAGGCATATGGAAGGCCAGGAGACAAGTGAGTTGGATCCACATCAAGGAAAACTCCAAAAGAATTTGGCCTTTTGCACACATCTCGGTGTACACGGGTTTAAGGGTCAAATCCGTGTATATACGCGAGAAAGGGATTAAAAGTCACGTATGGAAATTTTTGCATGTTTTTAGGGATGATATTGGAAACATCAAAGGTAAAAAAATGTTCCATGGGGTCTAAGGAGTTTGCAGAGGGATAGGGAAGGCCATAAAAGTGTGATTCACCATGTGTGGTAAAATCAGTTGTAACAAGGTGCGTCTAGAAATTGTGAAGAGAGGCATCCACATAAAACATGAGGGTATTTATTGATAGAGTATTGAAGAAATTAATTGTCTCTATAATTACGAATGATAGATTCCAAGAAGTGAAGAGCATACTGATAAAAATCAGTCCAGGGTGGTAGGGTGGCACTACGGAAAACTATAAGTCTGCACAGGGTGTTGTAGCATCCTTATCTGTTGTAGCAGACAGAAAACCAGGGTGTTGTATCATTCTTCTCTGTTGTAGCAGGAAGAAGCCCAGGGTGTTGGAGCATCCTTGTCTATTGTAGCAGGAAGAAACCTAGGGTGTGGTTGAATCCTTTTTGTAGTAGCAGATAAAGCATTTTTGTATATTCATCTTATTAATGAGTTCTAATTGGTGGTTTTATTTTTAAAGTTTCCACGATAAAATATATGTTTTAACTTGTTTAATTCATTATTTGTTTTTATTTTAAAAATAAAAAGACAATACTAATTCACCCCCACCCCCTCTCATTATTGTGGGATAAACCAACATTAATGTCTTCAGATGAGATTCCTTGAAAATACCATCATCACTGATCCTATTTACTTCCCAGTTACCAAATGGTAGAAGATCATTTTCAAACACTAGTTTCATTTGATATGTTAACTACACCTCACTCACTGATACTCATTCATAATGTTGAGTCTGGGGGTAATCTGATTAGTATTAATAATACCATTTCGATTGACATATTAGTGAAACCTTAGAGTTGTAGAGAACATTCACTTGGGACAAAATTGTTCTTCTTCAGAACTTAAGTCTTATACAACCCTTTTTAGGGAATTTAGAGACATTTTTGCTTGGACGTATGAAGAAATGTCAGGGATATATCTTTCGATAGTTGTTCATGCGATCAAGATTTACCCTGATGCCAAGTCGTTCTGTCAAAAGTTATATCAAGTGCATCTAGGAAAAACAGTGACAATAAGGAAGAAGACAAAAAACTTCCTAGGGTTGGGTTCATTTACCCTGCACCATTGACATAATGGGTTTCTAATATTGTTCCTGTGACCAAAAAATAGGGAACGATTAGGGTTTGTATCGATTTTCAAGATCTTAATAGGAATTGTCCTAAGGACAATTTCCCTACTCCTTATATCGATCAAATCATCGATAACTATGTCGGAAGCGTCATCTTTTCATTCATGGATAACTTTTCTGGCTATAATTAGATAGAGATACTCCCTTCCAATTAACATAAGATGAATTTCATTTTCCCATGGGGGACCTTTGCCTATAGAAAGCTTCCTTTTGTCCTGGAAAATGATGGCGCTACCTTTCAATGTGCCATGTCTTATACTTTCCACGAAATCAAACATATCATGTAACTGTACCTCAATGAATTACTTTCCCATTCGTAGAATCAAGAGCACCATGTTAACCATCTAAGAGTCATTTTTCTCAAGCGTCACCATTACAACATTCGGTTGAATTCACACAAATGTGTTTTTTGTGTTGAGATTGGAAAACTGCTTGGATTCATCGTTTCTAAGGATGACATCTATATAGACCCACTGAATATCGAATCCATCTTGGCCCTACCACTGCCTACCAATGTTACTGAACTTCAAAGTTTGCGAGGGAAGGAAAAATTTCTATGTTGTTTTGTCTATAACTACATCGAGAAGACACACGGTTTCATGTGTTTGTAAAAAAAACACACACACTTTGTTTGGGATGATCTTGCACAGCATGCATTTTAAATTATCAAACATGCTATCACACACAAACACCTAAGTTGCAACCACCCGATTACACTAGGGATTACTCTTTGTATGTGGATGCATCATTAAATACTATCAGCATGGTATTAGTTCAGGCAGATGAAAACAACCAAGAATGTGTCATTTATTACCTAAGTAAGAGTTTCCATGACTCTGAAACATGTTATTCACATGTTGAGAAGTTTTGATCTAGCCATAGTCATTGTGGTCCAGAAATTCCGTCACTGCATATTGCTCTGCATAACTACTGTGTACACGGATTCTAACCCAATGTATTGCATTCTGACTCATTAGGTACTTCGGGGAAAATACTCTCGATGAATTATCATTCTCCAAGAATTCGAGTTAGAATTTGAAAAATCTAGTTCAAATAAGTCCCTTGTCTTCGTAGATTTTATGTGTGATATTCCTTGTATTATGCAGGGTACACAAGCCTTGGATTCATTACCCGATGAATCCTTATTCCTCATTAGTACATATGACCCCTGGTATGAGATTTGATTTTATATCTCTAGAATCAATGATTTCATCCTAATGCAACCCAATACAAACATCATTGTATTCATCATCATGCCAAGTACTATCTTATCGTCAATGATACATTGTATTGTCATGTCATTGATGCAATTTTGTGGTGTTTCTTAGCTCATGATCATGATGAAACAATCTTGAATGACTGTCACTTCATATCCTGTGGTGGTCATATTTTAGGGATGGATACTGCCCAAAACAATTTACATGTTGGGTATTTTTGGCCCTCAATATTCCAAGAATGCATGGAAGTTGTGAAAAAATTTCAACCATGCCAGCTTTTTCAATACAAAAAGCACACCCACCCAACTCCTTTACATACTATCATTGTTGTCAGGCCTTTTGCGAAATGTGGCATTAATTTCATGCATTGTAAACCTACCTTGGCTGAGGGGAATTGTTACATCATTGTAGTCATGGACTACTTTACAAAATGGGTTGAGGATATGCCTACATATGTAGAAGATGGAAAAAATGCATCCCTATTTCTTTTCAATCACATAATCACTAGGTTTAGAGTCCCTCAAGCTATTGTGGCTGATCATGGTTCACATTTTCAAAACCAAATGATATCGAAACTAAGTTCCAAACTAGGTTTTTGTCACAATAACTATACACCATAATTCCTGCAGGACAATGGCTAGGTGGAAGCCATCAACAAAGTCTTGAAAACTATTCTTCAACAGATGGTAGGACAAGATAATTCCATTTGGTATTTACAATTTTTTTCCTCATTATGGGATTATAGGATTATCGTTAATACATATACTGGCTTCACATCGTTTCAGTTAGTGTATGGGATTGAGGCTACTCTCCCGATCGAATGTGATATTACTTCTCTAAAACTTGTTGTAGAATGGCTACCCAATACCACTCTAGAAGAAAAACAGTTCTTGTACTTGAACAAGATTGATGAGACTCGTAGATACCACCTTAGAAAATGAGTTACATAAACGACGAATGAAATATTAGTACGACTGATCCATTCAAACTCTCCTCTTCAACGAAGGTGACCTGGTCTTGACATATGATTAGAAACATGATAAATTGGGAGGTGGAAAGTTCGAATCCATGTGGAATGGGACTTACATTACTAGTCGTGTCTTATAGAAAGGAGCATACAAGATTATAGACTATGATGGAATACACTTGGGTGAGCCCCTAAATGGGATTTAACTCAAGAGGTACCATGCCTAGGTCATCTAGCATAGATACCTTGTACATATTGTTTAAAGATTATGTTCTGTGTAGTCTAGATTCTAAATTTGTTATGAATGTAGGACGTGTCTTAGGTAAGCCTACTTATATAGTGTTGCATTTAAATGGATAGATTACTGCTTACTCTAAATTTGCAGATGGCACTAGCCGTTATACTTGGAATGTTGCATCAGCGGCTTGGGTACTGTATTCCCCTACTAGTGATTTGGTAAGATCAAGAGGAACTTGTTTGGATCCTGCTACAAACAATCTTGCAGAGAACCATCCGGTGATTGGGTTGATAATTGAATTTTTAGCAAGTGATGTGAGTCATATTAGTGTTTATTTAGATTAGGAGTTAGTTGTACATCAATTAAATTGGGTATATACTATTAATAACCCCTTACTTATTCATATGTTATAGAGAGTTTGGTTTCTAGAGAAGTCTTTTGAGTGTGTTTCCTACCATCACATCCCAAGACATTTGAATGCAATAGTTGATTAATTAGCGAATTAGTTTATGGATCGGTACTTAACTCATATTTGATGTTCATTTTTAATTTTGATCACATGTAAAAAGATCATAAAAATAAAACACATATAGGTATCCATTTATGCGCATACCACATCACATACACACACATGTCTGTAAAAACATTGTTTTTATATATAACTGATGCTATGACAAAAAATTGAATCCATAAGCTTTCAGTGTACCCAAAATATGGAACCATCAAGTTTCTAGAGGTCAAAATATGAAGCTTTGAAACTTTCAGTATATATACAATGAAAAAATAGGAGTCACTCTGGATGAATCCTAGTTCTCATGATAGCACGTAATAGCACGAGCCACTCAGCAGAGTATCCTTCCAAAATGACTTGGTACTCCTGCAGTATGGCGCTAATAAAACCTAAGAAGGTCGCCAATATAAATGTTGGGAACTCATTCAACCTCTAGATGTTGTCTTGATATTCTTGAATCTCCTCCTTTTCCTCTACATTCTTGATGGCTATGTATCTAACCATCCCTCGCCTCTCGATATGCAAACCTCCTACAGGTATGGATGGACTGATGTATGCAAAATAGTAATTCATGTCTTAGTACCTCCAAAACATAAAAAATGAGATATAATATAAAAGAAAAAAATAATAATGAGATAGTATCTCTCTTACCTCCTTCGTCCCACTGGTCGTCTTCAGGAAATGGAAGATCAGGGTCACCCCTGAAGTCGGTCCTTGCATACATATAATCCTCTACCATCAATAGTTGGCCTCATAACCAATGGAAAAATACCAAACCATAGGTCACAGTGGGCATGTTACACTGTATCCGAGTATAATATGTGAGCCCGTATCTGGGTTAAGCTAGACCGTATTTGGTTTTAAGAAGGAAGATGTTCCATCTTAAAAATCGAATGTATAAATATATAATATATGAATGGATGATTTATTACAATGGATACGATGACCTTAAATATGGCTCTACCATCAAATGTTAAAGAGAAATTTCTCTTCATAATTATACTTAATAATGAATTACTATTACTAATGGAACTATAACCTAATTATTTACTATTTTATTGTTGTAACATTGCCTTCCCCTTAGGAAAGCTTTGTTGTCAAATCTTATATTATTGTTGGCATCTTTTTGTTCTTGTTTTGTGTTGAAATAACGTCATTACTTCGTTTGTGTCTTTCTTAGAACTTGTATTAGGTATGTGCTTGGTCTTTACGCAATAGTTTTTCATTTTCCTTTCATTTGTAACTTGAATTTGTACTCCATTATGTTTATTATTGTTGTCCCATTTTCCATGTACATGAATACAAGGATTATTTTTCTGACTGATCATATCAAGCTTTGTTTTAGAAATCGCTTGTCGCACAATACTTATGATGTCATCATGCTATGTTTCCCTTTTTATTATCCTTATGAGTTATCTCAAGAAGTGATTACTCTTGAGGCTTCTTATACTCGAAGTCACCAGATAGGGTTACATTTAGGTTTCTCCAAGGTGGTAGAACAATTAAGGTAGAATATGAATCTACGATATATGATTTATTTGACTTGGATTCCTTTGCACACTGTAGGATCCATCTTTTGTCATTGTATGGATCGTCCTTATTGTCAATGACACTGGCTTGAATCTTATTATGATCTTGTTCGACCTCATTTTTATCAAATATATTATTGGTATTTTGATCATCCCTAATATATTTTGTCTCCTTGTCTTATTTATTGTCTTGATCAATTTTGTTGCTCTCATTTTTCGTTGACATACTAGTCCAACATATCTGAGTTAATGATATGGTTTGTACTAGACCTTAGTTTTTGTAACATTTTCATTATGGTATTCTGGTTCTATGTCATGATGCTCAGGTATGTGCCATGGTGCTTATGTTTTGTGCCATCGCAGTCATCTTATCATCTAACTCTTTTTGTTCCTCATTCATGATGTCTAGTTTGTCATAAAGTTTTCTTTCTAATACTAGAACAAATTTGTCTTTGATTTCTTTCTTAAGTTCCTTGCTATTTTTTGTTTCTTCCTTCCATCTATTTTGGTCAGCAATGAGGGCCTTGAGGTCCTTATTCGATTTCTCAATTTTATCTTTTAGATCTGCCATAGTCTTGGTCCTTGTATGCGGATGTGTGTATTTGGATGTTTATTTTGACTAATGGAGAAATAAAAGACAACTATTGTCTTTGAAATAATTGATGAATTATTAAAAATTATTATAGTATTAATAATTATTATAATTATTTAATGCGTTGAAATAAAATAATAAATATAAAATATTATATTTAAATATTTTATTAAAAGGTGGAGTAATAAGTTGTAAAATATTATATATTATTATTATTATTATTATTATTATAATATTTATTTTATTAATATTGTTTTTGTTTGTAGGGATTTCATGGAGAAGGTCGATGGAGTCGCGATGACAGATATGAGCAGGCAACGGTGGAATAAAGGATGATGAGGAGAGGATGCAGAGGATAGGGGATGGTGGCGTGCAACAAAGGAGGGTGGAGTGTGAGTTTGGGAAGGAAGAATCGACGTGGAGGTGGAAGTTGGCAGAGTGGGAGGGAGGTAGAGAGCAAGACAAGGGATCCACGAGGGTGATCTATGGGTGCACGAGGAGGGGAGTAGTGTGGTTGTGGAGGATAAATGATGGAAGGCGACAGAATGAGAATCAGGGTGGTCGGGGTCGGGATAAGACAAGACTTCATTTGCAAGATAGGAGAAATGTGGGAGGGAAGAGAGGTTCTTGTTTGGTAGTATAATGATAAGTGATATGAGAGTGTGGATAGGGTAGAGCGTGGATACAGTTGGTTGGAGACAAGATGTGGAAAGATGGAGGCGGGGTGATGGGAGGTGGCAGGTGTGGATATTGGCAGGAGTTAGAGACTGTGAAAAGGTGCACGAGAGATGATGGGAATGGATATCAGGAATGGAAAGGAGTGATAGGAGTGCATACAAGAGGGGAATGATGTGAGGAGTGGAAGGGAGGAATCTACGTGGAGCAGAAAACAATGAAAGGTGTAGAGCCACGTGGAGAGATGAGGGGTAGAGGTAATGGAGAAGCGGGGAGAATTTGAAGTGGATGAGCTGAATCCGAGCTTAGTGTAGGAGGAGAGAATCTGCTCAAATACCAATGTTACATTGTATATGAGTTTAATAAGCGAGCCTGTATCCAGGTTAAGCTAGCCCGTATTTGGTTTAAGGAGGAAGATGTTCCATCTTCAAAAATTGAAGGTATAAATATATAATATATGAATGGATGATTTATTACAATGGATATGGCCACATTAAATATGTCTTGGCTATCAAATGTGGTGTAGGTGGGTTGCTCACAACAAACCCCAACCAACACTTCCAATATTTGGTGGCTCCTATACTTAGCATTACTACCAAATTTAGCCCAATGGCCAAATTATGCGCTAAATTTTCCTCCTTGTAATTTTGCCTCTGCAATAGCTGTCCCACAACTCTGTTTCTACAATAAAGTTTTCACAATTGAGTTGCGGGATGCGGGATCTCAAAAACCCAATTTTGCGCTCTACAACTTTCCTTCTGCAATGGTTGTTACGGAGAAAACTTCCTATGGCTTGGGGTACCATAACAGACAGAGTAACCACAGAAATCAATCCCTTCCCATATGTAAGAGAAATAAAAAATCTAACACTAAAGGATCTCGAAACATACCTTATCCCAGATGGTTGATGTAGATCCCCGTTGAGCTTTTCCAATCTTGCTTGTGTTAGCAATTTGCTCTCTCAACAGTCAGCAAACAAGACAAGCATGGTATATAATTGTGTTAGACCTACTCTAGCATATATAATCAATAATGTATAAGCAATTAAAATCATCCATGGATTCAATATTCATTTAAATGCACATCATTGGACAGGAAAAGATATTTCGATTAATATAAATCAGAGATTACAAGAATGACAACCTCTATTGGCACGTCTGTGAACCGGAGAAGTTGAGTCGTCCACCTGGGCCTCCACCACTTCAATTCTCCATCTCTCGATAGCAAGATCACAAGCAAAGGAAATCTTGGGAAGAACACAAAGTGATCCAAGGGACAAAGGGATGCAAACTCAAGTATGATCAAGATACAACAACAATGGACTATGGTTTTCTTTCTCTTCAATTCCTCCTCCTTCAATGTATCCAAAGGGTTCCTTATATAGTGCTTCAATGGGGTAATGGAAGGTCAAATCCAAGTGATCTCAAGGCATATGGAAGGCCAAGAGACAAGTGACTCGATTCCACATCAAGGAAAACTCCAAAATTATTTGGCCTTTTGAACACATCCTGATGTACACGGGTTTAAGGGTCATATCCACGTATATATGCCAGAATGGGTTTAAAAGTCCCGTATGGCAAATAATGCATGTTTTTAGTGATGATCTTGGAAACATCAAAGGTACAAAAATGGTCCATGGGGTCCAAAGAGTCTGCAGAGGGACAGGGAAGGCCATAAATATGTGATCTACCATGTGTGGTAAAATTAGCTGTAATAGATGCCCCCTAATGTGTGAGGTCAGAGGGGTGATCCGATGGCTGAAATAAATTATAATTCCATCCCAGAAGTGGAGTGATGAAGAACCAGGTGGAAGAACCAGCCATCCAACAATATAGTACAAATATATTTGCATACGACTGTAAGTACATACAGCACTCTCGGATACATAAGAGTACAATAGCCATGAATAGGCATGATACAAAATATGACATGTGTGGTCATCACCACGTACAATATAGATAGATCAGAATCTCCATGATGAAGATATACAAAGGGTCATGATCTCCATGAAAGCTGAAGATATATAATGGATCAAGATCTCCATAATGGTTGAAGATATCTGACATACACTGAAAGCAAGTCACGAGATCTGAAATCTCATGAACACTGGCACGATCAAGGAGGTAGCATATCTGGAATGCCACCAATATGAAAGTCTTCTACACAATTTGCTACAAGTACATGTCCTACTATGTGAATAAAGGTGTCGAGGTCGAACATAGTAGTCCATCGTCTGATTACCGACCATTGATGTATACCGTTAACAGACACGAGATCACCCGCCGATAATGAAAATGGGAATCAAGGTACTAGAGTGAAAACTAACAAGTGTGAATAAATGTGTTGAGGTAAAACACTTGAAATAATCCATCGATCAGGGGACATTGATGTATTCCAAAAACTGTCGATGGCGAGAGAACCTGCCACTGATGACTGCAAGTCTCAAGGCACTCAAAATGGCTCTAGACTCCTATCCTAGAATAAATGATCTGAATTCGATGGGATGAAATCCACTGGAAGGAGGGAATTAAGGCATCCCCCATCATCCAACAAGAGGTACTCAGCAAAGCTGTATAATGTGGAAGGACTTGATCATAATGTGCACGAACCAAGACAAGTACCGGGAATGGCCGACATGCAAAGTCAAGAAAACTAAGGAATGACTGACTCGAGCTTCAAATTCCTTTGAACAAGAGCATAAAGGAGAATGGTGACTGAATGTAGGCAACATAGAATCAATATACAAAACTGGTACATCTCTGCGACATAAGAGGTATCGATAGAGGCTCCATAGGGACTGGAAGCTTAACCAGTCGGTGGAGATAAACTCAGAGAAATGAGTATAGCTCCTAAAGTCAAAATATTAACCCAACCAATGGATGTGATATACAGTGCTCTGTTCGAAGGGGACGTGACTTAACTTCTGCCAAAGATAACATCTTTTCTTGTCCAGATTTTTGGTTTTTTTTATTTTTATTTTTGGACTGTTTCAAATATTTTGAAAAGCTTGAAAAAGGATAAAAGTGCTTTATAGTTACAGACTAGGAGGAGACGAGTGTCAAGGGGAAAACAAACTAGTTCCAAGTACCGGAACATACCTATGCTCAATGCAAGGAGACATGTGTAGAATAACAACATTCGGGGGAAAGCCCCCTCCTGGGAAAAATGGGGAATCAAGCTGCAAAAGATATATAAAATGGCTCTACGTGGCTAGACATGAGACAAGCTTGGGCTATATGGCTGATAATGAAAGTCAGGGAAGCCGGCATAAGGCTCAATAAGGCAGGAAAAACTCATGATAATGCAATTACAACTTGACATAAGGGAGTCCCAAGGAAAATGCCAGCAAAAATATCAAGAGGAGTATGAGGCTCTTGCGTAAAGTCATCGTGATACTATACAAAGGACTCCCACATCCTAAAGGAAAAATGTCGACATGGGCACCAAATGCAAAATAGGAGCTAACTAGGGTACCCATGTATGGTCAAGCTCTACCATTCACATCATGTCACTTCTAAAAGAAACAAGAAGGTTTCGTGATAAGATAGAATGGGTTCGTACCTAAGGTTATAATGAAACGGTCATAAGGTCATGCAAAGTGCAAACGGAGCTGAAACCTAACCTATATGCTAGTTTAGACATAATACCTAAAATTGGCATGAACGGGTCAAAACCATGGTCAAACCGCACTCAAAATTAACTCCTACATCATCAACTTAGTCCAAAACGGTCCAAAATGATCAGAAAATTTCAAAAATTTCTATAAATAGTAAAAAAATTCAAAAATTCCATATAATTTGAACTTTTTACCCATTTGAGCTCAAAACTTCCAACTCGAATTCCGGGAGAATCGTTTGGTGAAATTCGACACCATTTGTTCTAGGTAACTCCTCATGTCCTCCTCTTTCTATTTCATGCAAATTTTTTTAGTTCTCAAGGTCCAATTCATTTTTTATTCCATCCTAAAGTATGCATTTCAGCCCACATGAATATCGGGGGTTTTTTTGCATATAGGGCTGGCCATACATGGAAAAACCACCCAAAACCACATACATACGTGACTGTTTTGCAAACAGTCACGTATGCGGCTACGAATGAGGATTTCTAAGGCAAATACTAAACAAAAATCTTGTTTTCTGTGTAGGATGGTTCTAGAATGGAAAGAGAGGGAACATGGTGATGTAGAAGAGGCAGTACAAGGTGACTTAATAGCCCAACAAGCTTTGCGTGCATGCGGCTTATATAAGTTTTGGTGTCTTGGCAGCCTAAGGGCCAAACCAACACTCCTGCAAATGGTAGTGGATTACTAGGATCTAGACTCCGGGTCTTTTCACATTGATGGGATGTCACTCAGTATAGAGATTGAGGACATATACTCTATCACTACATTATCTCGATGAGGAGAGGTGGTAAATCTTCGATCTCGCGGGCCAGGAGGTGGATTGACTATTGATGAGTACATTGCGTTGTACTGCTTTCCAGACAAGGAAGAGGTTGGGAGTCAAATCCCGACAAACTCAATCCAAGTGCTGGGACTGAAGGCCATACTATTGGCACTCGGCAGGATATCCAGATTAGCTTCACTCCACCAGGCCTCTAGGCCATTGATGTTATATGTGGTGGAGTGTATGAGACCCATAGTGTATGACTGGAGCATTGTGCTATTGAGCAACATAAAGTAGTAGCTTAGTGACTGCAAGATGGGCAGGGTGAGATACCTCAATCTCGGTAACATACTGAGCACGTTCTTCTTTGAGCGTGTATCGGGGCTAAGCCCTAGAGTGGACATTCCTCCACACAGAGTTCAAGATCCGGCCCAACGACATTGGGAAAATGTTATGCACAGACTGGGCGGAGGTAGGGTGGCTAAACCCTACCCAGGGGACTTCTTTCCATGGTGGCAGAGGCATATCATAACCATTGATGACTATCCCTATGCAGGGATAGATTTCCGTGGAGATCCGGACATGCCCCTACTACCATGAGTGGCATATGGTGACATAGGTAATGAATCCCAATCCTACTTTAAGTTTTTTGAATTATTTATTTTTTTTGTGTGTTTTGATATATTGACTCAAAAGACATGTTTTGGTGTGATGACACATAGTGACAATCTATCATGTGTATGTAGATGTTGGACCATGATGATCGGATGGGTTCCCTTGTCATAGACGGAGGGGAAGAGGAGATGACATCATGGGTGTGGATGCGGAGTAGACGCTCTAAAGCATTCACACAAACTTCATATGCTTGACACACAGGGTACCCATGGCACAAGTCGAGGACTTTCCTGAGGCCATGCAACGCCAGGTGGTTGGTGTACCATGAGCATGGGTTCAATTATTTTGACAACTAGCTAGAGCTGTGGTGTGTTACCACGATCAGAACCCCCCTCCTCCTCCATAGGCTTAGAGACCTGAGAGTATTTGTTTTTTTACTACCGTGTATTATATTTTGGTGGCTCAAAAGTCCCAATTTTGTATTATGACACTTATGTATTATGATGTAACATTTTGGATGTTAATGAAAAACCTTTTATGATGATCGATTTTATTTATTTACATGTGTGCAAAAATGTATGTTTGTGATATGCTTATGTTCTATGAAACAAATTCCAATCTAACACATAGTTAGCATATGAGTCAACAACTTGATTAAAAATTCTTGAAACATGTATGTATGTTATATTATCAAATTGTTGTTCTAGCAATCTCACACGTAAGAATCTTCGTAATAAAACTAGATCCCTAATATGATACGATCCATTAAGCTGTGAAACCACTAACTACGAATCAAGACGTATCTCAAGAGAGAGAACACCATGTGAAATGGCATCACTCAATAATGACACTATCTTCAGAAACATTGTTCAAAGAAGGCCATAAACATACATCTCCTGAAGACAATACTTGACCCGTAGGAGTATAAATCACCCAAGCAGCCGAAGCTGAGTTTTGAGTGTGATGGCTAGCACCTTCAGTGAATCCTATGTAAACAGAAGACTCCATTGACATCTGATATAAGAAATGAAAGCTAATCAACAAACCCGATCACCATAAGAAAACCTAATTATGCAACTCAAAAACTATACAATAATATACAACAATCAGCCTTGGCTGAAGATCATGCATAGTATTTTTTAAGATAGAGTCCATTTCTAGGCTTTGCTAAGGATGCCCCTTCATAATCTACTAGCTCATAGGCGCCCTTCTCTAACACATGTTTGACCATGTAAGGACCATGCCACATGGGAATAAAATTCCCTACCCCCAAGGGTTCTTTAGCTTGATCCCACAAAAGGACCAAATCACCTTCACTAAATCTCCTCAGATAGACAGACTTATCATATTGGACCTTAATGCGACGCTTATTTACTTCTAGAGCCACTAAGGTATCTTGGCGCTGCTCATCAAGCTTCTCTAAGTGGACCAAGCATTCCTCCAATGCAAAAGTATCTGGTAAAATCTCTATAGCTAACTTCAATGAAGGGATTTTGCATTCAACTGGTAAGATAGACTCCACCCCATGCATAAGTTGATATGGAGAGAAACCAGTGGTAGTCCTAACCGTGGTTATATAGGCCCACAAAGTAGGATATAACATGATATGCCAATTATTCTTGCTTTGTACGATGGTTCGTTGTAGAATGGACTTAAGTGATTTATTCACTGCTTCAACATGTCCATTCGCTTAAGGGTAATAAGAAGAGGAATGCTCTTGCTTATACCCTAACTTTGAAGCCAACTCTTCCATCATTTTATTCTAAAAGTTCCTACCATGGTCAATGACAAGCTCTTTCAGAATGCCGAACCGAGTAATAATTTGGTTGAAAATGAAATGTGCGGCTCTCTCATCATTGGATTTAATCATGGGCATAGCCTCTGCCCATTTCATGAAATAATCGACAACCACTATAATGTGATGATGCCCTCCAGCTGAAGTTGGGTTGCAATCCATAAAATCAAGCCCCCACTTCGTGAAGGAACCAGTGGTGATAATAGGATGTAACGGGGCTAGATGCGAGCGCATATTGCATGCAAACACCTGGCACAGGTGGCACTTTTTGATCGCATTAACACAATCCTTGAAGATCGACAGCCAAAAATATCCTGCTCTCAATATTTTTTGGGCTGTAGAAATCCTAGATAAATGGCCACCACACACCCCTATGTGGCAATCATTCAGTACAACCTCATCCTCATCAAGGGTTAAACAAATATGCAAAATGGAATCTACCCCACAGTGGTACAAAGTGTTATCCACTATAAGGTAGTTCTTAGCTACATGACGTAATCGTTGTCGCTCATCCCATGAAAGGTGAGTAGGAACATTCAACATTTACAAATATACAATGATATCCCTATACCACGGGTCCAAAGTTGAGATAAGGAAAATATGCTCATCGACAAACATATCCTCATACACCTCCTCCTCCTCCAAACTTGGAAAATCAGACAAGATCTTTGAAAATATCAATGATTTCCTCGATTTCACTGAAATGAATTCGAGATCGAACTCTTGCAAAGTAGCAATCCATTTATTGTATTTTCCCCCAATCATCCTTCTAGTGAGGATGAACTGAAACGGATTGATATGAGATACAACCAAAGTTCAGCGAAGAAGAATGTAATGTATCAATCTCTGGACCACATGAACGGTGGCCAAGGCAAGCTTATCCACATGGGAATAATGGATTTCCACATCGATAAGGTTTCAACTCAAATAATATATGACATGCTCGTGGAGCTCCTCATCCTCCTAAACCAAAACCATACCAACCGTCTCCATGGACACGGCCACAAAAATCAAGAAATCGTGGCTATAGTCAGGTGGACTAAGCACGAGGGCTGATGCTAAGGCTTGCTTAAGAGCATCAAAGGACTCCTGGGCTCTCTCATCCTAGAAAAAAAGAGTGTCCTTATTTAAAAGACGCATAAAGCCTTTAGTCAAATTGGAAAAATTAACCACAAATCTCCGCAAGAAATTTGTCATGCCTTACAAACAGTGAAGATGCCTAATATTACACGGGGGAGATAATTGAAGTATTGCCTCAACCTTTAATGGATCAACTCTTATACCCTCCCTCAATACGATGAACACCAGCACGTGACCAACACTCACACAAAATATGCACTTATGAGGATTTAACCAAACCTGATAATGACGACATCTTTCGAATACTAACCTCAAATGGTATGGATGACACACTCTCAAATGAGAATGAGCAGCGAGGTCATCCAAATACACTTCGATAATCGTTTTGAGATCATGAAAAATTAAGGTCATAGCCCACTGAAATGTGGCTCTGACATTTTTAAAGCTGAAAGGCATCTTTCGATATGAAAAAGTACCCCAAGGACAAATAAATGCAGTCTTATGTTGATCCTTGAGTTTGACCTGAATCTAATTATATCCGGAAAAACCGTCCATGAGGGAGAATACCTTGCTTCCTGCACACTCATCCAAAATCTAATCAATAAATGGTGTGGGAAAATTATCCTTAGGACAAGCACGATTTAAATCATGGAAATCAGTGCATATACAGATCACTCCCTGCTTATTATCTACCGGAACAGGATTTGAAACCCACTCCGTCAAGGGAACGGGATAGATAAAACCGGATTTCAACAGTTTCTCTACCTCTACCTTAATGGTGGGTGATTTTCTAGGATTCACCGCACGCAAACGTTATCGAACTGGCTTTGCATCTGGATAGGTATTGATATCATGTTCGATAATACGAGGGTCAATACCTGGCATTTCCTTGTATGACCAAGCAAAGTTGTCATGAAACTATTTAAATAGCTAGGTATATTCCGCAATCTCATCAGGGGAACAACTCGCCCCAATGTAGACGTTCTCAAATTTTCCAGGATCACGAGAAATATTGATAGGAATAGTAGGTGTTAAATTCACCATGTTCCCATCATCCATTTGACTAGGAGAGCTCAATGGCACCATGGGACTGCAAATTTTCTTGCTAAGAATATACCTAAAGTCATCATGCTCCATACGGTCAAGCTCAGGAAGAAAATATGATCGATGATGTAGCTCTTCCCAAGGTGGCTCAACCCCAGACATGGCATCAATAATGGCTTCATCTGATGGAAAAAAACCATCAAGGAAATCATGGGCGTAAGAGGACTCAACTACCCATTCAGGAAGCACATACGGGTCCTCCTCCTCTGTCCACGAAGAGGAAGGACTAGGCTCTGCAACTTGATCAAGTTTTGCTTGATCTGCTACCATCATTGTAGGAAACTGCACATCTATTTTGATAGGTCCAATTGAAGGACTCAATGGAGGAAGAATCCAAGGATCTTCCATATGGGTAGTGCGAAAAGACACCGAATTCAATGAGGATGAAGCCCCACCAAAACTAGATCTGATCATAAGAACGGGCGCAGGACAACTAAAGGTTCCCATAAGAGACATATACATACCCACACCCACACTCCCAGTTGCCGACTGAGAATCACCGATAATCAGGATAGAAGTTCCTGATGATGCATTAACATTTAGATTATGGAATGATATCTGATCAATCATAATGATCTTCCCATTAAATGGAAAGCATACTACTCGAAAGAGAGAAGAGGCTACGGCTTGCATACTATACATCCAATTCCGGCCCAGTAAAATATTGTAGTCAAGGGGCACATTAACCACCTTGACCTCGATTGTGACGGTCTTCCCTCCCAACTGGACCTTAAGAGAAGGAAGAATCCCATGCGGCTAAAAATATCTACCATCAAAAGCTTTCAATATAGTAGCGGATTGAGAAAACCTTGGAGAACCCAAACCCTTCCAACATGACAAAGATATCACGGAAGTAGCAGCGCCTTCATCAACCACAATGTGTTTGACGGTGATATTAAGACATTCTACATGAATCAAAAGAGACACCTAGTAAGGAAAGCGAGGATATATTCCCATGGTCTCAAATTTGATAACGAAAGAAGAGTTATCATCATCAAACCCAAGAGCAGAAAGAAAAGGAAGAAAGAAAGGCTCTTTTCTGTGGAGGACAAGTCTGAAGAACTTCAAGCACAGACATCGCGCAAGGAGTTTGGCCCAAATCCTCAACATTGGAATATCTATGGGAGGCCTGGGCATTAGGGTTGTGCCCTGAATGCTTTAAGACTCCCTTAGGAATGTGAGGTGCAACTTCAGGTTTATCTGTAGGTTTCTTTATACGTAAAGGGATCTCGAGTTGAGCGGGTTCTTTTCCAGGGTCTGGTTGTGACGAACCATAATCCTTCACACGAGTCACAACCTTAGTAGCGTACACCATGTTAACGCAACCATGACCACTATTGGCTTCCGAAAAATTTTGATCTCCACCCGATGCACAATGAGGATCAATAGTCCTCAAGTTCATATTTTGATTGTTGGGTAAGGGATTAGTTAGCACGGCTGGGCCCTGTGCTATGAATCTCGAGGCATCTTCCATATGAGGGCACAAGTGAGCGAGGTGGTCCTCCTCACATAACTTGCAAGGAAACTTTAACTTATGTTTAGAATTCTTCCCCCCCCAGCATTATGAGCGTTCTTATCATTATAATTAGCATTTTCATTCTTATTCCCACCCTTACGATTATTTTTATTTCCTTTTTTCCTATTCCTTCCAGGCTGCTGGTTGCCCTTCTGGTCTGACAATTGCACAAAAAATACACTCGCCATTTGGGTAGGTTGAGAAGAAGCTGTGGCTTTTCCTGATGTGGATTGATTAATTGACAATTGGCTCACTTGTTTCACAACTGATTCCATAGGTTTGGCACTTGTACAACCCACAATGCCATTGGCATGTGGTCCAGGATTGATCTTGGGATTGAAACTAGATCTAAGAGCATTAGGTATAATCTCATACAAAAGTCCGAATTGAGTGTAGATCAAATCCAACTCTTGTGCCCTAAATATTGCTTGTTCCTCGTTTTGGACTCTAGATGTAGATACATCCTTCGCAATGTAAGGTAACAATGATTTGAAGAACCACTCAAGGAGAAATTCTAGTGGTATAAAGGCTTTAATCAACCGCTTCTGTGTACACCACTCTTGAATATGATCCAAGATATGTGTGGCTTTGTCTTGCCGAAATGTCGACAAGAGCTCGGTACCAACGTCATAATGTACTGGTAGCTGAAAATGATTGAGGAAAGTCATAGCAAGATCATCAAATAAAAAAAATGCCACCCTTGGTAACTCTATATATCATTTCACTGCAGGACCAATGAGGGTGCATTGAAATAGACTCAAATGGATTGAATCCTCATGTAAGGAATTGGAAGAGCACTAAAGGTGAAAAGTAGTGACATGCTCACTAGGATCTTCTCTGGCTTTTCCTTCGGACTTGGGAATTTCTGAAGGAAGCTTATTAGGGATGGCTGGCCAGGCTGGGTCATGAGATACCAGATCATTCATAAGTCTCCATAAGTTAGGTAAGTTCAATGTTGCGAGGAAAGGGAGCCTAGGTTGAGCCAGTCTATGCCACGCTCCCTAATAGTTCTAGTTCATGTAAGGCTGATTGCTATAAATACCATGGCCTTGGACATAGTAACCTCCTCCCATTTGACTCGTATAGGGATGCATGGAAGCATTGTGATGTGGTGTACCTTGAATATGCGGTGTTACAAAGCCATAATTGGAAGAGTAACCAGGTTGTTGATACCCGCACCCATAGGTTTGATAGTTCTGTCCATATTGCGGTCCATAATACTTCCCATGAGAAGCTCCATAAGGTGTCCCATGGGATGTCCCATGAGAAGCTCCATAGTTAGGGATATGGGGAAATCCTTGCAATGGACCATAAGACAACCCAGAAACAGAGATATGACCTCCTGACACAACAGGAGGTACATGACTTTGAGATACTACCGTGTGAGTAGTCACAGTATGAACATGGCTAGTAGAAATATTTTGGCCCGAAGGACCATGTGAATGAGGGGGAGGAAGGGTAGCCAAAAATGCATTCAAAGGAGTAGGGTTCAAGGATGATGGGACATGTGAAGGGATGTAAATGGTGTTCCCTATGGTCACTCGTTTTGGATTTGGTATCCGCATATGGTTACTAACACTAGGTCTAGGATGAACATGTGAAGTTGCTTCCACCACTGGGATGGAAGGTGCAATGTGACTAGTGCTCCCAAATATCTCCGCATGGAAAGGAATAGGAGTTCCCCCAGGCATAGTGCTAATTTTAACTTTTGACTTGACATGATGTATTGGATCAGGTGCATGGATATCAGAGATGCCATAATGAACATGACTAGTGCTTGTGGGTTCATGATGAGTCTCATCGCCTGGAAACCAATACCGAGGACCTATGAATGAGGGATCATAACCAGAATGTGAAGGTATTTTCGGTGAAGGATGATATATTTGAGTAGAATCTACATCCCCAACCTTGTGAGGTGGAGAGGACATCTCAAGAATCTCATCCTTATGATCTCCCATCGTGTGTGAATCAAAGTGAGAAGTAGTCTGCCTGGACTATCTGTTTCTCTCCCAAAGGAGGAGGAGACGTGGAAGGTGGAAGTCTTGCTAAACGACGAGAATGATGAAGCGCCACACTCAAATCCACAATGAATCAAAAAATTAAAAGACTCTATCTAATTACATAAACCCTAGGCAAACTAGCGTGCACAAAGCATACACCTATAAAATGTAAAGCCAAATTACAAGAAAACAAGGGTAGGATATGTGAGCTCCTAAATGAAGCAGGTATGTCTCACCTAGGAGAGGCTTAAGACTCCCATACACAACAAGCTAAGGTTCGTAACCAGTTATTGTGGCCCTCAACTTCAACGAATATAGCGACTGTGATGTTCGACCCCTACCTAGCTAGGACACCTGCAGAATAACCTCTGTGAAGTACCCCCTCAAAAACCTAGGTAAGGCAACTAAGTTCACCTCAATATAATCAATGCTCAGGAGTATAGTTGTAGGCAGGATTGACCGTATGGGTAGGATAGCAAAGCTCGAAACTCTCGAAAGAGCCCCCAGATACGAATACAATCCTGGAAATATCTCTGGTGCTATTCAGTTATGACTAGGGGTCATCCCAATCAATAACCACTCACATTGCCTCGTGCTTAACTCCCTTGTAAGAGGAGGATCCTGAGAAACACTAATTATATAAAGGAATTTCACACTCTCACCTGGACAGACACATAAATGTTTTGTTTAGTGGTCTTGGAGAATTTACTCACAATGAACTATTTCAAGACCCTAAAACCTAATCTTGTTGGTGCACCCTATAAAAGAAAAGAGTGTAATTAATTTTATTATGCGTTGATTTTAATTGGCTTATTACTCAAAAGGGAAAATGGTCGTGCAACTAATGATGTTATCACGCAACAAGAATTAAAATGCACACCTAACAATCAATGCAAATGAACTGTGTCAAATGAAAAACAGGGTATGCTACTATGTGAAGTGCAAAATTTTCCTTCAAATGAATATGAAATCATTCCTATATGAAAATATGACTAATACTTTCCAAGCAAACCTAATGCAAGTACCATGCAAAATGAAAAATGCAAACAATGCATAATGATGCAAAAAGAAAATATTTTTGTATTTTCTAAATTAAATGAGATAAAAAGAAAAAGTATGAATCTACAACCCCCAGACTCTGTAAGCACTATCAGACAACATCCAAGCAAAGCACTAAGGTAAAAGAGACCTAATGCGCTAATCCCAAAACAAAAATAGAAAATGAAATGACAAGAACATTTTCAAAAAATTTTAAACTAAAAAGCGTCTCTGGTCAGAAAGAGGGGTGTATACAGACTCCAGAAGTATCCAAGAAGACTCAGCAATCATCCAAACTCACCCAGAAACACTCAATATTCCCCCAAAAGGAAAAAATTAGGGCATATGTGACTATTTGCAGAAAATCTTCGTATATACACATCTATTGCAGGAAAATCCACGTGTACACACAACTGTGAGGGAAAAACTCCCGTACAGGAAGCAAAAGAGATAAAAAAAAAGAAGGTAAACAGATACACTGAGAAAAAATTTCTTCCTATCAGACACTACTAGGAAAACATGCTGCCCAGACCCGACTCAGAAATAGAGAAATCAGAGCAATTCAAGAACATTGAATGTCTATAAAATCCCCAAAGGAAATGGCTAGGAACTCCCCAGTACGGTCGCCAATTTTGTTATGGAGAAAAATTCGTATGGCTTGGGGTTCCACAACAGATAGAGTAACCATAGAAATAAATCCCTTCCCATATGAAAGAGAAATAAAACATCTAACACTAAATAATCTCGAAGCATACCTTATCCCAGATGGTTGATGTAGATCACCGTTGAGTTTTTCCAATCTCGCTTGTGTTAGCAATTTTCTCTCTCAACAATCAGCAAACAAGACAAGCATGCTATATAATTGTGTTAGACCTACTCTAGCATATTTAATCAATAATGTATAAGCAATTAAAATCATCCATGAATTTAATATTCATTTAAATGCACATCGTTGGACAGGAAAATATATTTCTATTAATATAAATCAGAGATTACAAGAATGACAACCTTTGTCGGCACGTTTGCGAACCGAAAAAACTGAGTCCTCCACCTGGGCCTCCACCACTTCAATCCTCCATCTCTTGATAGCAAGCTCACAAGCAAAGGCAAGCTTGGGAAGAACACAAAGTGATCCAAGGGACAAAGGGATTCAGACTCAAGTATGATCAAGATACAACAATAATGGACTATAGTTTTCCTGCTCTTCAATTCCTCCTCCTTCAATGTATCCAAAGGGTTCCTTATATAGTGCTTCAATGGGGTAATGGAAGGTCAAATCCTAGCAATCTCAAGGCATATGGAAGGCCAAGAGATAAGTGACTCAGATCCAAATCAAGGAAAACTCCAAAACTATTTGGCCTTTTGCACACATCCCGATGTACACGGGTTTAAGGGTCATATCCACGTATATACGTGAGAATGGGTTTAACAGTTGCGTATGGAAAATAATGCATGTTTTTAGGGATGATATTGGAAACATCAAAGGTAAAAAAATGGTCCATGGGATCCAAAGAGTCTGCAGAGGGACAGGGAAGGCCATAAATATGTGATCTACCATGTGTAGTAAAATCAGCTGTAACAACAGCCTTCGCACAAGCGAGTTGCAGGATGTGGAATTCCAACTTCCCAAAGTTGCTCCCCTGCAACTTCCTCTTCGCAAATTTTCTCTGCAATTCTTATAGCCGTAAGATATTTGTGGCCTTCACTCCAACCGTTGATCTACTTTTGGTGCGGACCTCTCATATCTATGCGGATCTGTTAACTTCCTCGCAAGTTCTGTTGCAGGATTTTTCTGGACCGTTAGATCTTTATCTGTGGACTCAATATCCATTGTTCATTTTATGTAAAACTTGTTAATGGCAGAAAATCTATGGGTTGCACCGATTGATCATGGAATTGATCAATCCAACATGTAATCGTCTCAATTATTTAGCCTAACACTCTTATCCATGCATATACACTCTACTTCAACTATTCAAATAAGAAATTGATGTGTGAATACAGTAACTTCTCAAAAATACAAAAATGTTCAGGAAAACGCCGAATTCGTCTCTATAAGATACACAATTAAACATAGTACATGCATAAAGGCTAACAACCCAACAAACACATGGTTAATCCTTCTTTTAAGCAATCAAAGGAGAATGCACACAACTTGGATCTCTCTTCTACCAAATCTTCAAAATATTTACAAGTATGAATCAAACGCAGGTATGTCCCCTTCTTTGCAAATTCAGAATTCTAAATGCTGAAGAGCATAACCCTCTCTACATATCTAAACTATCTATTTATGCTAAACTGCTACTCCTATCCTGAGTGGTCTTGTAATTGAAAACAACCACTATGACTCATGATGAAAACGTCCTTGTCTGAAAAAAATACCGACGGCTTGATCTCCACATAGGGAGTCGTGATCCACAATGATTTCTACATCGCTAATTAGACTATGAATCAACAAAAAATTGTTACAAAAGATGCCACAACATGTGACCAACTCATCACATTGTTGGCATGCCACGACCCCCCTGCATCAGACTCGCATGGTAGAAAAATTATGAACCCCTGTTCATTATATCAGCTATAGTTAAATGATTGGCTTCCACCTTTGCAATGCTCATCCAAGTAGAATCCTCTATTGGTTGCTTCTTCCATTTGACCAAATACTCCAGATAGTCCTTCTTCCTTGTACTCTTTACCACTTTGGTGTCCATAATGGCCTCAACTTCCAATGGTTGTGCCACAGGCATTTGCCCCACCCATTGCAAGTCTTTAGTAGGATCTTCACCTTTTGTAAAGGTTCCATTGTCACCTGCTACGTAAGGATATAGATCTGCAACATTAAAGATTGGTGAAATACCCACTCATGTAGGCATCTCTAAATCATAAGCATTTGCTGATTTTTTTTTTGACTATCCTACAGAGTCCAATCTTCTTCATCTTCATCTTGTTATACTCTCCTTTTAGAAATATTTCTCACTTTAGATATGCTAAGACCAAATCCCCTACTTCATAGTTTCTTTCTCTCCTTTTGGAATCTTCTCTGGCCTTGTAACTGGTGTTACTCTATTGTAACCTCGTTTTCACTTGCTCCCAGATTTTAACTGATTCTTATAGCAAACTCTTCACCATCAACACTCCTCTTCTCCAGTTGACCTAATTCACGAAGCTCACACACTCTTCTTGGATGCATTCCATATAGAATTTGAAATGGACTCATCCATGTACTCCTATTTTGTGAATCATTATAGGAAAACTTAGCTTGATATAACACTCTATCCCACTGCTTGGGACTCTCTCCAACCAAACTTCTCAACATGTTTCCCAGATTCCTATTGACTACCTCAGTCTGTCCATCAGACTATGGGTGATATGCTGAACTGAAGTTCAGTCTGGTACCCAACTTCTTCCATAAGGTCCTCCAGAAATGACCTTTGAACTTCACATCTCTATCTGATACAATGCCTCTAGGTAAGCCATGTAGCTTCACAACTTCATCAAAGAACAAGTTAGCAATATGTGTGGCACCACTAGTCTTGGAACATGGAATGAAATGTTCCATCTTAGTGAATCTATCAACAACCACGAAGATAGAATCATGTCTCTTTTGAGTTCTAGTGAACCCAGAATGAAATCCATACTCATGAAATCCCAAGGCCTAGTTGGAATAGGAAATGGTGTATATAATCCCGTGTTCTGGATTCTCCCCTGAGCATGTTGGCATACTCTGTATCTACTTATAAACTTCTCAACTTCAGACCTCATCCTTGGAAAAAAATAGAAATGGCCCAATTGTCCAAATGTTTTATCACTTACAAAGTGACCTGCCATACCTCCATTATGTTTCTCATGTATCAAGTTCTCTCTCATAGAACACTTTGGTATACACAGTTTACTATTTTTAAAGAGTACACCATATTGAAGTGTACACTCCATCCATGGCTCTCTGTCCACCTCCACTAGATTCTTATAACCCCTATAAGCTTCCTGGAAATCAATGTTAGCTTCATACAAATCTCTCAAATGCTCAAATCCCAAGACTTGGATCTGATTCGCTTGCATAATCAATAGTATCCTACTCAAGGAATCAACTACTCTGTATGACTATCCACTTATGTGTTTCAACACAACGGTAAATCTCTGTAAGAACTCAAACCACTTGACATGTTTCAGGTTCAACTTAGGTTGCTGCATAATATACTGCAATGCATGGATGTCAGAGTACAACACAAATTCTCTAGGCATCAAATAGTGCCTCCAATACTTCATTGCTTGAACAATATCATAAAAATCCTTGTCATAAGATGAATACTTCTTCTTGGAATCATTCATGTTCTCACTAAAATATGCTGTAGGTTTTTCCTCCTGACTGAGTAGGATTTCTACTCCACAAGCATTACACTTCACTTGGAAAGGGTGGTTGAAATCTGGTAACTTCAATACTAGATGATTAGTGATCTTCTTCTTTAAGAACTGAAAGCTCCTTTCATCCTCTCTTGTCCATTGAAATGGTTGTCTATCCTTCTTAATTGTCTCAACAATAGATGCACAAATACCACTGCAACCCTTTATAAACATCCTATAGAAACTTGTCAATCCATGAAAGCTTCTTACCTCAAATATGATCCTAGGTGGAGGCCAACCAATGATTGCTTGCACCTTTTCTGGATCCATCTTCAACCTATCTCTTGAGATAACAAAGCCCAAATATACTAGCTCTGTCTTCATGAATGTGCACTTGTTCATATTTATCAACAACTTTTCCTGTTGCAGCCTCTCTAAAACTTATCTCAAATGTTTTAGATGCTCTTCTTCTATTTGGCTGAAAACCAAAATGTCATCAAGGTAAACTATCACAAACTTACCTATGAAATCTCTCAATAATTCATTCATCAATCTCATAAATGTGCTTGGTATGTTGGACAATCCAAATGGCATGACCAACCACTCATACAACCCATCATTTGTTTTAAAGGCTGTCTTCCACTCATCTCCTTCTCTGATCCCGATCTAATGATATCCACTCTTCAAATCCAGTTTTGAAAGCATGTTTCCCCACTTAGGCAATCCATCATGTCATCCATCTTTGGTAATGGAAACCTATATCTGGTAGTGATCTTGTTAATTTCTATGGAGTCATTACACATCCTCCACTCACCATCCTTCTTTGGTGTTAGTACTGCTAGTACCGCACATGGACTCAGACTCTTTTGGACCAATCCTTTGTCCGAGAATCCTCGAAATTGCTTCCTCAATTCTTCATTCTCTTGAGGTGTCAATCTGTATGGTTCCTTCTTTGGTAAGCTAGCTCCTGGAATAAAATCAATTTGATGACTTATATCCCTCCTTGGTGGTAACTCATTGGGTAAATCATCCACCACAATGTTACTATACTCACTCAACATCTCCTAAATCTCCTCGGGTAGATTTGCTATGTTGGTCTTCATTGTCACCACTCTTGGCTTACATACCACAGCATAATTCACTCTTCCTTCTCAATTTGCTACAAATATTCCTTTCCTAACAACATCAGAACTTTAAGTGTTGATTGTCCTGCTGTACTACCTTCTTGTAAAGGGTGAAGTACATGTGTTATCCCATTCTTCTTGAAACTACGACAGTTACTCCTACCATCATGAGTTATTTTCTTATCAAATTTCCACGGTCTTCCTAATAGTATATGGAAAACATCCATGGGCATCACATCACACATAATCTTGTCCTTATATGGACCGAAATCAACTACACACTGCTCACTTAACATGATTTGATGTCCTTTGTGTAACCAAGATACTTTGTATGGAACATGATGCTTGGTCTTCTTCAAACTCAACTTCTCCACCATCTCTTTGGAAACAATATTGTCAGTACTCCAACTGTCAATTACCATCTTACATCACTTCCCTTGGACTTTACATATAGTCCTAAATAAATATTTCCATTGAGCAGGCTCTGCATGCTCCTTCTCAGGTTTCAACAAGACGTTATTCATCATGAATGACTCTCCTTTCCCAGGAAAAAATTACTCTGTTGTCGACTATTCTTGTTGCTTCTCATTCTAAGCTAAATAGGCTCCTCTCTGTCCTACGTCTTCCTTCCCTGGACATTCAAATGACTTATGCCCCAACTGGTTTCATTTGTAGCATCTAACGACAGCTTCTCTGACTCTTCCTATACCTCTACTTCCTTGGTAAGGTCCTCTTCTGTTAGAGCCACCTCCTTTACCACACTGCTCTTGCTGGTTAGAGTTACTAGACTCTCCTCTCTGTGCTCCAAATATTCCTCTTCCAGTCGCTTTCCCTCGTCCTCTGGCTAAACCACGACCTCTATTGAAGCTATGCTTCCTCGCTATATTTTCTTCTTCCGTTAAGTGACATTGATATGCCTCCTCCATTGTTATAGGAGATATCATACTTATCTCTTCTTGGATATCCATCCTTAGACCATTTACATATCTAGTAGCCTTCTCCGCTGACTCTTCCACATATCCATCCCTTAGGTTTACTTTGTAGAACTCTTCAGTGTACTCTCTCACTGTTAACAATATTTGCCAAAGATTTTGTACTTGTCTATACAAAATTAACTAGTAATATTTTGGCAAGAAATTAGCCCTCATCTTTGCTACCATTCTATCCCATATTTTTATCAATGGTTTATTCTTACTCCTTCTTTCTACTTGCACACTATCCCACCACAAGGATGCATGCCCTTTCAACCTCGTCACAACAAATATGATTCTCTTTTCTTCCTATACCTCATCGTACTCAAAGTACTTTTCCATCTCATTGATCCAGTCAATGAGATGCTCCACGATGAGACTTCCATCATAGGTAGGAAACTCCGATCTCGGCCTTGAAGTCGCTCCTAGAATAGATCTGAAATATCTTAGGTCTAGTATTTCTTGCATAGGTGCAGCTTCTTCTCTTTTCTCTTCATCCTCAGGTTCACTTACATCCCCTGATTTTGGGTCTCTTCATCTATCCATTTTCATGGTTTCTAGACTTTCCCTTAACTCCCTAATTTCCTCTAGAACTTATGTGTTCCTCGCTGGTCGACCTCTGTCACGACCTCTTTCTCTTCTAATGCGTGCAACCATCTCCTCACTCTAAGCCTCTACAATAACAGTTCTCTTTCACACTATTACAACTTACCTCACCAAGCCTCTTCTCGGTCCTTAGTATTTTTGAAACGATGGTCCTCTATATAGAACCTCTTGAGCACTCTTCTTGTCTCTCTCCAGGATTCTACGGCTATGCCTCTTTCTGACATGAGCTCCTTCTTGCTCCTTCATAAATTCTACCCACAATATCAACTCTGTAATTTCTCAACAGGAAATCTCTTCCCACTCTGATACCAAAATTGGTGTAGGTGGGTTTCTCACAACCAACCCCAACCATCACTTCCAGGATCTGGTGGCTCCTATACTTAGCATAACCACCAAATTTATCCCAATGGCCAAATTTTGCACTAAAATTGCCTCCCCTCAATTTTTCCTCTACAATCGTTGTCCCGCAACTCTATTTCCACAACAGAGTTTCCACAGTTGGATTGTAGGATGCAGGATCTCAAACACCCAACATTGCACTCTGTAAATTTCCTTCCTCAACATCCTTCCCACAAGCGAGTTGCAGGATGCGGAATTCCAACTTCCCAAAGTTTCTCCCCACAAATTCCTCTCTGCAACTTTTCTATACACTTCTCCTAGCTGTCAGATCTTTGCGGCCTTCACTCCAACTGTCGATCTACTTTTGGTGTGGACCTCTCAGATATCTATGGATTTGTTAACTTCCTCGCAACTTTTGTTGTGGGATTTTTCTGGACCGTCAGATCTTTATCTACGGACTCAATCTCCACCGTTCATTCTCTGCAAAACTTATTAATGGCATAAAATCTACGGGTTACATCGATTGATCATGGAATTGATCAATCTAGCCTGCAATCGTCCTAATTCTTTAGCCTAACACTCTTATGCATGCATCTACACTCTACTTCAACTATTCAAGCAAGAAATTGATGCATGAATATAGTAAATTCTCAGAAATACACAAATGTTTAGGAAAATGCCGAAGTCGGCTCTGTAAGATACATAGTTCAACACAGTACATGCATAAAGGCTAAAAACCCAACAAACACACGGTTAATCCTTATTTTAAGAAATCAAAGGAGAATGCACACAACTTAGATCTCTCTTCTTCCGACTCTTCAAAATATTACAAGTAGGAATCAGACGTAAGTCTGTCCCCTTCTCTGCAAATTTGGAATTCTAAATGTTGAAGAGTTGAACCCCCTCTACATCTCTAAACTGTCTATTTATGCTAAAATTCTACTCCTATATTGAGTGGTCCTGCAACCGAAAACAACCACTACTACGCATGATGAAAACGTCCTTGTCTGAAACAAACTACCGGCAGCTTGATCTCCATACAGGGAGTCATGATCCACAATTATTCCTATGCCTCTAATCAGACTATGACTCAGCACAAAATAGTTACAAAAGATGCCACAGCATGTGACCAACTCATCACATTGCTGGCATGCCACGATGCTCTTGCATCAAAATGTTAAAGAGACATTTCTCTTCATAACTATACTTAATAATGAATTACTATTACTAATGAAACTATAACCTAATTATTTACTATTTTATTTTTGTAACAGGGCCCTCCACCACCTCCATGATGGGCCACAACCTCAACCCACTTCAACATTCATGGATCCTTGGGATTCAACTTGTTGAGAGGCACCTATGGACGTAATATAGGCACCCTATCTAGGAATAATGATACTACTAATTCCCCATAGATAAACTGTTTCACGTCACCTCGTAGACACTCTTTGATTTGGTCTTTGAGGATTACTAATAGTCCTCACTCCAGTTGAATATTGTTATATCCATGCACTCCAATGTGTACATCATATGAGAACGGGTAGTCTGATAAGGAACTTTATTTCCTGCAACCTTCTCTATGGTGAAGGATACAATACTCTTTCCCCCTTGGGACCTTGTTCCAATTACACAATACTCATCAATGAGGTCGTCGACAGGAATGTTTCCTCCTCTAGGACCTATGAGTGATAGTGGACATCCTCTCTTAGATAGTGCATTTAGAAAGTATAAGTCCTTGACATCAATCATCATAATATGGGTCCCAACCTGAAAATGTTGTTGATATGGGTCCCACATTCGTATCAGATGTTCCAATAGACAAACATGGGATCTCATGCACGAAACCTAAAGTATTTAAGGATTCCACACTCCATTAGTGACCTCACATTCATTGGGTCATTTACCACTTGGGAATCATCTAGTTTGTGCTCATTCTCCTTCCAAATTACAATTTTTTTAGTCAAACACTTGTGGGACATACATAGGGTAACCATTAGACTCCATTCATTGAGATCAAACTTGGATTCCATGCTAGATTTTCATTTTTTGGAGAGTCACGGTCATTGACGCTCTTCATTAGAGGAAATTTCAATTTAAAATGGGATTCCAAAAATAATACAAATTCCATGGCATCATGTATTAGCCAATCAAAATGCTTTAAAATTAAAAAAAAAGCACCTCTTAAACAATTTTTCAATATAAATTTGGGAATAGGTATCATAAAAAAAACTACTTTTTGTGTTCGTATTTTCAGCATATCTCCCTGTGTTTTTACTCAAATTTCGATCAGGAGATCTCCTTGGATGCGAAATTAAATTCCACATCCAACGAGTACCCACTCAGCATCAACATCATGTTTTCAATTATTTCTTGTTTTTGGGGTAGTGGGGCCCGTCAAAAGTATGCCGAGTGGGTACTCATTGGATGTGGAATTTAATTCCACATCCAACAATATTTCTCGACCGAAATTTGAGTAAAAACACAAAGATATGTTAAAAATATGAACAAAAAATTAGTTTTTTCTTTTCTTCCTCCAAAAATAATAAATATTATTTTATTATTTTAACTATTATTTTATTAATTTTCCTTAGGATGCCCAATTTGAGTTGAAATTTCCTCTAATGTACCTATGGGAACAGAGCGACGTCACAACCTCTCCTACAAGACAAATAACCGTTGACACTCTTTCTCCTTGAGGGGAGTGCGTCAACACACCTCCCGAAAGGGAGAAGAAAATCGCTCAGGGAGCACCCTTCCCCTTGAAAAGAATCTCCAAAAACTTCCAAAAAACATGGTAAAAAGTGGAATTCCAAACATGAAATGGAAGGGGGGGGATGATAGCTCTTGCTTTCTTTTAACGACTCGTCGATTGGCTGCTCGTAGCTTCTGGAAACTTCGTTACAAATTCCTCTCGCAAACACAATTTTCACCCTATTCCTATTGTAAAAAACACAATGGTAAGTAATTTTGACTATTTCACTATTTTATATTGTTTTTGGATTTTTTAATTAGAAACAAATAGTGAAATATTTAAATATTATGGGTTTTTGCTATTTTTTTTCTTTAGTTTTCATGGTGAAATTGACCTAGTGTTGTTTCTTAATATTTCAGGGCCTTGTTGGGCATTTTTGGCAGCGATCAAGCTTCTTTTTTACTTTTTCACGCTCTATTTCAAGTTGAAAAAAGTTTTGAGTCCCTTTTATACCCTCTTCATGTTTGTTAAAAACTTAGTGAAAATGTATTGAGTGTGCTTTCACCACTTTTACGGACTCATTAAAATGGATGATGAAAAAGGAAACCCCCTTGGATTCATATTTAATCTATTTTTAGGATCCTTAAACACAAAAAATATCACCAAGCGAACTTGATGATTCATGCTTGTAAAAGTATTTGGAATGTCGTATATCCGGTGATAGTTTAATCCTTTTTTGAACCCTTTAGAATCATTTACGAAAAAGGTATACTTTAGCTCGTTATGACTAGAAGAGTTATCCTAGGTATTGGTTTATACTTTTTTGTACCTTGGGGACTAAATTCACAAAAAAATTCCACTTTGGAGTCTTCTCATTCATTTCAGACTCTCTAAATATGGACTGATGACTGAGTTTACCTTCTTCAAACTCATAAAATTAAATGTTAAAGGACCCTTTTTGGGAATGATCCCATCCTTTCTCAGGTTCATAAAACATATGACGATGGACTCATTATTTGGTGAGCTATATCGAGTGTTTGTTACCCTTTTCAATATCATTAAAAAGAAAAGAGGTACTAATCCATTATGATGGAGAAATTAAGGGAATGGAGAATATATTTCATTTGTATTAATGACAGCTTAGTCCACCTTTGAACATAGTACCTGTCTACATTTTCACTCAAACAGTTGGGAATTCAACTTGTCACCTAGTTGATCCACTTTCATGAGTCATTTAACTCCTTTGAGTCAATTCAAAGAATGCATCGTCCTGGCTTTGCATTATGTCTGGTCTCTACCTCGATTGAGTCAATGTTGCCAAGCCACTTGTCGTGTCATTCATTGTTCAATGGGAGTCTTTACCACAGTCTACCTCTGTAGTTTCTTTACCTTCTTTCGAGTCGGTCATATCTAAGTCAGTCTTGTGGTTGTTCCATTATCATGATCACTTCGAAAGAAATTTTGTTCCAAGTTTCATGTTGATGATGGGGGAAACATCATGGTCCTCCTTCGACGAGTCTAATCTTGTAGACATCATCACATGATCCAAGAGTTAGTATTCGAAACTAGTCAAGTACCTTGAATTTTGCATGACTCAATGGTAGGTTTCTTTGCTTTCGACAGTGGGATTTCATCATTGGCCTCTAATTGGGAGGGTTTGTCGATTGTTTGACTTCATATCATATATTCACATTCATAGGAATGTACTAGAGTATCGTGGGAATCATTGACATTAATGGTGATTTTCCTCGCACTTGTTAACGGTATACATAAATGACCAGTAATCAAGTGGTTTCTACCATGTTCGACTTCAAGACATCTATTCACATGGATAGAATCATACATTTTAGAATTGGAATGAATACCCTGAATGGTTTGGTACTTATTTTAATATGTGCCTATCTTCAGGTTGCGATGGAGTGTTTCTTGATTCATTGCATGGATCCACATTGTATTTTTGGTGGCTATGCTCAGGTTTGAGTCAGGATGGCATGGATCTATTGTGTATATTTCATAGCTATGTCCCAATTTGAGTCTTGTTGATAATGGATCTATAGTGTATTTTTTTTAGCCATGATTTGGTCAGTATACATGGATCTGTAGTGTATTGGTCTGCAACCATGATCTGAGTTAGATTGTTTATAACTGGTCTTATGTCAAGTCTTCACTAACCACTCTTTCTCCTTTGGCCTCATATCATATCTAGAAAATTATTTCACCTATCATATCCTTCTAGCTTCATACTTTAGGGGACATCATGTTACACCCAAAATCTGTCTATATGCTTAATCCACTGAAGTGATTTGGCTAAACCATCTTTTGAGGAACCTTTTTACTCACCTCTAGGAGATCTGGTGCACCTTGTTTCCTGACATAGGTTGTTAGACTATCTTGATGTCTCTTTCCCACTGACAAGGTGCACTGGTGACACTTGTTTCCTAAAGACAAAGAGCATCAGCGCAACCTGCTCATGTCCAAGGAGAACCATCACTGTCAAAAAGATAAAAAGAGAAGAATTTGAGAACCTTTTAGATGAAAGTACTTTTTGGTAGATTCGACCATAGGGACATTTCTACATCCTATCTATCCTTAAATACATGGAGGGTGAATCCTATTGACAAAATATATGCAATAATGGACAATTTCCTGAAATTTCTACACGTTTTCAAAGGAGAGAGAGAGAGAGAGAGGGAAGGGAGGAGATTACCTCTTGCAGCGTGTCGTTTGGTGAAGATCCTTTTGCTCCAACCTCCATCTCCTTTAGGCCTCCATTAGAAGCATCTAGATATTTCCTTACCTCTAGCTCTTAGAAAACTTCAAAAAATCATGAAATCTATTTACTAAATGTTGCAAAAATACATGAAACAAACATGGATGGAAACACAATATTTAGAGGAAATTTGAATTGCATCATATTAAATTGAGAGGAAAGTGATTACAGCCCAATAATGGGTTAATCATTTCTCCCTTGCTCTAAACTACCCCTCTCCATCAATTCCAATGATCAAAGAAACTATGATGTGCAAGAAAGGTTCTATTTATCTTTTCATTCCTCCAGCATACCTTTGCTCTCTAATTTGTCCTCCTTCTTTCACCTCATATGCCTTTATTTTATAGCATTGGGATTTGTGTTTCCAATCACTCACCATAAATGAGGGTTTAATATTTTTTATTCTTTTTCATTCTTTCCTTAATAAAAACCACTTTCCTTAGCTTTTGGGCATTTTACTTGAATTTCCAGGTTTTTAGGACAATTAATACATCTGCCATGTATTATTTCCACTCCAGGAGTTGTGGTGACTATGTTTTGATCCTTAAGTAATCTTGGTATTGAATTCCTTAGAGAAACCTTTGTCTTCACATAATTCTTCCTTTGTGGAAGCAATGGTTTGATGAGAGATCAAAGCTCTCAATTTGTTCCAAATTCTGGTCTTCATGTTACGTACGAAAAGAAGACATTTTTTCAGACCATCATCTTCGAGGGTGTTAATTTATTGTTAATAGATGCCCCCTAATGTGTGAGGTCTGAAATACATTGATTTTTCTTTCATTCTGATACTCTTTGGACAAATACTCTTTAATGATCAAGGCATGATGAAAAAGGGTAGTTTATGAACGCAGGAGTCGGAGAAACACCTGCAAGTCAAACAAAGAAATTTCCCAAATATATAAAATATTCGTGAGGTGGGTATACCCATGCTCAATAGTAAAAAAGCATGGCCACGAACAATACATAGTGGATCCATGTCAAAAGTAAATTTTGTAAAAATAGATAAGTGCACATTTGATGAGTGCAACATATCCAGGTATTCAGGGTACTTTGACATGGTTCTTTAATCTTGCGTAACTCTGGAAGTGCATTGATGAGTGATACAACTATATTTCCCAAGGTCTTCAATACAAACCAATGATAGTACGAGTTTACATCATGCGAATAAATGAATTGATGTCAAGCATAATAAAACACCATTTGATTACTGATCATTGATGTATACCGTTAACAGATGCGAGGAGGGCCACCGATAATGATGATGGACTCCAAGGTACTTGAGTACAAACTGACAAGTGTGAATAGATGATATGAAGTCTAACACTTGTAGAATCAAACAATTAGGGATCATTGGTGTATACCCACTATCGTTTGCGAGGAATCATGCCACTAATGACTGCAAGATCTAAGGTACTCACTGGGGTTCCTAGATCAATTTCCTAGATGATGATTTGGCATCGATAGGAACAGATCCATCAGAAGGAGAAAATAATGCATCCCACATCAACTAACATGAAACTGATATCAATAGGATGATATAATTTGGTAGAGCTGCGAGATCTAACACTGTGTACTGACACAAGGAAGGTTGATATGATTGGTCTGGAATATTTACTGGTTTTACTTCCCTTGAACACATAACACAATGCAGAATGTACATTTGGAAACATAAGACTTGAGTAACCACCCATTGTGAAATTCGTCAACTCTAGATGAATCAACGAAAGCTCCATAGATGATAGGAAGGATAACCTATCGATGGAGACCTGTTCAAATTACTGGTACAAATTCCTAAGTCAAATGTAAATGGTGTAATGACAACAGATACAAAATTATGTGACGTGTTCAAGGGCGAAAACTGACTATTTCCTTTATCTCAAATATTTAATATGTAACAATTCAAATTTCCCTTTTTTTTGGATTTTTGTATTTTTTAATTTTTTGTGGTTTTTCATGTATGAGCTTGAAAAAGAATAAAGCACGGTCTAGGCTAGGGAATTGATATGTACTGCAAACATGGGATGAACTAGTTGTGCACACTCTTTCAGATGTTCCCTTCATAGGTAGGCTATTCGAGGTAGGATTATGTGTCGACGGACGGTGAAATAGAACCAATTAACTGTGGTTTTCATCCAATATGGGATCCTAGTCAAGTAGGAAAAAATGAGCGATGGTTTTACTTCATACTGATCCTTGTGAAAATATCAACACCATGGATCGTGTTCTATCGTTCAAACCCTTGATCAAATAGTTTGAACATTTCAATTCCGCCAAAATCTTGTAAAAGTAACCATAACCCAACCATTTATGAAACCAATAGGCCTCAATATATGCATTTAATATCTGAAATAGCAAAGATAAGTAGATGACTCATGTTTTACCATTCTTGTAGGAATCACCTCTATCGTAGATGTATCTTTGAAGCAATGAACCATTTACATGGTAATCTGTCGGTTGTAGATGGGTCTTCATGTTGGATCAAGACGTCAAAATAGTTCAAAAGTGTTTTTTTTGGATTTTCCATGTATTCAAATTTTTATGAAATTTTTTGTGAACCTTTTCCATTGACGAAAAATATACAAAGGAAGAAAGCATTTTTTCTACTCTTTTTGGTGTGTGTAAAGTTACTACAACGATTTTTTTTTGAACTTAAATACACGTTTTGGTTTTTACTTTATACAAAGAAATGTTATTTCAACATTTACTTATGCTTTGAAATATTTGTTCAATTATGGTGCCATGCATTCAAAATACATGATTTCTCTTTCAAAATGATGTATGAAAAAGATGCCAATCAAGGACGTAGTTAGCTAAGGAATCAACTAGACTATTTGAACTTCTAGAAACATGAATATATTCAATGAATTCAAAATAATGTTCTAGAAGACAAACTCGGAGAAAATTTCTAAATAGTATAGGATCATGAACCTGACATTGGCCATTTAATTGAGATACGACAAGTTGTGAGTCTAGTTTAACAGTTATTCATTGGATGCCAAGGGTGTTGGCCTTGACAAGAAGCTCAATGGATGCGCTATATTCTACAACATTATTGGTCATAGGTCTAAGAAAAGAGCCTCCCAAACTAAGGACTTGATTTTCGGCTATGAATATTATCCATGTGTCAGAGGCAATGTTTTGAGAGAAACGGCTGGTGCCATCCTCATATCCCAAATAAGTGAAAGGTTTTGATGACATCTTCCAAGTATAGGTAACAAGCAAGATAAGTGTGTGCATGAAATAACTATTGTACAAAAGTTTTTTACATATCATACAACATAATACAACAAAATTTTGCAAGGCCTCAGTGCCTACGCAAAGTATTTCTTCAAATAGACTCACCATTTCTGATCTCCGACAAAGGTTTCCCATCATAATTGACTAGCTCATATGCACCTCTTTTTAATACTGTTTTGAAGACAAGTGGGCCAAACCACTTGGGTACAAATTTCCCTTTTCCTATTTTTTCGTTGTCTTGGTCATAAACCAAAACCAAATTTCCTTCTGAAAAGACTCGAGGATGATATGCTTTGTCATATTGGGATTTGAATCCTTATTTGTGTGCTTCTATGTTTAAAGATGCTTCTCTTCTAGTTTCATTAAGAAAATGAAGGTGTAGGAGTCTTTCTTCTTCTGTAGAAGTGTTAGGCAAGAGTTAGATAGCTAGTTTTAATGACGGGATATCATATTCAATCGGCAACACAACTTCTTCTCCATATACAAAATGGAAAGGTGTGAAACCAATTGCAGTTTGGTACGATAAGCCCAGAGAGTAGAGAACAACATCATATTCCAGTTAGTTTTTTTATTATCAATCATACGTTGTAACATGGTCTTGAAAACCTTGTTTATGGCTTCTACTTGACCGTTGCATTGGGGATAATATATTGGTGAGGAAAAATCATGTCTTAATCCTAACTTGGTTGTAAGTTCATCCATTAAGGAATTCCTAAAATGGATACCATTGTTTGTGATGATCTCTTTGGGAACACCAAACCTAGTTATGACATGATTGAATAAGAAATATGCTGCATTTTTTGCCATGTTGTCGAATGTAGGCATTGCCTCAGCCCACTTTATAAAGTAGTCCACTGTATGCATTGCTACTATGATGTAGTGGTGTACATTGGATGAAGGTGGGTTGATCGTCATATAATCAATGGCCCATTTTGAAAATGGACCCACGGTTACTACAGGGTGTAATGGAGTGGGATGTGTGCGCATTTTCCTTGTATAAATCTAGCAAGGATGACACTTTTTAATGGAATTGATGCAATCTTTGAATATTGTGGGACAAAATTATCTTGGATGCAATATTTTCTATGCGGTTTCCCACCCAGAAGATGACCGCCACATGCTCCTGCATGGAAATCATTTAATACCTGCTCAGCTTCTTCATGGGCTAAACAACGTCTTATAACTAAGTCTATTCCTCTACGGTATAAAGTATCCCCGATGATGAGGTATCTTTGTGCTTGGTATCATATGTGATGTCATTCAATGCTATATAAATGAGCATAGATCCTTTGGGTTTGGAGATATGTAATTAGTGTTCCATACCAAGGATTAGTAGTGGAAATGATAAATAAATGTTCGTCTTCCCAAGACTCTTCTTTGAATTTTTCTTCTTTACTTCTAGGTAAATCAGACACTAGTTCTGCAAATGTTAAAGAATTCTTGGCCTTAGAGTTTACAAATTCAATATAAAATTCTTGCAAAATTACTATCCATTTTGAATACTTTCCCTCGATGATTCGACGGGACAAAATGTGCTTCATGGGGTTCATTTCAGCCACTATTGTTGTTTTTCGTGGAAGTATATAGTGTCTAAGTTGTTGGACATCATGAATTGCTGCCAGGGCTATCTTCTCTACCTGGGAATATCTGAATTCAGGGCCAGCCAGGTCCTTACTAAGATAGTATATGACATGTTCTTGAGATGAATCATCCTCTTGGACCAAAACCATCCCTAAAGTGGATTCTGTTGCCACCAAATATAGAAACAAATCTCTAGTATAGTCTAGAGGACTAAGAACTGGGGTTGACACGAGGGCTTGTTTCATTGCATCAAATGAGCATCTAGCTTGTTCATCCCATATGAACATTTCATATTGTTTTAAGAGACACATGAAACCTTTAGAAATTTTAGCATAGTTAGCAATAAATCTTCTCAAGAATGTTGCTTTTCCTTGTAGGCTCTGAAGCTGTCTAATTGTTTTTGGGGAAGGAAATTGAAATATCGCCTCAACCTTAAGGGGATATACCCATATCCCATCCTTGGATCCAATGAAACCAAGTAATCTCCCAAACTCCACACAAAATATGCATTTATGTGGATTCAATCTAATATTATATTTTTGACATCAAAGGAAAACAACCCGCAAATGTGCACAATGTTCAACTCTTATCCTAGATTTGGTTGTTAAGTCATTGAGATAAACCTAAATGATTTTCTTAATATTGTGAAAAGAATATGACATGGCTCTTTGAAAAGTATCCCCGACATTTTAAAGGCCAAAAGGCATTATCCGATACGCAAAAGTGCCCCATGGGAAAATGAAATATGTTTTGTGTTGGTCTTCTTTCTTAATCTGAATTTGGTTGTAATCGAAGAATGCATCCATAAATGAAAATATTTCGTTACCGACACATTCGTCTATAATCTGATCAATGAAGGGTGTGGGATAATTATCTTTGGGACAAGCCAAATTTAAATTCCTAAAGTCAATACATACTCGGATTGTCCCTTTCTTTTTATTGACTGGAACAGGATTGGATACCCATTTAGTCAACGATACAGGGTAAATGAAACCATCTTTCAATAGACTACTTTTGCTTTGATGGAAATCAGTTTCTTAGCATTCATCGGACATAATTTTTTTCGTACAGTTTTGACATTTGGAGATTTTTTTATCTCATGTTCGATGATGCTAGGATTGATGCCTAGCTTTTCCTCATATGACCAAGAGAAAACATCACGAAACTCTTTAAATAAAGCAATATATTGTGTGATTTCTTCTAGAGAGAAATTGTCACCTATATTGATATTTTCGACGACGCCCAACTTAATGCATATGTTGATATGGATGGTTTTTGAAATTTTTTCCAAATTTCCTTCCGAAATCATATTGTGTGTTTGGACGGGGCATTGGTACCTTTCCATATCATCGTCAAGGTAAAAATTCTCATGTTTTACTTCTAAGGAATCCAGTTTAGAAAGAAATGATGATCTATGATGCATGTCTTCCCAATGTCATTATGATATATTCATGACTTCCATGATAGATTCATCGGATGAAAAGGTTTGATCTAAGATGTCATGACTGTTGGGAGTATTGATATCCCATATAGGTGAGGTATATGGATCATATTCCTCCAATGGAAAAGGATTTTCATTTACTTGATTTGGTATTTCTATAGCAGACAGTGGGGTACTACTCCTAGTTTCATCAGACATGTGTGAATGTATTTCTTTTCCTTCACTAGTTTGAACCTGGAGGTCCTCTACCGTAGTTCCATCTGATGAAGTGCAACCTATCGTCGTATTGGATTTGGTAAAAAAGGTTATTGGAAAGTAAATTTATGATGTGATGGTGAAAACTGGAACAATTTTAGGGGCAGATATTGGTGGAGGAATTGTGAAGGTTCCCATGAGGAAAGATTCTTTGAACATCTCAAGTCCTATATCTTGAATTGCTACTTTTGAATTCTCCACAAAGGGTATATTCAAGTGTGTTATCGCTGATTTTACCACACATGTTGAATCACACTTTCATGGCCTTCCCTGTCCCTTTGCAGACTCCTTAGACCCCATGGATCATTTCTGTACCTTTGATGTTTCCAAGATCATCCCTAAAAACATGCAATAATTTCCATACGTGACTTTTAATCCCTTTCTCACATATATACATGGGTTTGACCCCTAAGACCACATACATCAGGATGTGTGCAAAAGGCCAAGTTCTTTTGGAGTTTTCCTTGATGTGGATCCAACTCACTTGTCTCTTGGCCTTCCATATGCCTTGAGATTTCTTGGATTCGACCTTCCATTACCCCATTGAAGAGCTATATAAGGAACCCTTTGGATACATTGAAGGCATGAGGAATTGAAGAGCAAGAAAACTATATTCCATTGTTGTCGGACCTTATAATTGAGTCTGCATCCCTTTGTCCCTTGGAGCACTTTTGTGTTCCCAAGCTTGCCTTTTGCTTGTGAGATTTCTATCGAGAGATGGAGTATTGAAGTGGTGGAGTGGGGGACTTAGTTTCTTCGATTCGTAGGCGTGCCGACAGAGGTTGTCACTATTGTAATCTCTGTTTTATATTAATAGAAATATCTTTTCCTGTCCAATAATGTGTATTTAAATGAGTATTTTATCCATGGATGCTTTTAAATTCTTATATGTTATTAATTATATATGCTTGACTAGGTCTAACATGATTATATATAGCATGCTTGTCTTGTTTGCTGAGTGTTGAGATAGCAATTTATCAATACAAGTTGGAGTTGGAAAGCTCAATGAGGATTTGCATCAACCATCTGGAATAAGGTACGAATCTATATCCTTTAGTGTTAGATATTTGGTTTCTCTTGCATATAGGAAAGGATTGATTTCTAGAGTCAAGTTGTATATTGTGGTACCCCAAGCCATAGGAATTTCTCTCTGTAATAGAATTGGCGACTCCACTGGGGAGTTCCTAGTCATTTTTCCTCTGGGAGTTTTTTATCAGCATTCAATTTTCTTGAATTGCTCTCATTTCTCTATTTCTGAGTCGGGTTTGGGGGCATGTTTGCTTGGTAGTGTCTGATAGGTGTGAATTTTGTCTTAGCTTATCTGTTTTCCTTTATTTTTGTATCTTTTTCTTCCTATACGCGAGTTTTTTCCTCACAGTCGCGTGTACACACAATTTTGACCGATATTTTCGCGTATATACGTGGGTTTTTTGCACACAATTGTGTATGCCCTGATTTTTTCCTTTTAGAGGAAGATTAAGTGTTGTTGGGTGAGTTTTGATGATTGTTGAGTCTCCTTAGATGCTTCCAGAGTCTGTATACACCTCTGTTTCTGACCAGAGACACCTTTTAGGGTAAATTTTTTTTTTAAGAATGTTATTGTCATCGCATTTTCGATTTTTTGTTTTAGAATTAGTGCATTAGCTCTCTTTTACCTTAGTGCTTTGCTTGGGTGTTGTTTAATAGTACTTGCAGAGTTTGGGGGTGGTAGAGTCATTCTTTTGCTTTATTATCTCATTTTTATTCAAAAAATTCAAAAATATCTACTTCTTTGCATCATTATGCATCATTGCACTTTGCATATTGCATGGTACTTGCATTATGTTTTCTTAGAGAAGTATTAGTTAGGCTTTCATATAGGAATGATTGCATTTGTCATTTGAAGAAAATTTTGCATTTCACGTAGTAGCATGCCCTGTTTTTCATTCGACACAATGCATTTGCATTGATTGTTAGGGGTGCATTTTTCTTCATGTTTGCATAATAACACCATTGGTTGCACGATCATATACCTTTTTGAGTAATAATCCAAATAAAACCAACGCTTAATTAAAATGGATTACACTATTTTCTTTGATAGGGTACACCAACAAGATTAGGTTTTAGAGTCTTGGAATAGTTCATTGTGAGTAAATTCTCCAACACCACTAAAAAACAACATGTATGTGTCTGTCTAGGTGAGAGTGTGAAATTCCTTGGTATAATTAGTGTTTCTCAAGATCCTCCTCTTACAAGGGAGTTAAGCATGAGGCAGTGTGAGTGGTTATTTATTGGGATGAACCCTAGTCATAAATGAGTAGCACCGAAGATATTTCCAAGATTGTATTGATATCGGGGGGCTCTTTTGAGAGTTTTGGGCTTTGCTACGCTACCCATACGGTCAATCCTACCTATGACTATCTGCCTGATCATTGATTATATTGAGGTGACCTTAGTGGCCTTGCCTAGGTTATCAAGGGGGTACTTTGTAGGGGTTATTCTGCAGGTGTCTCGGCCAGGTTGGGGTTGAACAACACAGTTGCTATATGTGTTGAAGTTGAGGGACACAATAATTGGTTACGAACCTCCGCTTGTTATGTATGGGAGTCTCAAGCCCCTCCTAGGAGAGACATACCTGCTTCATTCAGGAGCTCACATATCCTACCCTTGTTTGCTTGTGATTGGATTTAGATTATATTGGTGTATGCTTTGTGCATGCTAGCTTGCTTAGGTTTTGCGTAATTAGAAGAGTCTTTTTCATTTTTTGAGTCATTGTGGATTCGGGTATGGCACCCCACCATTCTCGTCGTTTAGAAGGACTTCCGCCTTCTACATATCCTCCTCCTTTGGGAGAGAGAAATAGACGGTCCAGGTGGACTACTTGTCACATTGATTCACACACGATGGGATGTCATGAAGATGAAATTCCTAAGTTGTCGTCTCCACCTCAGGAGGTTGGGGAAGAAGATCCTACTCCTGTGTATGATCCTTCACCTAATATACCTACACACTCTAGGTTCGATCCTTCACATGATATACCTACACACTCGAGGTATGATCCCTCATTCACAGGTCGTCGGTCTGGGATGTCGAGCAATGAGACTCATCATGAACCTGCGAGCACTAGTTATGTTAGTTATGGCATGTCTGGTATCCCTACACATGATCCAGCACATCATGCAAAGTCAGAATTTGATCCTAGCACTATGCTTGGGGGCATTCCCATTCCTTTCCATGCGGAGAGATTTGGGAGCATGAGTCACATTGCACCCTCCATCCCGGTGGTGGAGGTTACATCACACGTTCGTCCTAGATTTGGTGTTAGTAGTCCTATTTGGATACCAGAACCAAGGAGAGTGCTTATAGGGAATACAACTTACATAGTTTCACATGTCCCTTCATCCTCTATTCCTAGTTCTTCGAATGGTATTCCTCCCCCTCATTCACGTGGTCCTTCAGGTCGGAATGTTGCTACTAGTCATGTTCGTACTGCTACTACTCGTGTAGTCGTGTCTCAAAGACAAGTACCTCCCATTGTTTTGGGTGGTCATATTCCTACTTATGGAGTTTCTCATGGGACATCTTATGGGACCTCTCATGGACAACATTATGGACTGTAGTATGTACATAGTTATTCACCTTATGGGTATGGGTATCAACAACCCACTTACTCTCTGAATTATGGCTTTGTAGCTCCACATAGTCAAGGTACACCACATTATGGTGCTTCCATGTCACCCTACACGGGTCAAATGGGAGGAGGATACTATGGCCATGGCCATGGTGGTTATGGTAATCAGTCTTATGTGAATCAAAACTATCAAGGAGCGTGGCATCGACCTGCTAAACCTAGGCTCCCTTTCCTCGCAACGTTAAATTTACTTGACTTGTTGAGACTAATGAATGATCCAGTCTCTCATGACCCAGCTTGGCCGACTGTCCCTAATAAGCTTCCCTCATACATTCCTAAATTCGAGGGAAAACCAGGATAAGATCCTAGTGAACATGTTACTACATTTCACCTTTGGTGCTCTTCTAATTCCTTACATGAAGATTCGATCCGTTTAAGGCTATTTCAACGCACCCTTACCGGGCCTGTAGAGAAATGGTACATAGAGTTACCTAGGGGGGCATTTGTTTTGTTCGATGACCTAGCTATGAATTTTCTCAACCACTTCCAGCTACCAGTGCGTTACGATGTTGTTATAGAACTCTTGTTGACATTTTTGCAAGACAAATCCATGCATATCTTGGACCATATCCAAGAGTGGTGTAGACGGAAGAGATTGATTAAAGCCTTCATACAGCCAGAGTTTCTCCTCGAATGGTTCCTTAAATCGTTACTACCTTATATAGCGAAGGATGTTTCTATGTCCAGAGTTCAAAATGAGGAACAAGCCATTTTTAGGGCGCAAAAATTGGATTTGATTTATGCTCAATCTGGTTTGTTATATGAGATCATTCCTAACGCTTCGCGTTATAGTTTCGACCCTAAGGTAAAACCTGGACCACATGCCGATGGCATTGTTGGTTGTATGAGTACCAAACCTGTGGATTCAGTTGTGAAACAGGTGAGTCAATTATCTATCAACCAATTTGCCTCGAGACAAGCCACGGCTTCGTTTCAACCCACCCAAACGGCGAGTGTGCTTTCGGTACAATCGTCGGACCAGAAGGGTAACCAGCAACCCAGAAGGAATAAGAACAAGGGTAAACACAATCGTAAGGGTGGGAATAGGAATGAAAATACCAATTCTAATGACAAGAAAACCCGTAATGCTGGGGGGGACAAGCAATCTAAACGTAAGGTTAAGTTTCCTTGCAAGTTGTGTAAGGAAGACCACCTCACTCACTTGTGCCCTCATATCGAAGAAGCCTCGAAGTTCATAGCACAGGGCCTAGCTGTGCTGACCAACCCTTTACCCCATAATCAAAACATGAACTCGAGGACCCATGATCAGTCTGGTGGAGATCAAGATCCACCGAAATCTTGTAGTGGTCATGGTTGCATCAACATGGTGCATGCTACTAAGGTTGTGACTCGTGCGAAGGACTATGGTTTGTCGCAACCAGACCTTGGGAAATATCCTCCTCCTACTGAGAGCCCTTTGCGTATTGAAAATCCTACGAATAAACCTGAGAGTGTACCTCGTATTATGTTGCAGCTACAACACTTTCCCAAAATTCTAAGAATTTCGGGACCCTCCTTTTAATTCGGTTTTGCTCAGCTCTTTGGGTTTGCTTGATGTTTTTTCAAGGAATATTTTTTTTCTAGTGCTATTTTATGGCTTGCATTGATTTTTTTCCCTGCCGTCGGAAAAGTTTGAGACTATGAATGGGAAATGCAGTTAACTACACACCTGCCGTTGTGGAGATGCAGTTGGGAGACGGTCTGATCCAAGGTATACTTCCTCCGATGCACTTTACTTTTTTTTTTACCATTATTGGTGGCCTTATTGGAATACTGTCGGAAATTTTTGTCTCTACAATTTCCGTCATTGGGGATGATGTATTGCGAGCCCCCCGATGGTTGTATTAACCTTTTTCGATACCTGCCAGTGTGATTTACAAATCCTTAGTCTTTTTAACTTCCGCCGTTGCGGCTCTAGAAGGGACTATTCTTTCGATTGAGTTTAATTTATGTTTTCCACTTTGCCGATCTTTTTCTCTTAATTCTTGTTTGTTTTACCTCCGATTTTGACTGGTCTGCGGAACTCGGTGTCTTTATGGTTTCCGTTGTTGCGAAGCTTCAACCAACTATTGGTCTGAGGTTTTAGTCTGGTGAACTTCGATGCGAAGTTTTTATTTATTTCTCTTGCCAATGCTTCATTTGACACTGTGTATCTCATAGTTTTTTCACCATCCACCATTGCAGAGAAGCAACTGACATGATCGTCGATCCCCTAGTCATTTTGCCACCCAATGGTCATGTTTTCCCATCGATTGTTTGTTTACCGGGATGTATATATTGGGGGATTGGGGTTTATTATTTTCTATTGTTTTTTCTACGAATTTCCTCCGCTGTCGTTGTCATTTTGAGCAGGACACTGTACTCACTGTTGGTACCTCATTCCTAAGTGTCACCGTCATGGAAGTTTGCGGATTTTTCTCACCAGTCGAACAATGCCTTGCCAAGTAGGCCTTTTTCCTCATTTCTACCTCTTCCTTTCGAGTTGTTGAACTAGGGTTGTTGCCCTTGGTTAGTTCCCACCTCTACGATTAATGAATACCTAGGTTTATGTTTTTTAGTGCTTATATAGTTCATGTAGACGGTATGGCTGTCCGGTGGGGTTTTTTTAAAATTTTTGGAATGATTAATTTAGCTGCCATTATGAGTTGGTGAACCGCACCTGGCTGTTTTGGAAACCGGTGTAGATGAGTGTTACATTGTCTGCACCAGTTTCCCCCAGTCTGTGTACGGCCATTCGGGGAGAGTATTTCCCTGTTAATTTGCAGAGGAAGGCATTTTCTCGTTTATTTCAAAGTACCAAGGTTTTGTTTTTCCATCCTTTGGGTCGCTCGGCTATATGGGATTATGGTAGCATTTTTGAGGTTACACCCCATTTACGATGAGATTGGGAATACAATGATTTATTTCATAGTGCCGAGGCTGTAGTTGAAACTATTTTCCTTGACGGGGGGGGGGGGGATTTTCTTCATTTTAGCGAGGCCATGATGTTATGAGTCGATTATGCAATTTTTTAGTCATGGGTAGCTTTTAGTTTTTTTGCATATTCGTTTTTGTGCAGGAACACTTGGTAGTTAAATGTTGTTTTTTTATTTTTCATAGCTTCAATCATGACTAGCCTAAATGAGGTAAATGCTCATGTAGATTGTCTCCATTCTTTGAATATTATTTAGAAATGGCTCAACAGGACCTAAAGGATTTTGTGTATGACAGGGAAATCCTTTCGAATACGAGATGTCTAACAGACAGAAGAAGAAATCCCCTATAGTGGAGGAGGAACCCGATGTTGAAATTGTCACCAAGGTTGAATACACTTACGAAGACACTAGATGCATAGTGGGTGTGGAACCTGAATATAAATGGGGGGAAATCTACAGACTGATAACACATCAGGAGGTACCTGACATAGGTTTTGAGGAAGAAATTATATATGCAAATATAGAGAGATATGCTTTAATGAGGGTTGCTACCAGACCTGAGCTTTTCCTATGCTCAGAGGTGATTGGATGGATTTTTCCCAAGGAAGATGTAACTACCATGATTTTGGCCAACGTTGACAAACAGGGTTATGCTACTTATAGCCTTGGTTATGTATCACTAGCTTACCACTTACCGGAATCCCAGGTATAATTGACTGAGGACTAGCTAAAGAAAATTAATCTGGACCTAGTTGAGACACTGAAAAGAATGCTGGTACCTGGCAAGAGTTTCAGAACTAGGCCATCAAGGGAATATGGCACTACCACCTTAAGGACCCCTTACAGGTTCATTGCCTTGATGCTGAACAAGATTTTTGGGAGAGTCTACGGTAAAATTTTTAAGTTGGGTTGGGTTCCTATCATATTCTATGTTGCAACCCAAGGGACCGTGTTCAACTGGGCGAACATTGTATCAAACAGCCTCTTGGCCTGCATTGCTTCAGCCTTGGGAGGAGTGTCCCGGAAAAAATCAGAGTTCTACATGAGCTCTATACTGATTGATTGCATAATGTGCAACCAACCCTTCCCAAATATGAGGTGTATTTGGGACCGAGAGAGAACACCGGTCTACTTAGCCTACAAGCCACTGTGGGAACATAAGTACCATAGTCACTATAGAGAAGTGTGTGAACACTTCATTATGAACTTATATATATTGATTTTCTTAAAAGAATGCAATTGCATGTCAGAAGAAGCGTTGCAAGTTATTGAAGAATATGCATATTACTACTTAACGAAGGATGGACTATATATCAGAATGTATGGATGCTCCAGAGCACCTTCACTACTTCCAAAGTATGCCACTGATTATGTGGTACACAAGGAGGCAGTCAGGAAGGTCTTCTTGGATGGCATAGGGATTTTTTTATTTGAACATAAGAAGGCAACTTATCCTCCCTTACCATTCAGGTTGGGAAGCTATAAGTTCACAAGAGTTAAGAAAGCCGATGAATTTGTAGAAGAGTTGGGGAAATAAATTTCCACAGGAATGAATCTCGGAATAAAGTGGAAAAGCACTACAGGGAAGCAAATGTACATTTTGAGTATACAAGCCACTAGGATAAAGATGAATCAATTTTCCAAAATGCAAAAAACATAACTACATTAAAAAGAAGATTTAAAAAGAAAATCACTACTAAAGGTGGGAAAGGACAAGATGAGCATAAAAAACAGAGGAAGAGGAGGCTAGGAAAATAGATGAAGATGCTAGGAGACTAGCACAAGAGGCCGAAAGATGGCTTAAAAGTGAGGAGGAAGAAAAGTGAAAAGCTGAACAAGAGGCAACTTGAAATGTAGAAGAAGCTTCCAGGATTGAAGTAGAAGAAAGGAAAAGGAAAATGGATGAGGAACTTAGGAAGCAGGAAGCAGAAAGATTAAAATTGGCAGGGTCCATGACAGAGCAACAAGCTTTCGATCTTGTAGACATTCAGGGTCAGGATATGGGTAATTCTAATGTTCAAGATACTGAGGCAGCTACTAGTAACACATTAGGACAGGCTGTTGTTCGACCCTAAAACTAATCCCTTTCGAGCAAAAGAAAGGGGAAGAGGTGCCGGACTTCAACAATATTTTTTACGACAGGGAAACAAAAATAATTGTGAAGGGGACCGAGAGGAAGGTCGAGGCTGGGGGGAAGTCTGGGAAAATGATAAATGATACAACCATCGTGTATGGGATAGACAAGGATCCAAGATTCACTATTAGAGCTGGAGAAACATTGATCCATGCTTCTGAGGACAATGTGGATCGGATAATGACTGATCTTGAACAGTCAAAGAAATCTGCTACCCAACTAAAAGATACCCTAAGAAGGGAGAGAGAGGAAAGTAGTAAATTGAAAAGGAAGTTTGAAGACATGCAACATGAAATAAAGTCTTCAAAAGCAGATCTCCAGTTTCTCCAAGTAGAGAAGAGATCTCTGGAGGTTTCCAAGGAAAGTCTAGAAAAACTGCAACAGGAATGCCAGGGGCTAAGGACTGAAAAAGGATGGGTTGAAAACGATATGTGAAATCCTTCATATAGAAAAGGATCAGCTGCTTAGTAAGATAGGGGAGTTGGAGTTACAGAAAGCTTCCTTGGAGGAGTCAGAGAGGCAATCTTAGGTGTAGAAAACAGAGCTTAAAGAACAAGTTACTTCATTAGTAGCAGCTCTAGAAGAAGCCATGGAACAGTGAGCTAACCTTCAGCCTTTCAAGGAGCATGTTCTAGCACAAAGGAGCAAGATGCACCAGCTGCAAGAATCCATAGAAGAAGAGAGGTGCAAGATCTTGTAGGTAGACAATAGACTGGAAGAAATTTTGGAAACTTCCTCATATTTTGTGGACAGATCAGAGGACATTTTAGAAGTCCTGATGGGAAGAATGGCGAGATTAGAGGCCAATGAGGATATCCCTACGGAATTGACGACAAAAGATCAACAAGGCCTGAGACAAGACTCTGATTTATTGGAGTTTTCCATAAACACAGTTGAATAATTTAAGAAGGCTGTAAAGAAGACAAGGGGAGCTTGTACAGAGTTCTGCAGGAGACTTTTGATTGCTTACAATCGTTGCCAGGTTGCTGCTGAATAGAGAATGGACACGTTTCTAGAACACAACCTATTTTTGGAGATGTTGCAAAGTAGATATCAGGAAGATGAACAAATAATTCAGCACATCAAAGCCCTAGACGAGCAGACCCTGAGAAATGAGGTAGCTCATTCAACAGTCATTGTATACTTGCTAGAGGATCAACTACTCCTGAGCTCAACCAGGATCGAAGTAATAAGAAATTAGGCCACTAAATTTGAAATTAATATTCATTTTTTAGAACCTTCTAAGTTCGAAAACATTGCCTCAGAAGCTTCAACATGGAAGAATTTCTTGAATAGTCAAGCGGGGGCCTCCTCATAAGTGCTTTATTTGTTTGTTTTTATTGTAATATATTGTAAATTCTATAAGCACTTAATGTAAGAAAAGTACGGGAGGTGAAGCGTTGAGGAAGCCCAAGAGTCATTTGTGGGCAGCCCAACTGTTTTTCTTTTGTATAAATATAGAAGAATTAGATAGGAGAGGGGATTTTTCCCGAAGAGACTTGTGAACTACTTGTTGTAAGAGGAACTATTTCATTTTACAATAATAAAATTACAATTTTACCTGTTGGATAAAGTGTTGTGTGGAATGTTCAAATGTGATGAAATGAATAATGTTGAAGGGGAACTATTTCATTTTCGGCTGGGTTTTATTAACTGTGAGAGCGATCTAACTTTCTGAACCTATGTTCTTATGTGAATGTTCTCTGGTTTACTCTGTGATAATTTCCATTATCAGTAATGAATGTTTTAACAGATGACGAGCTATCTTGGTGTGCATATCTTTATTCATGTTTATGTGTTTTGATTCTAAGAACAACTATCTATGATTTATCTTAACATATGAACAGTATTACATTACTCATGAATTGATAATCTTGCTCCCTAGGGACAACTTAGTTAATATTGGTTTTTTTTTAGTTTTGTATGATTTAGATGCGAGAGAGTCTAAGACGGGAGGTAAGAACCTGTGCATCACATTGTGACCACTCCTCGCATTCTTCATCAAGCTGCCTCTTAGATAGGCACTTGCATATCATATTTAAAGTCAAAATACAAAAATATACATGGTGGACCAGGCTGCAACCGGTAAAACCCTTTTGTTTTTGTTATTTGACCTACGGTAGCCGGACCACAAACCGGATGAATTCCCTACACCAAACAGTCATGGGATAGTTGGGAACGTTGACTGGGGGGAACCCCTTGTTGTTTTTGCCTATGAATTTCCAGGCCTCAACACATTCCTAAGGGAGTTTTAAAGCATTCAAGACACAATCCTAATGCCCGAGCTGCCTAGAACTATTCTGTTGTCGAGGATTTGGGCCACACTCCTTGTACGATGTCCGCACTTGAAGTTCTTCAGATTTGTCCGTCGCAAAGGAAGGCTTTGCTTTCTACTCTTGGTGTTAACGATGATCACTATTCCTCCATCATCAAATTTGAAACCGTGGGACTACAACCTCGCTTGCCTTAGTATGTGTCTCTCTTGATTCATGTAGAATTTCTTGACATGACCGTCAAACACACTGTGATTGACGAAGGCGCTGCTACTTTCGTGATGTCTTTGTCATGTTGGAAGGGGTTGGGTTTCCCTGAGTTGTCTAAATCTGCTACAATGTTGACTGCTTTTGATGGTAGATCATTTTGGCCACATGGGATTCTTCCTTCTCTTAAGGTCCATTTGGGAGGGAAGACCATTGCAATCGAGGTTGAGGTGGTTGATGTGCCCCTTGACTACAATCTCTTACTAGGTAGGAATTGGATGTATAGTATGCAAGCTGTATATTCTTCTCTATTTTGAGTTGTATGCTTTCAATTTAATGGGAAGATTGTTATCATTGATCAAACGTCATTCAAGAATCCAAGTGTTACCGCATCATCGAGAGCTTCTATCATGATTATCAATCATTCTCAGCCGACAACTGGGAGTGTGGGTGTTGGCATGTATCCATCCCTTATGGGAGACTTTAGTTTTCCTGCACCCATTCTTATGATTGGGTCTAGTTCCGGTGGGGCTTCGTCTTCAATGAGATCGGTGTCTTTTCGCACTACCAATATGGAATATCCTTGGATTCTTCCTACACCGAGTCCTTTGTGTAAGCCTATGGGAATGGACGTGCTGTTGACTGCAGCAATGATAGCATATCAACTGAATCTTGAATGTGTTGCAGAGCTTAGTCCTTCCTCTTCACAGACATAGGAGGAGGACCCATATGTGCTGCCTACATGGGCAGTTCAATCTTCTCACACACATGATTGCCTTGATAGTGTCTTTCCATCAGATGAAGATATTATTGAGGCCATGTCTGGGGTTGAGCCACCTTGGGAAGAGTTGCATCATAGATCCTATTTTCTTCCTAAGCTTGACCGTTTGGAGTGTGAAGAATTTAGGGAGATTCTTAGTGAGAGAATTGGTAGTCCCGTGGTTCCATTGAGCTCTCCTGGTCTGATGGCTGATGGAAACATGGTGAATATATCTCCTACCATCCCTATCAATATCTCTCACGATCCTGACAAGGTTGAGAATGTCTATATTGGGGCAGAATGTTCCCATGCTGAGATTCAAGAGTATACCGAGCTGTTCAAAGAGTTTCGTGATATCTTTGCTTGGTCATACGAGGAAATGTCAGGTATCAACCCTCGCATTGTTGAACATTAAATTAAAACGTATCCTGATGCTAAGCCTATTCGACAACGCTTGCGTGCGGTGAATCCTAGAAAAGAACCCGTGATTAAGGCTGAGATAGAAAATCTATTAAATGCCGATTTTATCTATCCCATTCCCTTGATGGAGTGGGTTTCAAACCCCATTCCTGTTGATAAGAAGCAAGGAACGATCTGCATATACACCGATTTTCATGACTTGAATCGTGCCTGTCCTAAGGATAATTTTTCCACACCATTTATTGATCAAATTTTGGATGAGTGTGCAGGAAGCGAGGTATTTTCCTTTATGGACTACTTTTCCAAATACAATCAAATACAAATCAAACCCGAGGACCAACATAATACTGCATTTATTTGTCCTTGGGGTACCTTTGCATATCGAAAGATGCCTTTCGGTCTTAAAAACGCCGGAGCCACATTTCAGCGGGCTATGACCTTGATCTTCCATGATCTCAAATCGATTATTGAAGTATTTTGGATGAACTTGCTGCTCATTCTCATCAGAGAGTGCATCATTCCTACCATTTGAGATTAGTGTTCAAAAGATGCCGCCACTACCAGGTCAGGTTAAATCCTCATAAATGCATCTTTTGCATGAATTCTAGTCGCTTGTTAGGGTCATTGTCTCCAAGGAGGGTATAAGAGTCAACCCTTTAAAGGTTGAGGCAATACTTCAATTGTCTCCCCTAAGAAAGATTAGACATCTTCAATGTTTGCAAGGCATGGAAAATTTCTTGAGGAGATTCGTCGTTAACTTTGCCAATTTGACTAGAGGCTTTATGTGTCTTTTGAAGAAGGACACTACCTTTTGCTGGGTTGAGCGAGCCCAGGAGTCCTTTTATGCACTTAAGCGAGCCTTAGCATCGGCCCTGGTGATTATTCCACCCAACTATAGCTGTGACATTTTACTTTATGTGGCCGCATCCATGGAGATGATTGGTATGGTTTTGGTTCAGGAGGATGAGGAGCTCTAGGAGTGTGTCATATATTATTTGAGCCAAAACCTTATAGATGTGGAGATCCGTTATTCCCATGTGGAGAAACTTTCCTTAGCTACCATTCATGTGGTTCAAAGATTGAGACACTATATTCTCCTTTGCCAGACCTTGGTGGTAGCCCATGTCAATCCATTTTAGCTCGTCCTTACTAGAAGGATAATCAGGGGAAAGTATAATAAGTGGATCGTCATCTTGCAATAATTCAATCTCGAGTTTATTTCAGCAAAATAGAAAAAATTGTTGATTTTTGCGGAGCTTATATTTGATTTCCCAAGCGAGGAGGAGGAAAAAGTTTGTGAAGATAAGTTTGTTGATGAGCACATTTTCCTGATCTCAACTTTGGATCCATGGTATGGGGATATCATTATATATTTACTAACATTGAAGGCCCCTACTCACCTCTCATGGGATGAATGACGGCGGTTACGTCACGTATCCAAGAACTACCTTATAGTGGATAACACATTGTACCGTTGTGGGGTAGATTCCATTTTACGTTGTTGTTTAACTCATGAGGAGGCTGAGCTTGTGCTGAATCATTGCCACAGAGGGGCATGTGGTGGTCATTTATCTGGGCTTTCTACAGCAAATTTTTTTTTGAGAGTGAGTTATTTCTAGTCGTCGATCTTTAAATATTTTGTTAATGCAGTCAAGAAGTGCCACCCTTGCCAAGTGTTCGCACGTAATATGTGCTCACATCCTGCCTCGTTACATCTGATTATCACCATCGGTCCCTTCACTAAGTGGGGGCTTGACTTCATGGATTGCAACCTAGCTTCAGCTGGGGGGCATCATCATATTATAGTGGCTATTGACTATTTCACGAAATGGGTTGAGGCTATTCCCACAGTTAAATTCAATGGTAAGACAGCCACACATTTCATATTCAACCAGATCATTACTCGGTTCGGTATTCCAAAGGAGCTTGTCACTGACCATGGTAGGCACTTTTAGAATCGGATGATGGAAGAGTTGGCCTCGAATTTAGGGTATAAGCAGGAGAATTCCTCTTCTTGTTACCCTCAAGCGAATGGACAGGTTGAAGCAGTGAAAAAATCACTTAAGTCCATTCTCCAATGAACCATCGCATAAGGCAAGACCAATTGGCATATCATGTTATATCCTGCTTTGTGGGCTTATAGAACCGCAGTTAAGACTGCCACTGGTTTTTCTCCATATTAGCTTGTGCATGGAGTCGAGTCTATCTTTCTGGTTGAATGCAAAATTCCTTCATTGAAGCTAGCCATAGAGCTCTTACCAGATACTTCCCCATTGGAGGAACATTTGGTCCATTGAGTAGCTTGATGAGCAGCGACGAGATGTTTTAGTGGCTCTAGAAGTGAATAAGCATCGTGTTAAGGTCCAGTATGATAAATTTGTCCGTTCGAGGAGGTTTAGTGAAGGAAATTTGGTCCTTTAGTGGGATCAAGCAAAAGAACCCTTGGGGGTAGGAAATTTTAACCCCATGTGGCATGGTCCTTACATGGTCAAAAGTGTGTTAGATAAGGGCGCATATGAGCTGGTAGACTATGAAGGGACAACCTTAGCAGAGCCTAGAAATGGGCTCTATCTTAAAAAGTACTATGCATGATTTTCAGCCAAGGATGACTATTGTATATTATTGTACAGTATTTTTCATACTTAGGTCTTATGGTGATCAGGTTTGTTGATTAGCTTTCATTTCTTATGGCAGATGTCAATGGAGTCTTTCGTTTACATAGGATTCATTGATGGTGATAGCTGCCACACTCAACACTCAGCCTCTGTTGCTTGGTTGATTTATACTCCTATGGGTCAGGTATTGTCTTCAAGAGGCATATGTTTACGGCCCTCTTCAAACAATGTTGCCAAATATAGTGTCGTTATTGAGCTTCTACGAGATGCCATTTCACATGGTGTTCTCTCTCTTCAAGTACGTCTTTATTCGCAGTTAGTAGTGTCACAGCTTAATGGCTTGTATCATGTAAGGGATCCAACATTATTATGAAGATTCTTACGTGTGAGATTATTAGAACGACAATTTGACAACATAACATACATGCATGTTCCAAGAATTTATAATCAAGTTGCTAACTCATATGCTAACTATGTGTTAGATTGGCATTTGTTTCACAGACAATAAGCTCATCACAAACATACATTTTTACACATGTAAATAAATAAAATCGATCATCATAAAAAATTTTCATTAAACATCCAAAAAAATGGGGCTTCCGAGCCACCAGAATATAATACACGGTAGTACAAAAATGTGTCACTCCCAGGTATCTAAACCTGGGGAGGAGGAGGGGAGTTCTGATCATGGAAAGTCACCATGACTCTAGCTAGTTGTCGAAACAACTGCACCCATGCTCATGGCACACCCACCAACTGACGTTGCATGGCCTCAAGCAGGTCCTCAACCTGCGCCATGGGTACCCTATGGGTCAACCACACAAAGTTTGTGTGGATTCTTTGGAGTGTCCGCTCCACATCCACACAGATGATATAATCTCCTCGTCTCCTCCATCTATGACAAGGGAAACTGTTAGGCCGCCGTGGTCCTACATCTGCCTACATATGATAGGATGTCACTATGTGTTTTCATGCAAAAACATGTCTTTTCATTCTATATATCAAAAAACAAAAAAGAATCAAATAATTCAAAAACTTAAAAAGAGGGTTGGGATTCGTTACCAATGTCACCGTATGCTGATCCTGGTGGTAGAGGCATGTCAGGATCTCCCCAAAATTCTATCCCTGCATTCGGGTAATCATCGATGGAAACTATCTGTCGTCGCCACCATGGAAAGAAGTTAGTTGGGTAGGGGTTGGACACCCTACCTCCTCCTAGTTTGCGCATTGCATCTGCCCAATGTTGTTGGGCCGGATCTCAAACCCCGTGAAGAGGAACGTCAACTCTAGGACTGAGTCCCAGAACATGCTCGAAGAAGAATGCGCTCAGTATACTGCTGAAACCGAAGTTGCGTACCCTACCCATTTTGCAGTCGTTGAGCTGTTGCTTCATGTTGCTCAATAGGACAGTACTCTAATCATAGACTGTGGGTCTCATGCACTCCGTTGCATAGAACATTAGAGGGCATGAGGCCTGGTGGAGTGAGTCTAGCCTTGCTATCCTGTCGAGTGTCAGTAGAATGGCCTTTAGGCCTAGTACCTGTATGGATTTAGTTGGGATTTGACTCCCCACCTTCTCCGTGTCCAGATAAAAGTATATAGCTATATACTCATCTATGGTGAGGCCACCTCCGAGCGCGCAAGAACGTAGGTTCACCACTTCCCCCCATCGAGACAATCCTGTAATGAAGTATATGTCCTCCACCTCTATAGTGATGGACATATCGTTGATCTGGAAAGACTCCGAGTTAGGATCCCAATAGTGTACTAGCATCTATAGCAGTCTTGGTTTGGCCCTTAAGCCACCAAGACACCAAAACTTGTAGATCCCGCACGCATGAAGAGCTTGTTGAGCCATTAGATCACCTCGTACTTCTGCTTCTACATCCCTGTGCTCTCATTCCCTCCATTCTAGTACCATCCTGCACATTCAATTCGAGTTTTGTTCATTGGCTGTCTTAGAAAAACTTAAACGTGGCCGCATATGCGACTATTTGCTAAACAGTTTCGTATGTACGCGAATTTGAGGCATTTTTCCGCGTATAGCCAGCCCTATATGCAGAAAAATCCTTGATTTCCACGTGGGGCGAGGCACATATTTTAGAGTGGCCTAGAAATCATTTTTGACCATGGAAATTTGAAAAATTTACATGCAAATGAAAGAGCAGGGCATGGGAAGTTACCTGGAAAAAATGGTGTTGGATTCCACCAGCTGAAACTTCCGGAATTCGCGTTTGAAGTTCTGAACTCAATTGGGTAAAAATTTCAAATGTTATATAATGTTTTGAATTTTTTACTATTTATAGAAATTTTTTCAAATTTTTTCAAATTTTTACCCCCTTTTCTATAGTCTTGGACTGTTTCTGACCCTTTTTTATCGTTTTTGACTAATATAATGATGTAGGAGATCGTTTTGAGCACCGTTTCGACCGTTGTTTTGTCATGTTCATGTCGACTTCAGGTATGATGTTTAAACTGGCATATAGGTTAGTTTTCACCTCTGTTTGCATTTTGCATGACCTTATGACCGTTTCATTATAACCTTAGGTACGAACCCATTCCATCCTGTCACGAAACCATCTTGCTGTTTTAAAAGTGACTTGATGTGAATGGTAGAGTTTGACCTTACATGGGTGCTCTAGTTAGCCGCTTATTTGCATTTGGCGCCCATGCCAACACTTTGTCCTTTAGGGTGTGGGAGTTCATTGTATAGTATCACCATGACATTTTGTAAGAGCCTCATACTCCTCTTGATCTTTTGATGGCCTATTTCCCCAGGACTCCCTTATGTCAAGTTGTAATTGCATTATCATGAGCTTTGCCTACCTCATTGAGTCTTATGCCAGCTTCCCTGACTTTGAGTATCATCCATATAGCTTGAGCTTGTCTCATGTCTAGCCATGCAGAGCCATTTTATATATCCCTTATAGCTTGATTCTCAATTTTTACCGAGAGGGGACTTTCCCCCGAGTGTCACTATCCTACACATGTGTCCTTGCATTGAGAATAGGTATGTTCCGTTGCTTGGAACTAGTTTTTTTTCCCATTTGACACTCGTCTCCTCCTAGTATGTAACTATAAAGCGAGTTTATTCTTTTTCAAGCTTTCCAAATATTTGAAAAAGTCCAAAAAAAATTAAAAAACCAAAAAGCTGGAAAAGAAAAGATGTTATCTTTGGCAGCATTTGAGTCATGTCACCTTCAAATAGAGCATTGTATATCACATATGTTGGTTGGGTTAATAGTTTGAATTTAGGAGCTTTACTCGTTTCTCTGAGTTTATCTCCACCGACTAGTTAAGCTTCCAATCCCTATGGAGCCTCTGTCGATGCCTCCTGTGTCGCAGAGATGTCCTAGTTTTGTATATCGAGTTTATGCTACCTACATTTAGTCACCATTCTCCTTTACGCTCTTGTTTGAAGGAAGTTGAAACCTAAGTTGGCCATTCCTTAGTTATCTTGACTTTGCATGTCGACCATTCTTGGTACAGTTACTGGTTTGTGCACATTATGATCGAGTCCTTCCACATTATACAGCTTTGTTGAGTACCTCATGTTGGATGATGGGGGATGCCTTAATTCCATTCTTCCAGTGGATTTCATCCCATCGAATTCAGATCATTTATTCTGGGATAGGAATCTAGAGTCATTTTTGAGTGCCTTGAGACTTGCAGTCATCAATGGCAGGTTCTCTCGCCATTGACAATTTTTTGGGAATACATCAATGTCCCCTGATCAATGGATTATCTCAAGTGTTCAAACTCAACACATTTATTCACACTTGTTAGTTTTAATTCTTGTACCTTGATTCCCATTTTCATTATCGGTGGGTGATATCGCGTCTGTTAACGGTATACATCAATGACCGGTAATTAGACGATGGACTACTATGTTTGACCTCAACACCTCTATTCACATAGTAGGACATGTACTTGTAGCAATTTGTGTAGAAGACCTTCCAGACTGGTGGCATCTCATATATGATACCTCCTTGATTGTGCCAGTGTTCATGATATTTCAGCTCTCGGGACTTGATTCCAGTATATGTCAGATATTTCCATCCATTATGGAGATCTTGATCCACTATATATCTTCAGCCTTCATGGAGATCATGATCCTTTGTATATCTTCATCATGGAGATTCTGATCTATTTATATTGTACGTGGTGATGACCACACATGTCATATTTTGTATCATGCCTATTCATGGACATTGTACTCTTATGTATCCAGGGTTTCTATATCTACTTGCAGTGATGTGCAGAGTTTGATCATTATATTGTATTGATTGGATGGCTGGTTCTTCCACTGGGTTCTTCATCACTTAACTTTTGGGATGGAATTATAATGTATTTCAGCCATCGTATGACCCCTCTGACCTCACACATTAGGGGGCATCTGTTATCATTGATTTTACCACACATGGTGAATCACACTTTCATGGCCTTCCCTGTCCCTCTGTAGACTCCTTAGACCCGATGGACCATTTTTGTACCTTTGATGTTTCCAAGATCATCCCTAAAAACATGTAATAATTTCCATACACGACTTTTAATCCCTTTCTCACGTATATACTCTAGTTTGACCCCTAAAACCACGTACATCGGGATGTGTGCAAAAGGCCAAGTTATTTTGGAGTTTTCCTTGATGTGGATCTAACTCACTTGTCTCTTGGCCTTCCATATGCCTTGAGATCGCTCGGATTCGACCTTCCATTAAACCATTAAAGAGCTATATAAGGAACCCTTTGGATATATTGAAGGCATGAGGAATTGAAGAGAAAGAAAACTATAGTCCATTGTTGCTAGACCTTATACTTGATTCTACATCCCTTTGTCCCTTGGAGCATGTTTGTGTTCTTCCCAAGATTTCCTTTTGCTTGTGAGCTTGCTATCGAGAGATGGAGGATTGAAGTGGTGGAGGCCCAAGTGGGGGACTCAATTTCTCCAATTTGCAGACGTGTTGACAGAGGTTGTCACTATTGTAATCTCTGTTTTATATTAATAGAAATATCTTTTCCTATCCAAATGTGTATTTAAATGAGTATTTTATCCATGGATGCTTTTAAATGGTTATATGTTATTGATTATATATGCTTGAGTAGGTCTAACATGATTATATATAGCATGCTTGTCTTGTTTGCTGAGTGTTGAGATAGCAATTTATCAATACAAGCTGGAGTTGGAAAGCTCAATGGGGATCTACATCAACCGTCCGAAATAAGGTACGAATCTAGATCCTTTAGTGTTAGATATTTGGTTTCTCTTGCATATAGGAAAGGATTGATTTCTAGAGTCAAGCTATCTGTTGTGGTACCCCAAGCCATAGGAATTTCTCTCCGTAACAAAGTGGATACCCGTTTCAAGTGTGTAGTAATCTAACAGATTGATCGTAATGATATTCTCTTGTTGGAGGAACTGAACTAATCAGAATACTGAAGACACTATTGTCGTCATTTCATGTATCCAACTACAACCCAATAATAGATTGTAATCTATGGGTGCATCCAATACCTCAACATCAAATTGAACTGTTTTTCCTCCCATTTCAATTGGGAAAGTCGTAATGAGTCCATGAGGTGGGAACGAGTGTCTATCAAATTATTTAAGGACTTTGTTGGATGGTTTCAAAGTGGGTGATCTTAAGCCTTTCCAACATCCTAAAGACATGAAACAAGTGGAGTCTCCTTCATCTCTAGTGGTTCAAAAAATATTCATCCCATGTGAGAGCACTTTGATTTGGAAAGTGACATGTGATGGAAGCCTACTTGTTATTTGTTCTAAATCAAAGGTGATAAAACTAGTATCATTCAGTTCAATTGCGCCAATGGAAGAAAATAGTGCTTTTTGTTGAGTTGGACAACTTTGTAATACCTCCAAGGCCGACATGGCACAAGGTGCTTGAGCTAAGTCTTCCATTATACTATATTTTTGAGCTGCTCTTACATTAGGATTATGTTTTGATTTACTTAACACCCATTTTGGGGGTCGAGGCACTATGTCGATGGTTGGTTTCTCGATAGTGAGAGAGGAATTTGGTTTTGATCCCAATGATACTGAAACACTAGGTGGTGTGTCATAGGAATGAGCCCTTGTTTGAATTTTGACGTAATGATCTATTCCAAAGATGATGGAAATTGGTGGATTTCCACCTTGCAGAGGGTTTGCTTGGTTACCTCCTTGAGTAAGGTTTGATTGGTTCCCCCCTTGCAAGGGTATTGGAGCTGTAGCAACCAATTTTTGCTGTTGTGGGAAAGGTTGAGTCAACACAGAGAGAATAGGTGAGTAGGATGATATCTTTGACAAATTTTGCAAGGATATTTGTTTTTCCTTTTTTCCCGGTTTCCTTCTGGTTGATTATTTATTATAGGTACATCTCCTATCCCAACATTAGCATTTGGATTTTTCATTTGTTTCTTCTTTTTTCCTTTTTGGTCAATGGCTTGGACCATGAGGATTTCTGACTTTTGGGTCGGATTTGTAGGTTGTTCATTTTCCTGGCCAGTTGTGCATTGAGAATCTTGAACCGACACCTGTCCCATTTGTTGGGTAAGTTGATCAATCTGGATAACAGAACCAATCACACCATGATCATGATATTCTTTCGATGACCTTACTGGATCGGATGCGGGTCTTGCAGCAAGAGGTATCAAATCATAAAGTGTGCTTTATTGTGAATATATCAAATCCATTTGTTGGGCACTCTAAATTAGTTTCTCTTCGGTCATGGCTCCCGACATAGCTACATATTTGGAAAGAGTAGGCAATAGTTATTTTACAAACCAATCTGCAAATAATTGATCTGGGATTTTTGCTTTGATAAGCCTTCAACGCCTCCTCCACTCGTGTATATGATCAGAGATGTGAGTAGAAGTGGATTTCCTAAGAGAAGTCAATAGTTCATTACCCTTCTCATAGCGGATAGGTAATTGAAAATATGTCAAAAATACCATGGCTAAAGATTAAAAATCTATGAATGTATTACATGGCAATTCAATATACCATTTTGCAACGATTCTCATGAGGATCAGCTGAAACAACCTCAACCTAATACTATCGTCGACTAGGGAATTGGATGAAAACCATAAATGAAATTTGATCACATGATTTTACGGATCGTCCCCTGGTCGTCCATTGAATTTCGACATATCCAAAGGAATTTTGGTTGGTATGGTTGGCCATCCATTCATATGTAGAACAAGATCATTGATCTGTTGGTATAAATACAATAAATTCAATGTGGATAGAAATAGTGATCTATTAGGTGTCATCATAGGTGTTTGATATGTGGGTGGAACTTGATAGTTCCATTGACCTGGGGTATTATTTATGTTCCATGGTGGATTTCCTCCTTGAATAGAAGGACCCCAAAAAGATTGGTTATTCCCAATAGTTTTCCCATTCCATTGCGGAATGGAATTGAAAGGTGAATTACTTGCTTGTGGATGTGGACTCCAACAAGTTTGATAGTTTCCTTAGATTTAACCATTCTAAGGATATTGTCCTTGTAATTGAGGAGTATTCCAATGTGGATTTCCCCCCTATGGGGGAATATTCCTGAAATATTGGTTACTTCCGAAACCCATACTACTTGAGTTTAAGACAAGTTTCATAGGTGGAATGACCTCTGGAATAGTGGTCGTTGGGGGTGTCGGGTTACCACATAACATTGTGATAGGAATAGTAGGAGGATAAACTCCTGAGACATTTCCACTCATTTGTGGATGATTTCTCCAGTTAGTGTTCATGTTCCAAGGTCGATTTCCACCACTAGGAATATTACCATTCCAAAGTGTAGGGTTTCCTCTAGAAGTGGAACCTAGACAAGGATTACTTTGACTAAAAGGATTCAAATTTACCCCTTGTAATTATTGAGCTTGATTAACCCCACCATATGGGAAAACCATATTTGGTAAGGTACACCATCTAGTACGGATACTTGTATATGAAGTGGATGTACTTCCAGGATTGGAACCTGGAACTGTACCAACTGGCATGGACGTGATGGTTGAACTTATGTTAGTAGTAGGAATACTAACTATTGGGATTGTCATTGGGGTTGAATTGGAGGTATTACCTCCTCTAGACACCATTTGAAGTTGTGCTGGTGTGGTTCCTGAAGCTCTTGGTGAGGCCATGAGATTGAAGGTAGGATTTTGCATATGATTTGAATATGTGAAAAGAGGATAGAGGTTAGCTGAATATTTGTTTACCACAAGTATTACTGGTTTTGAAAGACTCAAAGATGGATTAGCAGGATCAATTATATGGTTTTCTATCGTTTCAATCTCAAATGGAGCAAGATTATCAACTGTTTCTGTAAATGTTTCAATATTGGGTTGATTTTGATCTTCTCTATTATTGTTAATTAAAAATGGGTCATTTTCATAGTCTTTATGTATTCATCTCCGTGTTTTATCAGGGCCTTCAAGTTATGGTGACTCACCTCGCTACCACCGTGATTGGCGGATCAGGAGAGAAACCACTTTGATTTTTGAATTTTTAGAATTGAAAAATATATATGAAAATTGTAATCAATCAATTCTAGAGGAAATATAGACTCCAAATAGAAACAAAAAGTGCCCACGCCACTAAAAAAATCCCTAAGGAAGCAACAAGCAAGCTTCTTCCCCAAAAAATTGAGGTTTAGTGGAAAGTTGAATTTTTAGAGGGCCTTCCAAAACTAGTAGCCCTTGAGGGACATTAAGACTCAAGAATTACTAAATGGTGAAGGTTTGAGAAACAATTACAGTGTTCTTCAATCGCCAGGGGTGCAAGTGTTAGCTCTTGGTTATTCACCCTCCCAAGGAGTTGAAAGAACCTTGTGTCTATCTCAGGAATCGTAAGTGTCCCCCACTCACAACCACTTGTGTGTTGCCCTAGGAAAATAAACTATGGTTACCACTTCAAAATTGGTGACCGGGTAGAACAGTCCTCAGACCAAGATAAGTCACATAGAATATCTATCTCAAAAAAGTGATGTCACCCTGAGGACTTGTCACTTAACTGAGACACTATAATGTGCTCATATCCCACCAAAGAAGCAAGAGGGGGGGTACCACCCTTACTAATTCAAATTGACCTCATGTTTAACACTTGTGTTAGAAGCACTTTCCCGGCTATAAATTTTTTATACTAATGTATTTAGCTCTCTTTAATCAATGCTAATTTCAAATTTTTGTGTATTTGGAGTGTTAACTCACCATCTTAACCCAAAGCCCTAGAATAATCTTGTTGGTGATATCAAAAGATAAAATCTTGGTTGTTTTTAGATTAAGCATTGATTTTAAAGGTAATTCATTTAGTTTCAATGAGTGGTGGTGAAACCGATGATGTTGCGACTTATGCTACTGAACCAAACCAATGCACAGATGCTTTTAATCCTAACTTTTCATTCAATGAACTTCTATAATTATGGGAGAGTAAGAGGTTCGTTGAGATTTCTTATATATGCATATTACAAAATAAAATCATTTTCAAAATAAAATAAAATTTGAAATCACTATCAATTTTCAAGCAAGGGTTCAAGAGGTTGGATAGAATTATCACTAATTAGAAATGAAAAATGTTCGAATATTCAATGTTTTTTCTTGTTTCCAATAAGTCTCTTAAACTGATGTGTACATGTAATAACGTGATTCAATTTTTGTTTTCCATGACCAACATTTACACTTGACATGCACTTTCTCATTCACTGGACTGCCCAAAAGCGCAAGTGAAGAGGATACTCGTGGCTCGACAATACGCTTCAAAATTTCAAAAGGTTCCAATTACACTTGAGATACACTTTCTCATTCACAGGACCGCTCGAAAGTGCAAGTGAAGAAGATACTTGTGGCTTAGAATGTTGCTCACAAAATAAACCTATATATTACACTTGAGATCCACTTTCTCATTCACAGGACCACCCAAAAGCACAAGTGAAGAGGATACTTGTGGCTCGAACACAACTTATCTTAAGAAGCTTGATAATGACAAAAAAGATCCTCTCATTGTGTTTGAACTAATCTTGAGTGGTAGGTTTTCGTTTGAGAATTTGAGTGAATTTGGTATTAAATGATGGTATGAAGAGTGTCTTAATGGTGATTACAAGTTTTTTGGCAGGTCATCAAGTCTATGTGGATTCAAAATTCATGGTCACAATAATTTATAAATTGAAACAATGTCAAGTTCTTTTAATTTTTTCAACAATTTCCTTATGTCACTATGTGATAAAAATGACTAATTTAGATGAATTTTTATACATTCAAGGCTGAAATAAATGATTTAAATGGAAAAAATGTCATAAATTTCAGATATGAGCATTCTTTTCAAGGAAAACTTTGAATAGTACTAAAAAGAACCTCCTAAAAGTGATTTTTTCTAGTTTTTTCTTAAAAGGAGTTTTCCAAGCCTTCCAAAATTGATGGAAAATGTCCCCAAATGATTCAACAAGTCTCCTAAAATGTCATATTAGTATTTATCAATTGTTTTAGTATTCCAATCAAGTTTCTGCAAAGTTTTAAAATAATTCAATAAAAATTCAAAAATCAGTGGTCTCCACAAATTTCAAACTCAAGCAAAAAATGCACACCAAACTTACAATCCTTCAAAAAATTCTCTAAAACTTGAAAAAAGGGAAGCAAATGTTGTCTAAAACCTCTATTAGATAATTCCTAGGACATCTAGAGCAGCAAAAATAAATCAAAATGACTAAAAATTGCAGATCTGACCATAAAAAATAAAAAAAATCATGTCTTTTTCAAATTTCAACCAAATGCACACCAAAATTCAAAATTATTCAAACAATCCTCAAATATTTAACCAAAATGGATGAAATTATACTTTAAACTCAAATAGAGGGTTTTCTAATATTTCCATAGCAAAACAAATCACTCAAAACAGATAAGAATTGAGGATTTTATGCCCTAAACGCTGGACTCTGTTACATACACCACCGTTCAGAGAAAACCAACGTATATACATGAATTTTCAGAGAAAATATGTGTATATACGTGTATGTTACCACTGTACCGGCATACATCAAGAAACAAAATATATCATGATAGAACCCTCAAAATTTTCAAGCATTTTAACTATGAAGATGTAGATCTAGGCCGATTTTAACCTGCAGGACTAAATTAAAACCTTCTAAGAACAAGACAAAGCATGCATCAAAGGATTTAAAAGGAAAGAAACACCCAAAAATGGGGAAATTCTCAAGAAAACTGGTTTCAAGAGAAAATCCCCTTAGTTCCCCAGCAAATTCTCCATTCTATTGGTAGATTTGACCATAGGGACGTGTCTACATCCTATCTATCCTTAACTATAGGGAGGGTGAATCCTACTGACAGAATGTATGCAATAATGGACAATTTCCTGAAATTTCTACACTTTTTCAAAGGAGAGAGAGAGAGGGAAGGGAGTATATTACCTATTGCAGCGTGTCATTTGGTGAATATCCTTTTGCTCCAACCTCCATGTCCTTTAGGCCTCCATTAGTAGCATCTAGCTAGTTCCTTACCTCTAGCTCTTAAAAAAATTCAAAAAAACATGAAATCTATCTACTAAATGTTGCAAAAATACATGAAAAAAACATGGATTGAAACATAATATTTAGAGGAAATTTGAATTGCATCATATTAAATTGAGAGGAAAGTGATTACATTCCAATAATGGGTGAATTCATTTCTCCCTTGCTCTAAACTACCCCTCTCCATCAATGCCAATTATCAAATAAACTATGATGTGCAAGAAAGGTTCTATTTATCTTTTCATTCCTCCATGATGCCTTTTCTCTCTACTTTGTCCTCCTTCTTTCACCTCACATGTATTTCTTTTATAGCATTAGGATTTGTGTTTCCAATCACTCACCATTAATGTGGGTTTAATATTTTTTGAATCTTTTGTATTATTTCCTTAATAAAACCCACTTTACTTAGTTTTTGGACATTTTACTTGAATTTCCAGGTTTATAGGACAATTAATACATCTAACATGTATTCTTTCCACTCCAGGAGTTGTGGTGACTAGGTTTTGATCCCTAAGTAGTCTTGGTATTGAATTCTTTAGAGAAACCTTTGTCTTCACATACTTCTTCATCTGCGGAAGCAGTGGTCCGATGAGAGATCAAAGCTCTCAATTTGTTACAAATTCTGGTCTTCATTTTGCAGGTGAAAAGAAGATACATTTTCAGACCATTATCTTTGAGGGTGTTAATTTTATTGTTAAAATTCCTCGTGGAGGATTATCCCAACTGCTTGGAATAGGTGGAATTCGTACCGTTAGCATCTAATGATCATTACTCACCTTCCTCCCAAAATACCTCAACTCAGTTTTGGCCCCTTTTTGGCCTATATATACAAGCTTCTCTTCATGGATAGGGGAGGTAAGAGAACCAAGAGAGCCCCTTTATGCTGCTGATATCATTGTTGGTATAGGAGGAAAAAAGTGTGGTTGTGAGTGAGATTTGTAGGGCTTATAGAGTGTGTGTGAAAGTGAGTCAAAGGCATTGTTATAGAAAATCTTGAATATCAAGGATTTGGTTGTAGTTTTCTTCTCTTATATTTTTAATACAAACATGTCCCCCTTTCCCATGAATGAATTGTGTTAATATTAATTGTTCATTATGTTTCTCCTTAATCATTTGGAAGGTGTCATGGAAGAAATTGAATTTGCTTCGTATTTATTGTCAATACACTGCAGAAAATAGAGAGACCTTTCTGTCGATCAATGGATACGCATACTTGTTCAATGCAATCAATCCTAATTTATGCTTTTTCAATATATTTCACTCCCTTTTAAGGAAGACATTGAGTTGTGGAAATAAGTGGCCAAGATTGTGGATATAGTCGGTTTGAAAGAGAAGGATTTGCAAATGGTCCGTCCAGAGAATGTATCAACATTTCTACTAAGTTTGCGCGACCTTAGACTTTGTAAGCAATTTAAAATCGACAGTATGATTTTAAGAATTTACCGTCGAATGTATGAGGACTGCATTGATTATCTTCTTAGAGGGTGCAAGGAGAATTTCTCTAATAGCTTTCATCATGCTCTCTTTCTATTATTCAAGCGGCATGAGAATGTGATGGATATAACCAATGAAGACCTCTACAATGGAACCACAATTCTCAAATATTCCTGGATCAAACAACTCAACTGGAATGTGCAATTTTACATTGACGCTCTAGTGAACATAACAATTATTTGCATTTCCTATTTCCAATACCTTCAGGAAGTAGTTGGTAGTAGACAACATGTCAGTATGAAGTTGTCGATAAATTGCAGGTAATTAATACACTTGAGTTGTCGAGTTGTCTGTAGTTTTGACTAGGAAGGAGTGAACTGTAAAGGTTTATGGTTAGTGAGGATGATCGTTTCCTTGCCAAGAATGTAGCATCTCCATTACTTAAGAGCCTGCATAATGGAGTATAGTTATTTTTCATATGTCAAATAAATTCTAATAGTGTCATTGAAAGTTTTAGAATGAAATGTGACTGGGTGACCTAACTAAGTGATCACTGCACTAAGAGAATAGTCCGATGCGTCTGTCTCAATCTCAAAAGGCTGATGCAAATCAGGTAACAAAAGTATTGGTGCAATACAAAGCTTGTTTTTTATTTTTTCAAAAGCTTGTTGTTTTGTCGGTGTCCATTTGAAGACAGTTTTCCCATTTCCCTTAGTCAACTGATTCAAAGGCCATGTGATGTGACTAAATCCAAGTATGAACCGTCGATAGAAATTTTCCAAACCAAGAAAACTTCTTAGTTCATGAATGTTTTCAAGAATGGGCCATTCATTCAGGATCTGTACTTTTTTTGGGTCGACTTGAATTCCTGCAAATTCAAGTACATACCTTAAATATTAGATGATGGTCATTGCTAATGAAAATTTTTCCATGTTAAGATATAGTCGATGTTTTCGGAGAGTGTCAAAGACTTGTCGGAGCTATCTGGCATGTTCTTCCCATGATCGACTAAAAATCAAAATATCATCAAGATAGACAACGACACACTTACCAATGAAAGCTCGTAGAAGTTCATCCATATATCTCACGAAGGTTGCAGGTGAATTGGTTAAGCTAAAAGGCACGACTAACCATTCAAAAAATCCTTCCTTGGTATTGAAAGTTGTTTTCCATGCATCGGTGGACTCGAACGGAATTTGATAATATCCCGACTTAAGGTCGAGTTCCCTAAAGAACTTAGCACCTTTCAGACTGTCGATGAGTTCATCTATCCATGGAAGAGTGTATATGTTCTTTATTGAACTTTTGTTGAGATCCTGATAGTCGATACACATGTGCCAAGTCCCGTCTTTCTTTGGAACTAGGACAACTGGAGTTCAGCAAGGAGAGGAGTCAGGGAAGATATAACCCTTGTTGATTAAATCATGGATTTTCCTGCAAATCTCTTGATTATCGAGAATGGATATTTTGTAAACAGATATGTTAGGTAATGAAGAACCAGGAATAAGTTCAATAGATTGTTTTACCTGACAATGTAGAGGTACTATGTTTGACTCTTGAAATACATTCTGGTATTCATCAAGAATGTTGTCGATCTTTTGTTGTTGTTGAAAGCTCCGTTGGTTGGTGAGTCAACTCATTGTTGCAGTATTTATGGAATGTTGAGGCTTTTTCATAATTAATGTAGAATTATGGGCATGGTTGATAAGCTTCTTTGTTTGCTTGGTAGTTATCATAGAAACTGTTGATGTGGGTTGTCGCTTTGTTATGTCGTACCATTGATTCCAAATTTTGACAATCACCTTCTGAGGTCATGACTGATATGTACCATGTCAATCCCACAAGGAATATTTCCCAAACAAGGCATCGACTATGAAAAGCGGTGCCACATCATAGAGTACTTCATATTCAAAAGGCTTAATGAAGTAGGTGAGTCTACATTGGCGTGTGATTCTTAGTTCTTGTCCATCCTTCATCTAGTTGATATTGTAAGGCTGAGGATGTGGAGTGGTGACAAGACCAAGTTCCTTCACAAGATCTTCAGAAACAAAATTCTTTTGGCTACCATTATCCACAATTAGATGTAATGGATTTTTTTGAACCCATATCCGTGTATAGAACATGCGTTCTCGTTCCTCCTCGTCGGTGAAAGTTGAGGCTATCGGAGTAGTTGAGCTCAAATCCAAGAGGGTTGCTTCATCTGGATTAGATTCTAGCAAGGTTCTGTCAGACAAGTTAGAGGTCGACAATTTTTCCAAAAATGTCTTTCGAGCTTTTCATTATGACGTATCATGCCATGTTGAATTGTGATAATCACACTATTTCCTGGTAGGATCTTGTTTTTTGTGATCCCTCATGTCTTTTTGAAAATTCTTCTTTTGATGATCAGGATTTTGCAGAGTCGGATGAGAAGGGTTCTTCAACTTGTCAGAGTCGACTAATGAATTATTGTTGGATGTTTGACCTATTGACTTGTTCACGAAACGTGCTTTTCCTTTTTGTTTAGCTTTAAGCTTGTTGGTGTAATGAAATGCATCCACAAGCATACTAACAGTCAGAAACTCCATCTCTTGCTAGATGTATGGGGATAAACCACTGACATACTTCAAGACAAGCAATTTGTCTTCTTCTTGGATGCCAAGTCTAGCCATGAGTCAATAAAACTCGTCGGTATAACTCTGCACAGACTAATATTTCCATTTCCTTAGTTGTTGCCACTTCTTATACTGTTGTTTAAGATCACGACTGGGTAGAACTTGTTTCGAACATATTTGACAAATTCTACCCATGTGTCGATGGGGTTGCCTTATTTTTCCATTTTTGTCGATAAATTTTCCCACCAGTAGTGTACATAGGTCGACATATTTAAGGACGCAATGGTGATCTTTTCCAGTTTAGAGAGTTGATTCATAGAGTAGTATGATTCTAGTTGTTGTACCCAATTGTCGACGGATTCCGTGTCAATCTTTCCTTCAAGATTCGGTATGTCCATATTCATTTGTACTTTGAAGGGGTTGATTTTATCGGAGTGAGTTCCCATCAAGGATTCTTTGGATTTCAAATCAAATCACATGAGAATCTCATTGAAATCGGTGAACATTTCGGTCCGCTGGTGAGCCAGTTCTTTTTCTATGAGTTGTTTTGTCTTGTCAGTTGCATGTCTAATGTCTATTTCTTCAACCATCTTTTCTGAAGTCGAAGGAAGTATCTACTTGTGTTGTTGAGTTTTCCAACATGTTTGAACATGCATATGTTAAATAAATTCGATGGAAGTGATGATGTAACTTAATCTCTAGACAAGATGGAGCTCGGATACCAATGCTCTAGGTCGCGCCCAGGTGCAAGATGGGGACAACAGTCGATTGAATGAGTCGAGCACTGTTATGGAGGAAGCTTAGAAAAAGAACAAGGAAAGAAGGAAATACATTATATCGACATAAAATATGCACACTGGCAATATGCAAGAATTCGAACCAAATTCTATTATTACTTCTCCTCTATGAAGTTTTGTTTAATGTTACGATAATGTACATGTTTATATAGAATGCTGAGACGCTTGGGTGACTACTTGTTACGTTCAGTTAAAAGAAGTTATAATGGTTCAGAATTTCAACCGTCGCAGATGACTGAGAGTCAATCTATCGAAGTTTGGCAGGGGCTGACAAGGCATGTTAAGATGTTGTGTGTCGAGCACGAAACCTGTCGAGGTTGGGACTTGTCGAAGTCAATGTTGAACCTATCAAAGCAATTGAAGTATTCAAATTTCTAAACTTTGTGGAAGTTTGACAACATGCCAACTGTTGGTTGGATCACATGCACCCGCACTTGTACACATGCTCCCCTTGTTTGAAAATTCCTTAACTATCAATGACAACATATAAAATGTAATTTATTAATAATGACATCATGACAACCTATTCAACACTTACATCAACTCCATGGCGAGATTCCTCTTGGCCAATAAAATTTGAACGCCTTTCGGTATAACATAAATCTTAGTATAAGAAAATTGTATTAGCATATTGTGTGTGTGTTTTTTTTAATTTACAATTCAACTCTTATCATTGTAAACCAGTACCCTATAAACATGATTATTAATATCACACCAAGGAACATATTAATGAAGGGATAATTGTGGATAAACAATTAAAGGATAGTTGTGAATAAATATGATGTGTAACTTGATATCTTTTTGTTGTAGATTCAAAGTGACACATGTCGAAAGGATGATAGTGAGCCTATTAAATAAACAAACAAGGGAGATGGAGTTTAAAAATGCTAATTTAACTATATAATATATTGTACTTTACACTCTATGATACAACCACAAATGTTATTATTTCTTATTATCTGTCATATATTTTCAACCTCGAATCTCTATGAATACAATCAATAAATTATAATAATTTAATAGGTCTAAGTTTAATGACATATTAAACTTAGAAAAAATAATCTTTGTTTTAAATCTTTTCCTAACCCATTTCTCACAGTGAATGAAGTGAATGAAGGTGGAGGTGGATGCCATGATGAGGTGAGGAGATACAAATATTCAAAAAAATAAAGAATAAATTAATCAACTTTTTCACACAGAATCAAATTATCACTCAAACACACCAACCCCTTACCTTAACATGCTATATTATTTAAGAATCCTAGCCCACTAGAATAATTTGACCTAGAATCATTATGATCCTAAGCACATTATAACCTAAAATCAATATGGACTTTGATATAATCGACCCATAACACATTATAACCCTGAACACACTAACTTCCTAATACAAAATAACCCTAGATGTAGTATAATAATTCCCAACATGCTAATCCCTTAATTTACTTTGACCCAAAACACATTATACCCCTAATCCCTATGATTTCGGAGAAAATCAACCCTTAACATGTTATTACCCCTAACACAATCACTACCTATCAATATTTGACCCAAACACACTTTACCTCGTATAACTCTATAACCATTTATCATCATGACCCTACTTTATTACTATGCCTAACACACTATGACCTCTAGCATAACTACCCACTATTCACACATCAATTAGTGTTGACCTCATAAAACATATTGAAGTGGTCCATGTAATAGGAAATATCTTGAAATTGGCTTCAAAATTTGGAAAAATGCATTTTTTAATGACTATATTGGCTTGCAGAATTTTAGGATCCACTGAATTTCCTTGAGAAATAGTTAGAGTCCCATTCCCATTGGATTTCCTTGAGAAGTAGTTGGAATCCCATGTCTATCAATAAGGATTGCATTAGTTCAAGTGTGAGTTGAAAAGTTTTTAGCTTTTAAATGAAGCTCCCTTCTAGCATCATCCAATAAGAGCTCTTCTAACCACTAAAGGTCCTAGTTTTGAAGACAATTTGATCTTTATTTTTCAACTCTCATGGCAATAAACATGGAAATTGTATAGATTATATTTTTATTGTTGGACACACAATTATGTTGAGAGGGGGGAGGGGGCCGAATCAATATAAGACAAAATTTATTTATTTAAACATTCATGTACCATAAGAAAGCAATCGTGCAACATTAACCGCAATACACATAATTTACGTGAAAATTCTTTCGAAAAAAAACCATACAAACTATTCTTTATAATTTTGTAGGCACCAATTTACTGTTACAAAGTTTGTAAGCAACCACCTATCGGAAGCACCAATCCCCATTGCTAAACACCAACTTAGCAAGAGACACTTATACCTAATAATTTTATAATTCACATAGAATTTTCAACCTTAATTTCTATAAATACAATCAATAAATTATATTATTTATTTTAAATCCTTTCCTAACCCATTTCTCACCCTATTATTGACAAAAAAAAATTCAACCTCAATTTCTATCAATACAATCAATAAATTATATTATTTATTTTAAATCCTTTCCTAACCCATTTCTCACCGTGGATGGATAGGGTGGAGATGGAGGTGGACATCAATAAATTACATTAATATTTATTTTAAATCCTTCCCTAACCCATTTCTCATTGTGAATAAGGGTGGAGGTGGAGGTCACCTCGAGGAAAGATTTAAAAAAAATAACAAATAAATTAATTAACTTTTGCACAATGAATATTATATATATATATATATATATATATATATTTAAAGCTTCCTAACCTATTTTCATTATTTTAATATTTTCTGGCCTAGAATTGGGATAGAAATGGAGTGAAAAATAACAGATTCATAGATTAACTTGTGTACAATGAAACGGCCTCTACGCTTGGTCAAACTTGCTGTGGCTATATAAGAGATGAGATGGGAAGCATATAATACAACAAATTGAATTGATCTGCAATTCTATTACTGAAAAGAATGGAACTCGTAATTCCGGAGGAGTTTGTTGACGATCTGCTGAGTGAATTCGCTTACGACCCACTTCGACTGCCTGTCACCGAAGATCCTGCTCAGATGCTTTACAACCGCAGAACCCTCGAGAAGATTTGGGACAGTGCTCACAAGGCCGTTAACCCCTACACCCGCCAGCCCTTGGACATTAGCCATGCCATCCCCCAGATCGAGCTAAGACAACAGATGTCTGAATACATCATCAAAAACAAAAACAACGCAAGCTCTGAATGCCTTCAGGTCATTCAGGTGGATTACTCTAAACCCTTGAGCTCAGCAGATATGGAAAATCTGCTGATTGAATTGAATATAGCTTCCATGCATTGTTTGGTCATGATGCGTGAGAAGAGGATTGATGAGGCAACAAAGGGTGTTTTGAAGGCGCTGTGGCAGAAATTGAATCTGCTCCGTCTTTATTGTCAATACACTGCAGAAAACAGAGAGACCTTTCTGTCGATCAATGGATACAAATACTTGTTCAATGCAATCAATCCCGAATTACGCTTTTTCTGCAGATTTCAGTCCCATTTAAGTGAAGATATCCAGGAGGTGTGGAAAGAAGTGGCCAAGATCGTGGATATAGTCGGTTTGAAAGAGAAGGATTTGCAGATGGTCCCTTCAGTGAATGTATCAGCGTTTCTACTAAGTTTCCGCGACCTTATACTCTGCGAGCAATTTAAAATGGACAGTATGGTTTTAAGAATTTACCGTCGAATGTATGAGGACTGCATCGATTATCTTCTTAGAGGGTGCAAGGACACTTTCTCTATTACTAGCTTTCATCATGCTCTCTCTCTCTTATTCAAGCGGCAGAATGTGATGGATATGACCAATGAAGACCTCTACAATGGAGCCACGATTCTCAAAGCTGCCTGGATCAGACAGCTCAACTGGGAGGTGCAATTTTACGTTGACGCTCTGGTGAAAGTAACAATTATTTGCATTTCCCGTTTCCAAGACCTTCATGCAGCTGCCACTCATCGTGCTCAGGCTCAGGCTCAGGCTCAGGCTCAGGATCGTGAAGAGGAGAAGAATATCCATCTCATAAGTAGGGCACTGGACCAAGGGCTCTTCTTAATTCATCGCTTAGTGATGGCCGATCAAGAAAAGGAGCAAGAGCGGCTGCAGGATTTGGATATAGTAAAAGACATTGTGCAAATGGTGGAGCTTGTTCTTGCAGGTGTCAAATTCTTCCGGTCATCACATTTGCGATTTGGTTTAAAAATTACAGAATCACTTTGTCGGGGATATGGATATGGCAGACTTAGTGTGAAGACGAGAAACAAGCTTGTTAATGTTTTTGGAGATTTTCTTGGAAGCCATACTGCGGATGAATACGATTCACAGGTTAAGCTGTCACTTCAAAACATCTTGCGCAATGCTTTCCTATGTGTGCATTAGAACAAGCTTTCATCTACATCTCCATTTTGTTCTTCTATTTTAGATTGTTAAGGACGTGCTCCTTCTGTGTTAGATTGTTAAGGACGTGCTCCTTATGTGTTAGACTGTAGAACTCCCTCATGAATTTTCAGGATCTGTCGTGTTAAACTCCATGATCAATTTTGAACATATGTCGTGATAAGAACGTTGCCTTCTCCACGACCTTGGCATTGAAGGGCTCATATAAGAACTTTTAGTTATGAGCAATTTTGTTTTCTTGATTGTTTTTCTTTTTTTTGGAATGGAAAAGGAGCCTTAGGCTCATAAAAGAACTTTCGGAAGGAGTTATGAGTAATTATGTTTTTTTTTTATTGTTTTGATAGGAAAAAAATACTTAGACATTGAATGGGTGAGAGAAGAACGTATGAATATGAGTAATTGTTTTTATTTTTATTGTTTATTGTCTTTGAAAGGAAAAAGAATTTTGACATAAGAATGTTTATAGGAAATATGAATATTACTTAATTGTTTTTGAAAGGAAAAGAATTTTGATGTAGGAATGTTCATAGGAATAATTTTTGGAAATAGTAGTTATAAGTAATTTTTTTTTTTTTAAAGAAAAAGAATTTTGACAATGAAATGCTTATAGGAAGAACTTTTGGAAATAGCATTTATGAGCAATTGTGTTGCTTTTGGTTATCCATTGGTTTGGTTAATAATATAAAAATAGAGCTCTAGGTGTCTCACACTCCCCCAATGGTAATAGAAGCATATCGTAGGGGTGTTATAGCGGATTTCACCACACTAGGTGAATCACACATTGTATGGCCTTCCCCTGTCCCGCTGCAGACTCATTAGCCCCTATGGACCACCTTTTGTCTTTTGATGTGTCCTTGATCATCCCTAAAAAACATAAGAAAAGTGATATACGCGGTTTTTTCTCCGATAACCACGTACATACGCGGATATTCCCTCTATAGTCGCGTACATCGGGATGTGTACATAATCCAAATCCTTTTGGAGCATTCCTTGACTTGGATCTGACTCATATGACTCCTGGCATTCCATATGCCTTGAGATCGCACGGATTCGACCTTTCAGTATCCCTTTGAAAAGCTATATAAGGAACCCATTGAGACATTGAAAGCATAAGAGAGAATTGAGAGTAACGAAACTATAGTCCATTGTTTCCAGAACTTATGCTTGAGTCTGCATCCCTTTGTCCCTTGGAGCACTGTTGTGTTCTTCCCAAGCTTTCCTTTTGCTAGTGAGCTTGCTATCTGAGTGATGGAGGATTGAGGTGGTGGAGGCCCAAGTGGGGGATTCATTTTCTCCGGTTCGCAGACGTGCTGTCAGAGGTTTTCACTTGTAATCTCTGATTCATATTAATAGAAATATCTTTTCCTGTCCAGTAATGTGTATATGAATGAATATTGTATCCATTGGAATATGTCAAATGCTTATACATTATTGATTATATATGCTAGAATAGATCTAACACCATGATATATAGTATGCTTGTATTGTTTACTTATTGTTGAGGAAGTATTATATCAATTCAAGCTGAAGATTGGAAAGCTCAACGGGGATCTACTTCAACCGTCCGGAATAAGGTACAAGGTTCGATCTTTTAGTGTTAGACATTTTATTTCTATTGCATATTGGGAAAGATTGATTTCTGGAGTTAAGCTGTCTGTTGTGGTACCCCAAGCCATAGGAATTTATCTCCGTAACAAGGGGCACCACACACCTTTCGTCAATAATAGGTGCATGGCCATGCTCATTCTACAGTAGAAAAAATCATGGGATGTAAAGTATAGGGTTTTTTCCTTGTTTTGCTCTTGAATGTTGGTTGGATAGGGTTTCTGGAATAGGTTGAGAGTTAGTACCTCTAACTTTGAGTATATTTAGTGGTGCTTGGATGCTTGGATACCTCGGATTGATTTGAATTAGGAAATATTTTAAGGTTTTTTTTTACCTTGTTTCTCCTTTTATGATTTTGTTATACACTTTGGAATGAAGAAGTAAAAGTGTAAATACCTACTTGTACCTCTATTTTGTTTCCTTGTTTAGGTAAAATAGAATTCGATATCTTGCTTTCTGAAAATTTTTAGCTATACCCCTTTTGAGTCTAAGAAAACTTCTTAGTTGTTTCTTCTCAAATTGGCTTGTGTAAGAATTGGCGAAAGGACAAATTTTTTGGTATTACTTTTGTGCATTGAAGTGAATCAACAATTGAGTTTTTGTTTATATGTTTGAGTATCTGTCGTGATAAGAATATTTCCTTCTCCAGAACCTTGACATTGAAAGGCTCATAGAAGAACTTTTGGAAGTAATAGTTATGAGCAATTTTGTTTTCTTGATTGTTTTTGAAAGGAAAATGAGCCTTGTAACACCCCGGTTTTGACCCCGTTGCATTAAATGTACATGATGTATATATTGTAAATGATCATGGTGCAGAGCTAAAGGCCAAGGCCCCACCATCGATTGGTTGTGCTATGTTTCGGATTGAATGATCACCGATGGTATATCGGGGCACGTGGCATACATATTGAATTTTGTCATCATGTAAATATGCATATTTAATTAAATAACCCAACCAGCTACGTTCGCGACAACTAAATTGAGAAGGGGCATGATTTTCATAAGGATAAGGGTGGGGGAATGTCAAACCTTGGCTAATGAGGGAAAAAGCTACATGTCATCTTTCCTTGTTTTACCCAGCCACCACCATTAAAAATAGCTGCTGTTAGTTGAGGCAGTTATGGCTCGGAGTGGAGTGTGGTAGGGCTGTCAGTCCTTTCCCACATGCACACTCCACCAGCGGATTGAATCTCACGTTGGGTAGAAGAATGACTGCTATGCATTCTCTCCGTTTTCTGATCATCCACGCACATAAGCGAAGCTGTTCATCCTCATGCAGGGACCATTATCTGTTCATCATTCTCATGCACGGGATTTTTCCTAGTTTTGACTCACACAGCAAGCTGGGAGCCGTGCTCTTTCATCCACAATTTTCCTGTGAAGGGCCATTCACGTTTTCGACTGAATGATCTCCTTACAGACTGGTATGGCCATGTAATTTCCCGTCATTTCGATGTTGATGTTGGGACCGTTGTTCTTCCCGTGAGTTATTGTTTCCGCCATTCTCCTCAAGATTCGTGTGTTGCTGTGATCTCCCTTACGTTGTGATTGTTGTGGTCTCCTTTACATTTGGGGTCTGGTGTAAGTTTCCCTCATGCGCACAGGTTGGGAGACTGCATTTTCTTCCCCAGTGTGGGTTGCATAGGTTTTCCCCAATGGCGTAGTTTGTGTAGAATGGGCTGTTGTTCCCCACGTTTGTTGGTTGTGTTTACACTTTGGGGCTGCCACAAGTTGTTTAGAGTCGTTTTTCCTGTTAAGCTGTAGCTGCTGATCGATTGCCTGTGTGTAATGGTTGGTCTTCGGATTGTGTTGGGAGCAGGGATGGGGGCTTGGTTTGCTTGATAAACCTGGTGTGTTTGGAAGCCACACAGACAGAGCTAGAGGGTTGGCTTTCTTCTCCACAACCCCTGAATAGCACTGGAAGGGAATGCAGGGACTGAGGGACTGTGTAGCAGAGAAGGGACTGATTCCTTGTGTTGGGTGTGTGTGGGTGTCTTAGAAGTCACGCTAGTTCTGGTGTAAGTGTTCCTAGCTCTGTAATGGGCTCACCAGCTTAACATTTAGCCTTTCCCATCTCCTTGATGGCTTGATAAACCTGACCATGTTGGCTTGGCTATCTTGTTGATGGCCTGATAAACCCAACTGTGTTGGCTTGGCTGTGTTTTGTGTACCATTGGCTATGTGTAAGCCTGCTTATTCCTTATTCCTTGGAGAATCATGCCCAGCTCGGGGGTGGTAGTGTTGCTGAGAGATTGATGAGCACACTGGCCTATGGTTGGGTGGAACGTTGCAGCGACGTAGCTGGTTGCGGAATGAGTTCTTCACAAGATAAGTGATCTTGTTGATTTTACTTCTGCAATGGTATTTTCTGTTAATGAATGTGATGAACATGTTGAATGCTTATAGGAACATATGTTTGCTTCGGCTGTGTATGATAAATAGTTTCATTTGTGTATGTTCCACTTCAATGCATTCTGCTTCAACATTTTCTTATGAATGTACATGTTCATGGGGCTCTTAGCCTAGATGGTTAACGCCATGGTAGCGTCCTCTTCACCGGTCATAGGGTCGGGGATGCTACAGTGTGTTATCAGAGCTCATGTTGCAGCATGGGCCTGAATGGACCACGAAGATGCAGTGACAGAAGTAGGATTTCTTTCTGCCCAGCAGAGGTTAGAAGTTGATGACAGAAAATTTCCACAAATTTGTCTAAGTGTTGAACTGTCGGTTCATTGGAACACTTCTTGGGAAGGACTTTCGATGTAGCAGAGAGCTAGGCGGAAGCATACCCGACGGAGGACAGTTGGAAGGAAAAATTGTGGAAAATTTTCTAAGTGTGCGACGTCCATCGACAGAAGATAGATGTGGATTCACTGACACTGCGGAAGGATTTAGCGGTTTGTCAATCCGCTGTTGCGGATGGCTAGATAGCTATGCGTCCGATGGGTAAGGCCTCCGACCGCCGGCACCGTAAAGAAAGAAAGTTTAAAAATTTTCTAAGGCCCAAAGTCGTCGGCTATCGGAAGAAGATCGAAGATCATGTTCCGCCGTTGCGGCTGTTGATGGAACTATTTCGCCGACGAAAAGAAGAGGATTGAGCCGATCAAGCAGCAAAAAGGAAGACTAAAGGGAAAAATTTTGAAAATTTTTCTAAGTCTTGGAGTCGTCAGCCATTAGCGATGGTTAGTGGATTGAACATCCGCCGTTGTGGATAGCCAGTGAAATATCCTCCTGATGGATAGAGGCTCAACCACCGATGCCGCAATGGTTAGCACTTCTGCTCGTCGATGAGATGGAAATTTGAAAATTCTGTTTAAGTAAAGGTCGTCGGATGAAGTTAGTGGATTGAGCGTTCGCTATTGTGGCTATTTAGTGGATTATCCTCCCAATGAATAGTGCATCGACCACCGATATATCGGAAGAAGCTAGTTGTTTTGACTGCCGAAACGTCGGATTGTTAGTTGGGATGAGACCCGATTCTGTACAAGGAAATTTGGAGTTTTTCCAGTGGGATTCTCCAACAGATTTCGACTGTTTTTCAGTGGGATTTTCAGCTATTTTTCAGTGAATTTTCAGGACTGAAAAGGAGAAAGTGGCAGTGATCTTATGCGCCAGATTGCTCCAGAAAGTGGCAAGCCCCCTTGACCCCCGTCGTCCCCCTGAGACAGATGTTCTTTGAGGAAGAAAATTCTATGTTTTGGGAAACTTGTAATTTTATAATTTTTCCAGGAGAAGGTAAGTAATTCTGATTTATATCAATGTTATGTATCTAACAGTTATGTTACTAACAGGTTTGTAGAATCATAGAAACTTTCAAGAGCCTTATTCCAGATAGTGAAGTTTGGTAAGTAAGTGGTGGTTCAGTTATGAGAACCCACGATGGATATGATGCTCAGGATTCTTATGAGCAAGCAGAAGATGCCATGGGAGAAAATGCCCATAATAGAAACAATAACATAGAGTCCAATGGAAGGATATTCCAAGAGACACCATCAGATGTTGCAGTCACCATGAGAAGCTTGATCAAAGCCTAGGAAGAGCAGCATCAGTTGAATGCTGTAATGTTGCAGAGTTTGACAAAATTACATAGAAAGATAGACTCTGGACGAGGTACAACAAGACCAGAAGGCAGTAAGAGCAGTACTAGGAGAAGGAGAAGGACTTCTAGTGGGTCATCTGACTCTGAAGAATCCAACGGGGATTCCTGTTCTTCTTCTCATAAAAGAAAAGAAAGAGACACCATAGGGATCGCTCTCGAGATGAATTTAAGAAAGCTAAACCTCCTACATTCGATGGTGAGGTAAATACTGGACAAGAGGATGAAGCTTGGCTTCTTGGGATAAAGAAGTACTTTCAAGTGCATGACTATTTGGGAAACATGAAGGCAAGAGTTGCCATATTCAATCTGAATGGAAGAGCATCCATTTGGTGGGAACAATTCAAGTAGGTAAAGAGAATCATCGAAAGGAGACTTAAGTGGAAATAGTTCAAGAAGTATTTTAAGCAGAAATACCTCTCTGACAGGTATTATGATGACAAGAGTAAGGAGTTCCATGAGCTGAGATTGGGACAGCAGACCATGGAAGAATATGTAAATAAGTTTTTAGAGCTGTTGAGGTATGTCTGGTACATCAGAGATGAAAAAGTGAAGGTCCAACATTTTCTGAGTGGATTACCTCAGTCTTACAAAGATAGAATTGAATTTTATGAACCTAGAACTCTCGAAGAAGCAATAAAGAAGGCTAAGTATTGTTATGAGCAAAGCAAAGGTAAGCCAGATTACCATAAGGCATGGAAGGACAAGAAGAATGAGAAGTTTGACCAAAGAAAGAAAGGTTTCAAACCTTCTAACTTTAGGAATCAGCTGAAGAAGCCATCCCAAGCTGCGAGTAAACCAGTTGGAGTGATAGGAGAAAATCCTAAGGAACCACAACAAAATATGTTGAAATATTGTAACTTCGAAGAATATTATATATGTATCTTTTGTGGTCCCCAATGGTCCTACAGGGAGAAACACTTGTATTATCTTGTACCCCAATGCTTCTAATCGGAAGAACTAATAAGATTCATGAGGTTGTTCCCTCTAATTGTAAAGGTGGGTCATTAGCACCCCAGTGTGGTTACTTGAGCCTACATGTGTAACTCGAGCCTACATGATTAACTCGAGCCTACATGTCGGATGAGTTAATTGAAGTGAACGGATGAATATAAATAGAGGTGTAGCTCTCCTCATTTGAGAACACTCTCTCACTTGTGTAGCACATTATTGGAGAAGAGAAGAGTAGCAGGAGAAGGAGGGGGATCAGGCTTTGATCTCCTTGTTGGTTTTATCTTTTATCTTTTGGGGCATCTATATTGAGGAAAATTTTGCTGGGTTTTTCCCTTTAGGGTTTTCCCAGGATAAATATTTGTGTTCTCTTTTGTATGGTTGTGCTTGTCTATCTTTCAATGATCCTGTTTATATGCTTTTGTTATGAAATCAAAATGAAATACTAATGATCTAGCTTAGCATATGAAAATTTAACATGGTATCAGAGCCACCCTAAAAGAAGACATTGTGCAGCTACAGAAGCTAGGGCTTCTTACTTTTTGGTTCTCTCTCCACAATGAATCAGAAAAATAAGGCTAGGCTGACTCTCCATTGAAGGACGCATCTTTGTGTTGAAGCGAAATTCGATTCCGAGCATTTTCAGTTTTCGGTGCGGGAAATTAGGGCTTCTTGCAGAAGAGGAATTTTTGAGTGAGCCCAACATAGGATTTCTCTCCTCATCAAAATCGAATTTCAGAGACTTGGATCAAGATTTTTGGTTGGGTGAAACTCCAGGAAAGTCAAACCCTAGTTTGACCCCGAGCTAGAAAAACCCTAAATACTAAAACTGCTAATTTTTGGTACTTTCACTATATTCTGATATTGGCAAAGGCTCAAGAGCTGAAAATTGCAAAGGCTGAATATAAAATCCTGATGTACACTGTGTCCAAAATTCAGCCTCATATTCGATATATTCTTGGAGATATGATCCCTCCAAGTTAGGGTTCCAGCCTCTTCCAGAATTCATCCATAAACACGACACCCAGGGAGAGTTGCTATATATTGGGCTACAGAGCTCCAAATGGAATTCCTGAAGATGATCCAGAAATATCACAGACTGTGCTTTCTATGGTCCAAATTTTAGAACCTGAAGATGAAACAATGACACATGGAATTCCGTACAACTTCACTGTTCTGAACAGTCCTATAAAAGGTCACCTTGGGAAAATCATCATAAATCCCAATTGGTGAAACCAATTTTGATGAAACCTATTATGTTTAATCAGGGACATGTGAGGTTACCTCAGTGAGAAATTTCATACACAGAGGAGCAGTAATTTCTAAGATATCATAGAAATAGTAACAGGCATTTCTGCAAAAGAAATTGGAAAACTAGGGCTTCCTGTTCTGGGAGCTTCCCTCCACTGTTTTCAGAAAAGGAGTACATTGGACAGCTCCATTTGAAGAGATATATATTTATATCCAATTAGATATGAAAGATTCCAAGTTTTGAAAATTAGGGTTTCTCTGACAAACCCTAGATCAGCCAGCTCTGGAAGCAAGACGGACACCTCAAATCGGTAAGATCTAATCTTTTGCTATTTGCATTTGAGGTTCTCATTTCAAAGTGATCTATCACATCAGCTTGATGATAAGATTGGTGAAGTTGAAAAATTCCAAGCATGGAAGTATTTGATCTCTCTGAAGAAAATGAATTGGACACCTACATGAGTAGAGAGGTTCCAGTTCTAGAGGGAAATGAGCCTCAAAGCCTTACACAAGAAGAACTTAATCAAAGCCGAGAAGATCATTGTTGATTCAATCATGGATCAACTTGTACCACAAGTGTCTTCCCTAAAGACACTGAAGATGGTTGATTACTTGATCAAGCTATTTGAATATAAAAACATAAATCAGAAGATGGCTTTGAGAAAACAGTTGAAGAATGTGAAGATCCAGAATGCAAAACATCTTGAAGTGGTAGAAGAAGAAGTGGAGAATGCAGAAGTGGTGATAGCCACCTTGAATGGCCTCCCAATATCATGGGATTCATTCATGCGAGGAATGTGTGCCAGAAGGAAGTGATTACTTTCAGTTGACTCTAAGAAGAAGAAGATGGGAGCAATTGAAGATCAAGCTCTCTCCATTGAAAGAAGATCCCTTAAGCGATGAGGAATATGAAGAACTCAATTCCTAAAGAACCTCTTATCCATCTTATCATTTGGATAAGAAATGATGATTTCATGAATGAAGAAGATGATGAAGCAGAATGATCAAGAAGGAGTCTACCCATGAAACAAACAAACAAAAGATAAGTATTCAATTGTCATTTAATGATATTGTTTTGTTATGTATTTGATTATGTTCAGTTGATGTGTTATGCATGATAGATTGTTTGCATTAATGACAGTATACTACTAATATGTATGTGATGGGTAAATAGTTCATGGTGCTATACAACTCTCCATTGATACTTATCTAGAATGAAACCTTTTTACTGACATATTGGATTAGTGCACAATCTCAATGTTTTCCTGGTAGAGATGGAAGGCATCTAGAAAAGTTTCTGTGAGATATGGATGAATGTTGTATTGGATAAATAGTTGCATGATGCATAAGAATTTGTCATTATGCATATGTTTTATGAAATAGTTATAACCATGCAACTGGTGCATTTGAATTGTAGGAAAGGTCCTGTACAAACTCCTACAAGAAAAGAAGGATGAGACTTGTTCCGAAGAACAAGTGATGACAATTCAAGATTCACTCCAATAAACATGAATCTGAAGCTCCTAGGGTCAGAGACACCATGACGAAAGAAAGAGCTTCAGAGAGCGGTAGATCCACCTCGAAGGATGAAGACCACCATGGGTATGAAAGATAACTCAAGATGAAGAAAAGAATGCTATGAAAGAATCTATGATCAAAGAATAACAGTTGATCATGGGGAATGATGTATATGATATGATTTCGAGACATAAAGGGAAGTACATAGTATTTTCCATATGGATCTACAAGAACAAGTGTACAAAGCAAGGTTAGTGATTTTCCTCAGAAAGAATAGACTATGACATGACATACTCTATTGACCAATATATATCAAGCATAGAACCACCTGTATAGAATGAAGAAGGAAGATAATACTCCACTTTAGGGGGAGTGACTACAGAAGATATCTGAGTTCGACACGGTACGACATGATGGACAGCTTCCTGATGGATTGAGACTTTACCAAGAGTAAAGTGGGTTCCAACCTTCAAAGTTGAATGCAGAAGACTAGGATATGTTGATGATCTGACAAGACGAACTCATGGAAGATGTTATGATGAAAGAATACTAGAATGATGTTTGGGATATAGTACTCAAACCAGAAAGCAAGAATGTGGTATCTTACAAATGGATTTGCAAGATAAAATATGTTGCTGATAGAAGTAAGGAAAGACTTGTGGCTTGAGGTTTCTATAAGAAAGAGGGAATTAGTTCTGAAGAGACACTTACTCCAGGAAGCAAGGTACACTTCCTTTAGAACTATGATGGAAGTTGCTTCCTTGATGAAGTAAAGACAAGCCTTCCTTAATGGTATGATTGGGGAAGAGTTTTACATCGAATAGTCACAAGGATTTGAATTCGAAGACAGATGAACTCATGTATGTAAGTTGAAGAAGGCCCTCTATGGCATGAAGCAAGCTCCCAGAGCTTGGTATGGAAGGATAGAAAGTTTCCTGTCAATTATGGGCTTTACCAAGAGTAAAGTTGATCCTAACCTTTATCTCAAGGTTGTAGAAGATGAACCCGTCATCCTGTTATTATATGTGGATGAATTATTCTTGGTAGAGAATGAGAAACAGATCATGGAAAGCAAGGAAAAAAAAACTAGCAGAAGAATTTGAGATGAAAGACCTTGGGTTAATGCATTATTTCCTAGGTCTGGAAGTATGGCAAAGTTTAGAAGGAATCTTTCTCAATCAGGGAAAGTATGCGGTAGAGATATTGAAGAGATTCAATATGTTGGAATGCAAAGCAATGGCCACACCCATGGACTCCAACCTGAAGTTGTTAGCTGATGACTCATCAGAGTTAGTGGATGCAACATATTATAGAAAGATCATTGGGTCATTGATGCACTTAACAAATCTAGACCAAACATTTGTTTTGCTGTGAACACCGTAAGTCAATATCTTTTTCAACCAAGACAGGTTCACCTAGTAGCTGCAAAACATGTGATGAGATATCTGAAAGAGACTATAGACTTTGGTCTATACTATGATGGTAGCCATGAGTATAGATTGTATGGATACACAGATGCAGATTGGGCTAGAAGTATCTCAGACAAGAAAAGCACATCAAGTAGATTCTTTTGTTTGGGGTCTGCTACGAGTTCATGGTTTAGCAGGAAACAGTCCAGTGTTTCTTTTAGCTTGGCTGAAGTAGAATACATAGAAAATTGCTCTACTAAGTTGTGAAGCCATATGGCTTCAGAAGTTGATATCAGGTCTCTTTGACCTGAAGATGGATACTACAATGATTCTATGTGATAACTAGATTTGTGATGACAGAGAACCCTGTGTTTCATTGTAACACATAAAAAAAATCTGGTATTTCTACAAATGAGTGAAGATGCAGATGATGATGTTTCAGTATTTATATATTGTAGATGCAGATGATGGTGATTTAGTATTTCGATACTGAATATAGAGATGATGATGTTTCAGTATTCCCATACAAAAGATATAGATGATGATGATTTCAGTGTTCCCATACTGAAGATATAGATGATATTTCAGTATTTACATACTGTGGATGTAGATGATGGTGATTCCATATTTCTATACTGAATATAGAGATGATGATGCTTTCAGTATTCACATATTGGAGATACAAATGGTGATAGTTCAGTATTCACATACTGAAGATGTAGATGATGATGGTTTGGATGATGATGTACTGACGAAGCCTTTGTCTCGAGTAAAGTTCGAACACTTTCGAGACAAGCTTGGTGTTGTTTGGAAAGACCTTCCTCGAAAGGGGGAGTAGTGATGTTGCAGTGGGATTGTATCATCCCTGGGCATCTGCCCTAAAGTGATCCGGTGGCCTCGGTCCTCAAGAATGAAGAGGGATTGTATCATCCCAGGACATCTGTTCTAAAGTGATCCGAAGACTTCGGTCATTGAGAATGTGGTAGGATTGTATCATCCTTGAACTTCAGTTCAGAACAGATCCAGTGTAACTTCGATCATCGAGAATGTGGTAGGATTGTATCATCCTTGGAATTCGGTTCAGAACGGATGCGGTGAACTTCGGTCATCAAGAAGGTGGTAGGATTGTATCATCCTTGGACTTCAGTTCAGAATGAATCCGATGAACTTCGGTCATCGAGAAGGTGGTAGGATTGTATCATCCTTGAACTTCAGTTCAGAACGGATCCGGTGACTTTGGTACTCGAGAACGTGTGTTGATCCCGTAATTCCTAGAGGAAGGTCTGAGTTCCACATCTGTGTTGATCCCGTAATTCCGAAAGGAAGGATCGTTAGTAACTCTGTGAAGACCTAAATCCCGTAATTCCGAAAGGAAGGATCATTGAATTGATCCCGTAATTCCAATAGGAAGGATTGTCTGAGTTCCATAGATGTGTTGATCCCATAATTCCTAGAGGAAGGATTGTCTGAGTTCCACAACTGTGTTGATCCTGTAATTCCGAAAGGAAGGATCATTAGTAACTCCGTAAAGACCTAAATCCCGTAATTCTGAAAGGAAGGATCATTGACTTGATCCCGTAATTCCAATAGGAAGGATTGTCTGAGTTCCACAGATGTGTTGATCCCGTAATTCCAAAAGGAAGGATCGTTAGTAACTCTGTAAAGACCTAAATCCTGTAATTCTGAAAGGAAGGATCGTTAGTAACTCCGTAAAGACCTAAATCTCGTAATTCCAAAAGGAAGGATCGTTGGTAGCTCCGTAAATACTTGATCCCATAATTCTAACAGGAAGGATTGTTTGAGTTCCACATATGTGTTGATCCCGTAATTCCAATAGGAAGGATTGTTTGAGTTCCACAAATGTGTTGATCCCGTAATTCCGAAAGGAAGGATCGTTAGCAACTCCGTAAAGACCTAAATCCCGTAATTCTGAAAGGAAGGATCGTTAGTAGCTCCGTAAATACTTGATCCCGTAATTCCGAAAGGAAGGATCGTCTGAGCTCCACATATGTGTTGATCCCATAATTCTGAAAGGAAGGATCGTTAGTAACTCCATAAAGACCTAAATCCCATAATTTCAACTGGAAGGATCGTCTGAGTACCACAGACATGTTGATCCCGTAATTCTGAAAGGAAGGATCATGTTGATGTTTTGATGATGATGATGTTGATGTTTTGATGATGTTGATGTTTTGATGATAATGATGTTTTGGTGTTGATGATATTTTCATGATGATGTTTCTGATCAAAAGATCAGAGTATGATGATGATGTTGTTACTGATCGAAAGGCCAAAGTGCTAAAGATGATGTTGCTGATCGAAAGGTCAAAGTGTTGAAGATGATGTTGCTGATTGAAAGTTCAAAGTGATGAAGATGATGTTGCTGATCGAAAGGTCAAAGCATTGAAGATGATGTTGCCGATCGAAAGGTCAAAGTGCTGAAGATGATGTTGCTGATCAAAAGGTCAAAGTGTTGAAGATGATGTTGCTGATCGAAAGGTCAAAGTGCTGAAGATGTTGTTGATCGAAGCAGTCAAAGTATTAATGATGATGAAGATTGAAGATTGAAGATGAAGACTACATAATGTTGAAAAGATTCCAATGATTTATAGATGTATTACCCTGATGATGTTGATGATCTCCTCTATCTCTCTCCTACTATTGTTGTTGTTGATGTTGTTGTAGAATACCCTTCTCGTTAAGGGGGAGTGTTGAAATATTGTAACTTCGAAGAATATTCTATATGTATATTTTGTGGTCCCCGATGGTCCTACCAGGAGAACCACTTGTATTATCTTGTACCCCGATGCTTCTAATTGGAAGAAATAATAAGAGTCATGAGGTTGTCACCTCTACTTGTAAAGGTGGGTCATTAGCACCCCAGTGTGGTTACTTGAGCCTACATGTGCAACTCGAGCCTACATTATTAACTCGAGCCTACATGTCGGATGAGTTAATTGAAGTGAACGGATGAATATAAATAGAGGTGTAGCTCTCCTCATTTGAGAACACACTCTCACTTGTGTAGCGCATTATTGGAGAAGAGAAGAGTAGCAGGAGAAGGAGGGGGATCAAGCTTTGATCTCCTTGTTGGTTTTATCTTTTATCTTTTGGGGCATCTATGTTGAGGAAGCTTTTGCTGGGTTTTTCCCTTTAGGGTTTTTTCAGGATAAATCTTTGTGTTCTCTTTTGTATGGTTGTGCTTGTCTATATTTCAGTGATCCTGTTTATATGCTTTTGTTATGAAATCGAAATGAAATACTAATGATCTAGCTTAGCATATGAAAATTTAACAAAATAGAGGACCACTTCAATGTTGGAAATGTGGAGGACCCCACATGCGCAGAAATTGTCCACTCAAGAATGAGAGTGCAAGGCCAGCTTACAACATTCAAGAAGCAGAAATAGTGGGTCAAGTAGCAAGGGAAGTCCCTAGGATTTATGCAGCACTGGAGGACCGCCAGGTAGATCACCAGTCAACTATGGTTGAAGTTGCAGGTAATATTGTTGAGCAATCTGTTTCTATTTTGATTGACCCTGGTTCTACTCACAGTTACATTACTCCTAGAGTAGTGGAGATTTGTGCTTTTAAGAAAGTAAAGCATAGGAAGTCTTGGTTAGTTCAGCTAGCCACTGGAACTAAGAGAAAGGTCAGTGAAGTGGTAGAGAAATGTCCATTGGTCATGAATGGATTGGTCACTTGTGTAGATCTGAATGTTCTACCGCTTGGTTCCTATGATGTTCTCATTGGAATGGATTGGTTACAGGCTCACCGGGTGAAGGTTGATTGTTACAATAAGCCTTTCAAATGCATGAATGAAGAAGGAAACCTAGTAGTTGTGAAAGGCATTCCAAAGGTGATTTCAGTAAGGCATGTTTCAGCAATGCAGTTAAAGAAGTTCTGTAGGAAAGGATGCCAGTTGTATGCAGCTCATATTTTGGAGACATCAAGAAATGAAACTCCGAGGTTGGAGGACTATCAGGTGTTACAGAAATTCAGGGATGTGTTTCTTGATGAGATTCCAGGGCTTCCTCCAAAGCGGGACATTGATTTCACTATTGAACTTGTGCCAGGAGCAGCACCAATGTCCAAGGCACCCTACAGGATGAGTACACTGGAGATGCTAGAATTGAAGATGCAACTGCAAGAGCTATTGGAAAAGAAGTATATCCGACCGAGTGTGTCTCCTTGGGGAGCACCAGTTCTGTTTGTAAAGAAGAAATATGGTACACTCAGGTTGTGTATTGATTACAGACAATTGAACAAGGTTACTGTGAAGAATAAATATCCTTTGCCTAGGATTGATGACCTCTTTGATCAAATGAGAGGAGCAAAGGTATTTTATAATATTGACTTGAGGTCTGGTTACCATCAGGTGAGAATCAAGGATGAAGACATTCATAAGACAGCCTTCAGGACAAGGTATGGGGATTATGAGTTTGTAGTGGTACCATTTGGTCTCACAAATGCACCAGCCACATTTATGGGCCTTATGAATAGTGTCTTTAGTAGATATCTGGATAGGTTTTTTCTTGTTTTCCTTGATGACATTCTTGTTTATTCTAAGAATGAGAAAGAGCATGAAGAATATTTGAGATTGACATTGCAATTGCTCAGGGAGCATCAGTTGTATGAAAAACTGAGCAAGTGTGACTTGTATAGAGATAGAATTTAGTATTTGGGTCACATTATCTCAGAGTAGGGTATATTTGTGGACCCTAAAAAGATTGAAGCCATTATGAATTGGCCTACTCCAAGAAATGTTACAGATGCAAGATCTTTTATGGGGCTTGCAGGATACTACAGGAGGTTCATTGAGGGATTCTCCAAAGTTGCACATGCCATCACTTCTTTGCAAAAGAAGAGGATGAAGTTTGAATGGACATCGAGGTGTGAAGAAAGTTTCCAGAGGTTGAAGAATCTTCTCACCAGTGCACCAGTATTAAAAGTTGTAGATCCAAAGAAATATTATGTGGTGTGTACCGATGCATGTGGACAAGGGCTTGGAGGAGTTCTTATGCAGAACAACCACGTGATATGTTATGAGTCAAGAAAGCTGAAGGAACATGAGAAGAACTATGCCACTCATGATCTAGAGCTTGCAGCCATAGTACATACCCTCAATATGTGGAGACATTACTTGATGGGTAGAAGATTTCAGCTCAGAACCGACCATTGTGGTCTGAAGTATTTATTTGATCAGCCTACTCTGAATGCTAGGCAAGCGAGATGGCTGGAATTTCTATGTGAGTTTGATTTTGAAATCAAGCACATAAAGGGAAAGGAAAATAAGGTAGCCGATGCACTCAGCAGGAAGATGCAAGAAATGCATGTGGCATCTCTTAGTATTTGCCAATCGGATTTGAGGCAGCAGATTGTTAGTCATGTTGTTGGAGATGAATTGTATGAGCAAGTAAAAGACAAATTGCAGCAGCAAAGTCTTGAGAAGAGGTATGAAGGATATAAATTGGAAGAAGATGGACTTCTCACTTATAAAGGAAGAATTTATATTCCAGATGTAGCAGATTTGAGGAGAGTTGTTATGGATGAAATCCATCAAGCTCCGTATTCTGGTCACCCAGGATATCAGAAGACAATCGCTACAGCTAGAAAGCAGTACTTTTGGCCAGGAATGAAAAGGGATATGGCTGAGTACATTTCGAGGTGTATGAAATGTCAACAGGTAAAGGTTGAGCATCAACACCCTACAGGTTTGTTGCAGACTTTGCCAGTTCGAGAATGGAAATGGGAAGTTATTTCCATGGATTTTATTACAGGATTGCCGATGACTTGGAGACAACATGATTCCATCATGGTTGTGGTAGACAGGTTGACTAAGGCAGCGCATTTTATACTGGTTAAGTCTACGCATAAGACTGATGATATTGCAAAGATCTTCATGAAGGAGATATTCAAATTGCATGGATTGCTGAAGGCGATAGTCTCTGACAGAGATGTCAAGTTCACTTCCAACTTTTGGAAGGGGTTGTTTGCAGATTTGGGTACAAAGCCGAACTTTAGCACTGCATACCATCCTCAGATAGACGGGCAGACAGAGAGAGTTAATCAGGTGCTTGAAGATATGCTTCACATGTACGTGATGGACAAACCAACCAAGTGGGAATATTACTTGCACTTGGTAGAGTTTGCTTACAACAATGGACAGCAGGAATCCTTGGGGATGAGTCCGTATGAAGCTTTGTATGGAAGAAGGTGTAGGACACCAGTGACTTGGGATAATCCAGTTAATAGAATTGTGCTTGGACCAGAATTGCTCAGGGAAATGGAGCAAGAGGTTGTGAAGAGCAGGCAGAATCTAAAAGTAGCACAGGATAGACAGAAAAGCTATGCAAATAAGCATAGGGTGAATAAGGAGTTCAATTTTGGGGATCATGTTTACCTCAGAGTGAGAGCAAAGAAGAGTTCCCAGAAGCTTGGAAGTTGTGCCAAGTTGTCACCAAGATATTGTGGGCCATTTGAAGTGCTTGAAAGAATAGGGCCAGTTGCATATAGACTTGCATTGCCTGCTAGCACTAGAGCTCATAATGTTTTTCATGTTTCTTTGCTTAAGAGATATGTACATGATCCTAACCATGTGATAAATTGGGATGTGATTCAGGTGGAACCCAAGGGAGAGTTTCAAATCGAGCCAATGCGCAACCTCAACAGGAAGGTCACAATGCTCCGAAACTGGGCCATAGGTCAGGTAAAGGTGTAATGGGAGCACTACGGACCTGAAGAGGCTACATGGGAGCTGGAGGATGCCATGCGATTGGCACATCCATTTTTGTTCAATTATACGGAACACTGAGGCGATACCAGTGTATCATTTTGTCCAATTTTGTAAAGCACTGAGGGCAGTTCTATTGAAGGGGGAGGGGAATGTAACACCCCAGTTTTGACCCCGTTGCATTAAATGTACATGATGTATATATTGTAAATGATCATGGTGTGGAGCTAAAGGCCAAGGCCTCACCATCGATTGGTTGTGTTATGTTTCGGATTGAATGATCACCGATGGTATATCGGGGCACGTGGCATACATATTGAATTTCGTCATCATGTGAATATGCATATTTAATTAAATAACCCAACCAGCTACGTTCGCGGAAACTAAATTGAGAAGGGGAATGATTTTCACAAGGATAAGGGTGGGGGAATGTCAAACCTTGGGCAATGGGGGAAAAAGCCACATGTCATCTTTCCTTGTTTTACCCAACCACCACCATTAAAAACAGCTGCTGTTAGTTGAGGCAGTTATGGCTGGGAGTGGAGTGTGGCAAGGCTGTCAGTCCTTGCCCACACGTACACTCCACCAGCAGATTGAATCTCACATTGGGCAAAAGAATGATTGCTATGCATTCTCTCCGTTTTTTGATCATCCACGCGCATAGGCGAAGCTGTTCATCCTCACGTAGGGACCATTTTCTGTTCATCATTCTCATGCACAGGATTTTTCCTGGTTTTGACTCACACATCGAGCTGGGAGCCGTGCTCTTTCATCCATGATTTTCCTATGAAGGGCCATTCACGTTTTCGGCTGACTGATCTCCTTACAGACTAGTATGGCCGTGTAATTTCTTGTCATTTCGATGTTGAGATTGGGACCGTTGTTCTTCCCATGAGTTATTGTTGCCACTATTCTCCTCAAGATTCGTGTGTTGCTGTGATATCCCTTATGTTGTGATTGTTGTGGTCTCCTTTACATTTGGGGTCTGGTGTAAGTTTCCCTCACGCGCACAGGTTGGGAGACTGCATTTTCTTCCCCAGTGTGGGCTGCATAATTTTTCCCCAATGGCGTAGTTTATGCAGAATGGGCTGTTGTTCCCCATGTTTGTTGGTTGTGTTTACACTTTGGGGCTGTCGCAGGTTGTTTAGAGTTGTTTTCCATGTTAAGCTGTAGCTGTTGATCAATTGCCTGTGTGCAATGGTTGGTCTTCGGACTGTGTTGGGAGCAGGGATGGGGGTTGGTTTGCTTGATAAACCTGGTGTGTTTGGAAGCCACACAGACAAAGCTAGAGGGCTGGATTTCTTCTCCACAACCCCTGAATAGCACTGGAAGGGAATGCAGGGCCTGAGGGACTGTGTAGCAGAGAAGGGACTGATTCCTTATGTTGGGTGTGTGTGGGTGTCTTAGAAGTCAGGCTAGTTCTGGTGTAGGTTTTCCTAGCTCTGTAATGGGCTCACCAGCTTAGCATTTATCCTTTCCCATCTCCTTGATGGCCTGATAAACCTGACCATGTTGGCTTGGCTGTCTTGTTGATGGCCTGATAAACCCAACTGTGTTGGCTTGGCTGTGTTTTGTGTACCCTTGGCTATGTGTAAGCCTTCTTATTCCTTATTCCTTGGAGAATCATGCCCAACTTGGGGGTGGCAGTGTTGCTGAGAGATTGATGAGCACACTAGCCTATGGTTGGGTGGAACGTTGCGGTGACATAGCTAGTTGTGGAACGAGTTCTTCACAAGATAAGTGATCTTGTTGATTTTACTTCTGCAATCGTATTTTCTGTTAATGAATGTGATGAACATGTTGAATGCTTGTAGGAACGTATGTTTGCTTCCACTGTGTATGATAAATAGTTGCATTTGTGTATGTTCCACTTCAATGCATTCTGCTTCAGCATTTTCTTATAAATGTACATGTTCATGGGGATCTTAGCCTGGATGGTTAACGCAATGGTAGCGTCCTCTTCACTGGTCAGAGGGTCAGGGATGCTACAAGCCTTGACATTGAAAGGCTCATAGAAGAACTTTTCGAAGGAGGAGCTGTGAGTAATTATGTTTTTTTATTTTTTTTAAAGGAAAAAAGAAAAACTTTGACATTGAATGGCTTAGAGAATAAATTTTGAAAGTATGAAGTATGAATAATTGTTTTTCTTTTACTGTTTTGTATTTGGTTTTAAAGGAAAAAGAATTTTGAGATAGAAATGTTCATAGGAATAACTTTTGGAAATAGGATTTTGACGAAGAAATGTCCTCAGACACAAAATTTTATTAATAAGGAAAAATAAATTTAGATCACACTCACAAGACTCTCTTAGCATCTCATAGAGAAGAGAGTTTGTTTATATAGCTCAATACTATACTAGAAAGTAGGAAGACAACCAATCATATAATCACATGGAAATGATAGGTGTCATTTACAAAGAAACAACCATATTCAAAGTCTAATTCCTCACTAAACTAGTTTATTCTTTAATATAATACTAGAAAATACCTAGACTATGACACTTAGGATTAAGAGGTCTAACATTCCCCCCTTTAATCTGAGAGTTTATATTTACAAATGCCAACTTCATCTCTGAACTTAGTGAATTTTGATCTACCAAATGTCTTGGTAAAAATATTTGAAGTTTAAACTTCAGATGGATAGAACTGAGGCTTGATGATGTCTTTGATGACGAGATATTTGATGAAGTGATATTTGGTGTCGACATGCTTTTTCTTTGAATGAAAAAATGAATTCTTGGCCATCTTTATTGCTGACTGACTGTCGATTAATAACATAGTTGCTGAATTTTGTGTTACACCAAGATCCTATAATATCCTGTGTAGCCAACAATCTCACATGTTGCTTCCCAAGCTGATATGTACTCTTCTTCTGCTGAAGAATTTGAAACTGTAGGCTGCTTTATACAACTTCATGAAATTGTCGCTGAACCCAAATTCATTAATTACCCAGAAGTGGATGTACGATTATCAATGTCTCCGACAAAATCTACATCTGAATATCCAACAAGTGTAAAGTCTGTATATATCTTGTAAAGAAGACCAAAGTCTTTTGTTCTTGAATATATCTTAACACCCTTTTTGCCGAATTCCAATGACTTTCCCTTGGTTCTTGCATAAACCTTGAAAGTATATGAATATGACAAATTTGGGCGAGTATTTGTCAAATAAATGAGGCTTCCAATCAATTTACTATACTTTGTACCATCTACCAAATTCTCCCCTTCAAATTTTGACAGTTTCAAATTCTGCTCCACAGGGGTAAGAGAAGGTTTACACTCTTCCATGCCAAATTTATTCAATAAATCAGTGGCATACTTTGTTTGACTAAGGAAGATGTTGTTTGGACGTTGAGTGATTTCGACTCTAAGATAGTAATGAAGTGTTCCTAAATCTTTCAACTTGAAACTTGCTTGAAGTTCTCTTTTAACCTGTTTGATGCGATCTTCATTAATTCCAGTTATGATTAAGTCATCAACATAGAGTACAATAATCACAAAGTGTTTGTCTTGCATCCAAAAATACAAAGTATCATCAGATTCACTTTGTTGAAAACCAACTTTTCGAAAGTATTCATCAATATTTGCATACCAAACTCAAGGAGCTTGTTTCAAACCATATAAATCCTTTATAAGTTTATAGACTTTATGTTATTTTCCTTCAACCTCAAATCCTTGGGGTTGAGTCATGAAAATTTCTTCTTTCAAATCACCATTAAGGAAGTAACTTTTAACATCCATTTGATGTAATTTCCAACCATTATGTGCAGCCAAATTTATAACTGTTCTGATTGTATTCCACTTAGCTCTTGGATCAAAATTTTCATCATAATCAATGCCTTCTTATTGAGAAAAACTCTTATCTACAAGTCTTTCTTTATAGTTATCAAATTCAACATTTGACTTGTACTTTATTCGATAAACCCATGTGCAACCTATGGGTTTAACAATAGATGAACTATCAACTAATTTCCACGTTCCATTTTCTAGTACAAAGTTATATTCACTAAGCATAGCTTTCTTCCATTCCTTTTGTTTCATTGCTTTAGAAAAAGAATCAGGTTCAGTGGAAGCAAAAGGTGCAACATTTGGTTCTTGTGTTGAAGAAATTCTTGTTTTTGTTTTGTTTACTTCATCAGGATGGACATGTTTGAGAATTTGTAAGGCCCATTTTGGTCTTTGCTGCAGAGTAGATTTTGCACTTGTCTCATCATTATTATCAAAAGGTTGATTTTGGTAAATATAAACTGAGTTGCTTTCTGAATTTGAATATTTTGGACTTGAAGTATCACTTTCAGAAGAATTCTTCTCATTGTCATTGGAAGGTTGTGAAATTTCTTGATTTGATGAAGGAAGAATCTCAGTTGAAACACGATCCTTTTCAAACCTTAAACATTGAACTAGTTTGTTTTTTAACTTACCCTTAGTCTTAATGTTTTTCCTTTCTAATCGACTAAGGAGATGATTTATTTCATCTAAATTTGTACTTTCTGTTTCATTAAATATCACATCCCTACTCACAATAAAATTTCCATCAGAAAGCAAACGACACCCTTTCTTTTGATCAAAGTAACCAATGAAGATGCATTTGATACTTCAAGAATCCGGCTTATTTATTTTCTCCATTGAACTAAGGCATAACAAACAGATCCAAAAACTCGAAGATGTTTAACTTTAGGCTTATATCCATAACAAGCTTCATATGGTGTAACTCCATCCAAATAAGTTGTTGGATATTTGTTCCTTAAATATACTGCAGTATGTACTACTTCATCCCAATATGAAGAAGAAATTCCTTGAAAAGGAATCATGGATCTTTCCATTCCCATTAAAGTACGGTTCATTCTTTCAGTAACTCCATTTTGCTATGGAGTATATGCATTAGTGAAATGTATCTTCATCCCTTTGTCTTTACAATAATTATGAAATTCTTTGGAAGTAAACTCTCCACCATTATCCATTCTTAGAGTTCCAATCTTCTCTTTATTTTCTCTTTCAACCAAGTTTTGAAATTATTTAAACTTTTCAAAAGCTTCATATTTTTCTTTCACAAAGTATACCCAAGTCATGCGGGTAAAATCATCAATAAAGAGTAAAAAATATTTGCACCCTCCTAGAGAAGTTTCCAAAGGCCCACAAATATCACTATGAATAAGTTGCAAACATTTGTTTGCTCGCCAAGATGAAGTAGGAAATAGTTCTCTACTTTGTTTTCCATAGATGCAAGCTTTACATCTTGCATTTATCTTTTTGAAAGGGGGAAAACCTTTCACCATTTCTTGCTTTTGAAGTTGAGAGAGACTGCCAAACTTTAAGTGTCCATATCTAACATGCCATAATATTATAGAAGAGTTCTCTGACTCTACTATAGCTGCAAAACCATGTGTTCGAGGTATGAATTTTCCTTTCATTCGAAGAAGCTTTCCATCTTCATACCCTGTCATGACAGTTTTATAATTTTGTTTGATTGAGTCAATTTTAATTAACCTATCTCTCATTGAAATTTCATGACTTGCTTGTTGTATTGTTACTAAGAATAGTAAGTTATTCTTGAAAGTTGGAACACACCAGACATTTGATAATAATGTTTCACCGATATCAGGCAGATAAAATTTCACACGACCTTTTACCCAAATGAGTAAATTTGTTTTCTTGATTCTTTTTGAAAGGAAAAAGAATTTTGACATTGAAATGTTTATAGGATTTTTTTTGAAAGTAGTAGTTATGAGAAATTGTGTTTCCTCTCGTCATCCATTGGTCTAGTAAATAATTTAAAAAAGAGAGCTCGAGACCATGGTAAGGTCGCTATAGGCCATGGTAAGGTCGCTATAGGCCATGTATCTAGTTGAATTGCATGTTTGAGGATCAAAAGGTATGCAACCTTAATAGGGGTATGTAAAAGTTTATTTTGAGGCTATAACACGGGTTCAAACACCTCATCAATTGGGTCTAAATAGAGTTTTCTTGATTGTTTTTAAAGGAAAAACGTGGCTCTTACTGCCTATATTTACATTACCATCGAGAATAAGTTTTGCATGGTTTGAATAGATTATTTGATGCTACAAGGAGGCCACTTATTTGGTAAGATTGATCTGTGCTAATGATAATACCAAATATATATATGGCTCCAATATTAAATGTTAAAAGATGGATACATTCAAAAGTCACTAGGGCCACTTTTAATTTCCAATGTGATGATGTCATGTATTCTTTGTTATTTAATGATGCCATGCATTCTTTGTTATGATACTTCTATTTTTTAATCCTTAATGAACACCATGTTTTTTTAAGTATCTCCACACGTTCGTTATTGTTTTTTTTCATCATATATTTATACATAATAGATCATTCAGAGAAAGCTTAGTGCTTTTAGATTTTATCTTAGATACTTTAACTACACTTATTTTTTATGCAATGGAATCTAATTGTAAGTTTTCCAAGAGAACCTCATAGTAGGTTTGTCATATTATCCCCACACACAGTTTTTGTCCGAATGCAACAAAGCTCTAATCCATTCCTGACTTGACCATTTCACTTTAATAGAAATTTGTTATCTTTCCCTCCCCTACATGCATGTGCAAAAGTCAATATGTTGAATCCTTGTTATTGGATTGAAGATTCTTAGTCATTTTCAAGAGCATTGTTAAACAATAATTGTATTTATGTATATGTTATTTCTTCGGATGATATTTTTAATCAAAATTATAAGGTTTGTAAGGAGGTTATTTGGATTTTCTTGCAAGATCAAGGTTGTTAAAGAGTAGGTTAAAGTTGAAGAGAAGGACCTATGAAGGTTAGACGCCTTAAAAAAAAAATTCTCCCCTTCCCTTTATATCATTCGTATTCTTGTTAGCTTGTTGGTTTTCTTTTAAAAGTGGTGAAACATCTCTTCTTGAGTGAGACCTGTCTATATAGAGATCCTTAAGATCAACTATTTTTCTTCTTAGTATGTTGGTGATCAACCCTATCCATTATGAAGTTTTTTCCGACAATAGAACTGACGACTTTGTTGGGAAAAATATCTGTGTAAGTCCTTGGTATATTGGTTTTCCTCCCTATTTTTGGGTGTATTTGGTCCATTAGGTCCTTCTCACAGTACACCACCCTTGATTTTCCTAGAAAGAGAATATAATTCAAGTATTTTTCTTGGTTTCGAATTTCCTAGGTGTTTGAGATTCCCCACACTTGTAATAGTAGCATGTGGTAGGGGTCCCACACACCTTTCGTCAATAATAGGTTTGTGGAAATGCTCATTCTACTCTAGACCAAAGCATGGGATGCAAAGTATAAGTTTTTTTCCTTGTTTTTTCTTTGTTTGCTCTTGGATGTTGGTTGGTTAGGTTTTTTGGAATAGATTGAGAGTTAGTACCTCTAAATTTGAATATCTTTAGCAATGTTTGGATGCTTGGATACTTTGGATTTATTTGAATTAGGAAATACTTTAAGGGTTTTTGTTACCTTGTTTCTCCTTTTATGATTTTGTTGTACACTTTGGAACGAAGAAGTAAAAGTATAATAACCTACTTGTGCCTCTATTTTACTTCCTTGTTTGAGTGAAATAGACTTCACTACCTTTCTTTCCGAATATACCTAACTATACCCCTTTTGAGTCTAAGAAAACTTCTTATATGTTTCTTCTCAAAATGTTTTGTGCAACAATTGGTGAAAGGACAAGTTTTTTGGTATTTCTTTTGTGCATTGAAGTGAATCAACAATTGAATTTATTTTTCCATGTATCAGTGTAGGATTTTCTTGCATTTTCATATTAAGGTGGATATTGGATTGTTTGATTTGAATAACAAAAGAGTTCTTTGAACCATACAATAAGATTGATTATTGTTGAAAGTGGAACACGTTCTTTTCTTCTTGAGGATAATAATGTTTGAAATCATTGAGTCTTCTTAACAGTGTTTGAAATCATTGAGTCTCCTTAACAGTGTTTGAAATCACTTTTTTATTCTTGAGGAAGTTTTTATTTTTAAAAGCAATCACATTAAAACAAGCTAAGTTTTTTCTTTCTTAGAAACAACATTAGCCCAGGTTCTAGGGACTCGACAGTAGTTTGTACGAAACTAGGAATACATTAATTGAGTGGATAAATAACAACATTTCCTTCTCCAGAACCTTGAAATTGAAAGGCTCATAGAATAACTTTTGGAAGTAAGGGTTATGAGAAATTATGTTTCCTTGATTGTTTTTAAAAGGAAAAAGAACCTTGGCATTCAAAGGTTCATAAAAAACTTTTGGATGTAGAGTTATGAGTAATTTTGTTTTTTGGATTGTTTTTGAAACGAAAGAAAACCTTGATATTGAAAGGCTCATATAAAAATATTTGGAAGTACGAGTTACGAGTAATTGTGTTTTCTAGATTCGGAAAAGAAATTTGACATTGAAATGATTATAGGAAAAACTATTTTGTGTTTTCCAGATTGGAAAAAGAACTTTGACACTAAAATGCGGATAAGAAAAACTTTTGGAAATAGGAGTTAAGAGTAATTGTGTTTTCTTGATTGTTGTTTTTCTAAGGAAAAAAAACTTTGACATTGAAATGATTATAGGAAGAACTTTTAGAAGTAGAAGCTATGAGAAATTGTGCTTTCATAATTGGTTTTGAAAGGAAAAATGTGGTTATTATTGCCTATCTTTACATCACCATTAATAATAAGTTTTTTATGTCTTAGATTATTTGTGCATGAGCTACATGCCAGGCCATTTATTTGGTAACACTGAGTTATGTTAATGATAATACCAAACACATATATAGCTTCAATGTTAAATGTTAAAATAGGATGCATTCAAAAGTCACCAAGGCCACTTGTACTTTCTAATGTAATGATGTCATGTATTCTTTGTTATGTAATGATGTTATGCATTCTTTATTATGCTAATTCTATTTTTTTATTTTTAATGAACAACATGTTTAATTTCTAGTTTTATGTTTGTCTCATACTTGCCCACATGTCCCACACTCCCCACAATGATAAAAGGATCATGTGGTATGTGTCCCACACACCTTTCGTCATTAACATGTGTGTGTCCATGCTCTTTATACACCAGACAAAAGTGTGGGAAGTGGAATATAGGGTTTTATCATTTTTTTTGCTTGATTTTCTCTTGGATGTTGATTGGATAGGATTTCTTGAATAGGTTGGGAGTTAGTACCTTCATATTTGAGTATCTTTATTGGTGTTTGAAAGCTTGCATACCATGGATTGATTTCAATTAGGAAAGAATTTAAGGGTTTTTGTTACCTTGTTTCTCCTTTCTTGATTTTGTTGTACACTTTGGCATGAAGAAGTAAGAGTATACGTACCTAGTTGTGCCTATGCTTTTCCTCCTTGTTTGGGTGAAATAGACATCAAGACCTTGCTTTCTGTATGTATATGACTATACCCCTTTTGATTTTAAGAAAACTTCATAGTTGTTTCCTCTCAAATTGTTTTGTGCAAGAATTAGTGAAAGGACAAGTTTTTAGGTATTTCTTTTATGCATTGTAGTGAATCAGAAATTGAGTTTCTTCTTGCATTTATAGGTGTAGTATTTGTTTGCATTTTCATATTAAGGTGCATTTTGGATTGTTTGATTTGAATAACGAAAGAGTGATTTGAACTATACAATAATTTTGATTATCGTTGAAATTTGAACACCTTATTTTCTTCTAGAGGATAATAATGTTTGAAATCATTGAGTGTCCATAATGGTGCTTGAATTTCATGTGTCTTTATCACTTTTTTATTCTTGAGCAAGTTTTTTAATTTTTAAAAGCAATTGCATCTTAAAATGAACTAGGTGTTTTCTTTCTTTAAAACAACATTAACCTAGGTTTTAGGGATTTGGTGGTGGGTGAGAGTAAATTTATCCAAGGACATCAAAATGAAACAAGGAATCCATTAATTTAGTGGATAAATATAGTAGTATAAGAAACACTTGATAGGAAATCATGTCTCACAAATGCATCAAACACAAGGTAAAGATAGCAAAACAATTGATATCTCCCACTTGACTGTTTTCTTAGTGGGACACATCGGTACATGAGCTCTAAGAAAGTGGAAATTCCTTAGGGTGACACCACTTTGTCTAGAGTTTCAGGTCTAGGACTTGTGTCCTATGTTCTTTTCCCATTCATGGAAACATATCCTCCAACTATTCCGCCCAATTGTTATATGTGAATTGGTAGACATAGTTGTTTTTCCTAGGTTTCTAATATGTGATTGCAAGGGGAATTTTTTGTGGTAGATGTGGCATATGTATAACATTATCTCAACTCCCTTGGAGGGTACTCATCTTCATGATATTTCTTGGCCCTTGGGAAATTGTTGTAGAATATTTGTTGTAAATACTTCTTGAACCTTCGTTGGTTGGATTTGGGCCCTAATCATCCCAGGTTAACCTTTGGAAGTCCCTTGAGTAGCTCATCAATTATTAGCACCAGGTATTTATCACATTGTTATTATCTTTGGAAGAGTGTGTTTTCTTATTTTTAATCCTTAAATAATTTTTTAGTGAGTGCGATTTGACTGTAAATAGAGAAAATTTCCGTCTCTAGAACCTTTGACATTAAAAGGCTTAAATAAGAACTTTTAGCTGCTCGTAAACTCCATGATTAATTTAAGGATGATAAGAACATTTCCTTCTCCTGAACCTTTGACATTAAAAGAATCAAATAAGAACATTTGGAGGTAAGAGTTATGATCAATTCTATTTCCTTGATTGTTTTTTAAAAGGAAAAAGAAACTTGGCATTCAAAGGTTCATAGAAGAACTTTTGGAAGTAGAGCTATGAGTAATTGTGTTTTTTTTATTGTTTTTGAAAGGAAAAAAAACCTTGACATTGAAAGGATCATAGAAAAATATTTGGAAGTACGCGTTATAAGTAATTGTGTTTTCTATATTGGAAAAAAAACTTTGACATTGAAATGCACATAGGAAGAAATTTTGGAAATAGGAGATAAGAATAATTGTGTTTTTTAAGTAACTTCTGGAAGTGGGAACTACGAGTAATTGTGTTTTCATAATTTTTTTGAAAGGAAAATTGTGGTTCTTACTTCCTATGTTTACGTCACCATCAATAATAAGTTTTGCATCTCTTACATAGATTATTCGATGCATTAGATACACGATGGCCATTTATTTGGTAACATTGAGCTATGTTAATGATAATATGATGCAGGAGCATCCAGCTCAAAGTTTGTTGACTGATGAATCAACTTAGCGTCCAGCTCGAAGTTCATTGACTAATGAGTCAACTTGCCTTGTAATCAAGTTCTAGATGGATATGATTCAATGATAAGTAGATAGAATTAGTTTTAATTTCTAATAAGTGGAATTTTTTCCTTTGTTCTTCTTGATCCCTATGTGGATTTATCAAGGATTGATATTTGTCGATAGGGTTTTCTTTTATTAGGTTCTCAGGTCCATCTTAGTCGGACCTAACAGGTTTTCTAAGTATTATAAATTGATTCGAGTATGGGATGGAATAGGAGTGAATGAGTGTATCAGAGTGAAAGAGTAGAAGAAAAGTGTGTGCACAAAAGGAGTGGATAAGGGAATTCTCTGTATTTAGAATTTCGATCAAATTGAATAAATAACAGAGGATTACCTTCTGTGTGTGTTTGATGGATTCCCAATTTTATATAAATTTCTAGATCTGTGAATTCATCTGCGTTCACTTCATATAGAATTCTGTTTATAAATTCTTAGTTTTTGAATTGCAGAGTAATTGATCCTTTAGTGATCAATTCGGTGTGGTGTGAAGATAGATCCTAGAGAATATCGAACGATGAAGAAGGATCGTGACAAAAATAAATGGCTAAAATCCGTTTTGCATCTGGAAACAGATTGACAATCGAGAATTAACACGCAAGAATCAACGATGCGGAAGAATTCAAAATTGCAGAAACATCGAAATTGTGTGAACTCAGTTTCGATAAGTCAAGTCTCACAACCCGCATGTGGAACGGACCATTGTGGTCACAATTAGTTGCAGAAACTCAATATTAAAAGTTGTAATCCCACATCCCGCAACCCGCAAGTTGCAAAAAAAGGTATTATGGAAAAGGGTGTTGTGGAAAGGGAGTTGCGGGAAACATCTTGTGGAAAGACGAATTGCGGAGAACCTGAGATAAAGGTTGGAAAGAATATTTTGATCAAGAATTTAATGTTGTCATGAATATTATACCTTCTACAGATAGAAGTTGTTCCTCTGGTCTGAATGGTTCAGGTCCAGAACAAATGAGTGAACGATAAAGGATGAATACCTTCCCTAAATGTTGTAAACACCTGGAATAATGTTTTGATGATGAACCTATGTACCTGAAAACATGTCAAACAAACCAGAACATCAAAGCTACCAGAATATTATTCACACATCCATACTGGTGACTAAAGAATCCAGTAACATATACATGCAATATCAATACAACAGATATGTGGGACGAAAATCAGGTTTGCATTAAGAAATGAATGAATAATCTTACAACCATTGCCTTAGTGTTGAAAAACGCCTCCACAATACAAACACCTCATCCCCGATAGCTCCAACGTTCTCTCTTGTGCTCTCTAATGGATTGGACTAGATAGTCAATTCACCAGCATAACAATACCATTCAGTTCTCTCCCTCAACTATGGATATGAGCTTGTATTTATAGGGCTCAATGGATAGGGATAGTTGAGAGAATTTTGGGTGAGGTGGCTCTAAGATCCTACCAAGAGGGATCTCGACTCCAACTAACCCATATTGATAGGGATAAGGGAGGACATGAGGCTCATGTTCTAGAAGCCTTGAGAATCTTCTCTTTCTCCATTTTTACCAAGGGTACCACTTTTGTTCCCTTATGACAGATCGGTTTAGGTAAAAACTGCTTTAATAACAAAGCAGAAGCATGGTGACACCACTTTTCTATAATAGGAATCAGGCGGTGCTGAACAAGGTACCACTCATCAGATAAAAGGAAAGCGCGGTGCTAGGTTTTTTCTAGTAGAATTGATATCTAGAGCAAGTTTCCACTCCAAGTTTGGGATTTAGGGAAAACATAGGTGTTAAGGATCTCATCACATGTTGGTGATAGGATTTGGGTATAATAGAATTCCCCCCAAAGCATGAGGCTTAGAGGGATACGATAAGCGATATCTTTGAGAGAACAAGTTGTCACTTCGAGGTGAGAGTCATCTCGGTCAGAGAGTAGGCATCTGTAATTCATCAATACTTTTGACTCATAGAAAAGTGTAAACAACTCATGGCTGCAGACCAATACAAGGCATATCCATGAGAGGAATAAACAACCATGGATACTAGAATACAGCGTAGATCCATGTGATAGAGGACTCAAACTTGGGCATAGCTACTAGACATACAACGTAGATCTATGTCATATAGACACAAATTTGAGCACAGCCATGACCATACAAATGTGGATCCATGCTTGATATACAAAAATCCATTGCAACCTGGGGAAAGAAATGAGTGCTAAACAAGTACCCAGGATCTTCATCTCGTTTTCCACAAAGTATGATTCTATCCATGTGATTACAATGTTCTGGAGTCGAATATGGTAGAAACCACTTGATTACTGGCCAAAGATGTGAACCGCTAACAAGTGTGAGGGAGATCACCATTGATTTGAATGATTCCCAAGGTACCCTAGTACAATATACTAAGTGTGAATAGATGTGTTGATGTCGAACACCCATCCCATTCTATCAATCAAAGGTTAATGATGTGAACCTATATTGCAAGCGAGAGAATCTGTCATTGAGGCATACAGATCTCAAGGTACTAAATTTGTTTCTAAGACTATTTCCTGGATGATGAGCTGATGTCAACAGGAATAGTCTCGTCAAAGGAGGGCCATGATGAATCCCACATTGATGACACAAAACTCAGAACAAAGTTCTATAATGATGTGAATGAGGTAACCATAAGACTGACTCAAAAGTACTGACATAGAGACTATTTTGACAGCACAGGTAAACTTCTTCAACTTCCCTTTGAACATCAGATGACACGACAAAATACTTTGGTAGCATGACTAGACCAGACAAACACACATTGCGACGATGGACAATGCATTCTTTTGAAAGACTCAAAGGAGTGACATGACTCATGAAAGTGGATTTTCATGGAAATCAGTTGAATACCCAATCGACTGAAATGATATGCAGACAAGTGCCATGTGCAAAGGTAATGACAAACTGCCATTTATTTGTAAAATGATTCCCTTCCCATAATTTCCCCATCATGCTTGATGAGTGCCTCTTTTAATTTTTACGAGTTCAAAGAGGGTAACAAACACTCGTTGTAGCTCGTCCAAAGACAAGTCCAAACTCATATGTTTTACGAACCTAAGAGAGGAGGGGTTCATTCCCAAAAGAGGGTCTCTCAATGTTTAATTTAGCGAGTCCAATGAAATTTAACTCGGTATCGTTCATGTTTAGAGAGTCTGAACGACCACGGAAGAAGACTCCATAGGGTCCTTTTTTGTAAAATAGTTCATACGAACCGAAAAAGTGATAACCTACCGTCAGATGAATGACTCTTCAAGTGCTTTAACGAGCGTGAAGAAGACAAGATCACTCGACAATCTTTTCATATTTAAGGAGCGCGAAAAGAGTTTAAAGAAGAAGCCAATAGGTCTCTTTTCACAATGAGAGATTTTACGAGTTTTAAAAGATTCAGAAAAGGACTCAGACCTTTGATGCTAAGTTTCGAGAACATGACCAAAGTGTCGCAATAAATGCTCAAATACTTTTTCCATTTTATGGTAGTACAAAAAAGTAAAAAAAAACTCCCAAAATTTTTACTGCTACCGCTCTTTATCCTGCAATGACTTAAAAACAACTATTAAAACTCTCCAATAAATGACATTAAAGGATCATGACTGATAGATTTAAAAAACTATGACATGCCAAAACTTAGAATGTTTATAAAAGTTATGTAAATAGTAAAAAAAAAAACATTTTACCATTTACCCATAGTGGAGAGCCTTTGGAGCATTTTCTTGGCCAAATTTTCAACTGTTGATTCTAGAAGCATCTACCATCGGATTTACGCACCGTCAGTTATAGGTAATAGCTTAAACCTTGCTCTTTCATTTCATGCTTTCATTTTTTATTTTTGGGGGCATTTTTGGCTATTTGAGCGATCCCTAAAACCATGGATGCGGGAACCGCTCTTATCCCTTGCGGGATAAGCGGTACCCTACAAGAACCGTGCCCAAAACGCTTGACACAAGCGGTGCCACTGCCTGTCCTCAATGAGACACAGGTGGTGCTGGCCGTGGGTGAATAAAAATATATGTACAAGGAAAACTAGCTCAAATTTGATGATTTGAATGATTGGTGATGTTTCTAATGGGCCTTGTGATGGTTTTTGGTAGGTTCCCATTGATAAAAAATGGTAATTTGGAAAGAGAGGAAACATGACAATGATGATGCATTTGCCGAACGAAACGTGGGTTGTATAGCCACATTGAGAGACTGTGGTATTCTAAAGTTTTTCCGCACACCCAGCATGGTGTCACATGAGCTCCTATTAGAGCATATCATTCGGATGTGGAATCTGGAGAAACCATATTTTGAGGTGGGTGCTCATGTATTGACAATTGAAGTAGAGGATATCTACTTCCTGACAGGCCTATCGAGACAAGGTGATCCCATATCTTTGACTGGTTCCTGTGGAGGGGACATCACTACCCAAGAGCTGATAAACCGCCATTGTATTCCTGGGACCAGGACATCGGGGAAGAAAATTCCCATAAAAGCAATGGTGGATGGCCCTCTACGGATAGTTTTATTTACCATGCAGAGAGTGGCGGGGAGACAAGGGGTACATCAGGAATCTAGATCACATATTCTCTACGTTATAGAGGCCATGGTGCCCACCGTCTTCAACTGGGTGGAAGCTCTACTCCCAATTTTCAAGGATCAGCTGACCAAGTGTCGGCAGGGGGAGCTGAAGCAGTTCGGTTTCGGTTCCATCTTAGCATGTTTATTTTTTGAGCAGGTCCCCCAGATGAGACCGCAGGTGGTTTTTATAGAGTTGAGGGTGCGAGACCCTCGCATGCTGAGGTGGGTCCGGATCATGGCCCACACAGGAGCTGGTAGAGGCAGGGTGAAGTTTGGTGACCCGTTTTTCCAATGGTTGAGAGATCAGCTCCTCATGGTGGAGGACTATGCATACGTGGGAACTGACTTCAGTGGTGACCCTGATCTACCACTCCCACCTGGTGGACAGTGGTGTGATATTGGTAAGAAACAAAAACCCTAAAATTGCAATTGTTTTTTTATGTTTTGATGTTTTATATTTTTTATGTGTAGTAATGAGACTTGAATTTTTTCATGTAGATGTCAGAGCAGCGCAACCTGCGGATCCTCCCCACTAGACAGGATAGCCAGAGCTCTCTTTGTACCACATGGAGATGATGTGATAGGGGAGCTAGAGGAGAACCTTGAGAGGTTGACTCTAGACATCCCAGATGCCTCGATTGACGACCTCCCACTGAGGTACCAGAGGCCCACTGCAGGAGTACCAGGTCATTTTAGTAGACTGCTACGTCGAGTAGCCCGGGAGGTCATGTGTTACTACGAGCATCACTACATGATGGATTGCATGATGTATTCACTAAAAGCTGATCGATAGCTTCATAACTTTTGTATGATGATTTTTTACCTGAAAGCCTGAGCGCTTCGGATGAGGTCTCGTGACCTATTTTTTGTAAAACATGTTTATATATACATACATATATATATATATATATATATATATATATATATATACAGACTTCTACTTTTGGTGTTTATATGTCTCAAATGGCGAATGTATTTTATATGAGTTTTATGTGTATTTTATAGTTTATTTATAGTGAACCATGTTTGATTTTCATGTCATGAATGGGAACTATGCCAGTCTAGGATGTAATTTGCCAATGAGTCAGCAACTGCATTATCTTCCCTAGGGATATGCCTATAGGTAATAGCTTCAAATGACCTTTCCAATAAACGTACCCTCTGGAAGAGATGGAGAAGCACAGGATTCCTAATGGTATAGACATGGTTTAAATGACAAACCATTAATTGTGAGTCCATCAAAACTACCAAGTTACGAACATCTTGGGAGGCAGCTTCAGTCAGAAGACTTATGACTACTTGATACTCGGCAATATTGTTGGTAGCGGGACCAATACAAACCGCTCTTGAACTGACCAAATCGTAAGCTGGGGAATAGAGAACCCAAGCAATTGAGGAAATATTCAAGGTGTGGTGGCAAGCACCATCAGCGAAGTCATAGAAATCCATCTTCTATGCACGATCAAAACATGGTATAAACAGATACGGACACTAAACTCAAAACCATATTGAAAATACTTAAGCACACTAAAATTCAAGTAATATACATATATACAAGGTACTATACAATAAAGATCTAGGCATAGTACCTCTTCAGGTACAATCCATTATGAGGTTGTCCTAAGGGGATTCCATCATAGTCCACGAGCTCGTAGGCCCATTTATCTAAAACTTTGGAAATAGTGAAAGGACCATACCACATGGATTCGAACTTCCCTTTCCCTAGTTTTTCATATCTCTGATCATAGGTCAAAACTAGGTCACCTTTGTTAAAGGCACGAGGTTGGATAGACTTGTCATACTTTTCCTTGACGCGTTTCTTGTGTGCCTCATTAGCTAAGGTAGAATCTCTTCTAGTTTCGTCAAGGTTATTTAAGTAGAGAAATATTTCTTCCTCTGAGGAAGTGTCTGGGAGAAGTTCGATAGCAAGTTTCAAGGATGGAATATGACATTGAATCAACAAGACAACTTCTAGTCCATATACAAGATGGAAGGGCGTAAAACCAGTAGCTATTTTTTCTGAAGTCCTGTAAGCCCAAACAACAGAGAAAAGAACATGGTGCCAGTTGGATTTATGGTCTCCAACCATTTGACGCAACATCATTTTCAAAACTTTGTTAATGGCCTCGACTTGACCATTAGCTTGCAGATAATAGGGCGTAGAGTTTTCATGACAAAAACCTAGCTTGGCACTTAATTCCTCCATCATTTGATTAGGGAAATGTGATCCGTGATCAATAACTATGGACTGCGGGACTTTGAATCTTGCTATCACATGATTGAAAAGGAAGAGAGCGACAGTCTTACTTTCCTCTACATATGTAGGCATGGCCTCAACCCATTTCATAAAATAATAAATGGCTACAATGATGTAACTATGCCCTTTGACTGAGGTAGGATTACAATGCATGTAATTGATCCCCCATTTGGCGAAAGGGCCAATGGAAATGATGGGGTGTAACGGAGCAGGGTGTGTGTGCTTTTTTGGATAGAAATGTTGACAGGGTGGGAATTTCTTAATAACCTCATGACAATCTTTAAAGATTGAAGGCTATAAATAGCCAACGCGAAGGATTTTCTGGGCTGTAGCCATCCTAGAGAGATGATTGCCACATGCTCCAAAGTGGCAATCATTCAAAACTTGTTTAGCTTCCTCATGGGTAAGGCATTGCTGGAGAACGTAATCGATACCATGTCTATACGAAGTGTCATTCAAGATGAGGTAGTATTTTGCGTGGTGATGGATATGGTGGCGATCGTCACGGGATAGAGTGGGCTGAAATATTTGTGTCTGGAGATAAATGAGCAAATCTCCATACCATGGGTTAGTTGTGCTTATCAGGAACAGGAATTCATCCAGGAATGAATCACCAAGCTCAGATTCCATCGAAGCATAGGGAAAATCACACATAAGCTCAGCAAAGACCAAGGATTTCTTTGATGTAGCTTTGGAGAATTCTAGATCAAACTCTTGTAGGATGACTATCCATCGGGAGTACTTGCCCCCAAGCACCTGACGAGTCAAGATATAATACATAGGTTTCTGGTCTTCCATACGGTGGTTGTGCGGAGCAAAATGTAGTGACGAAATTTCTAAAAAGAAATGACCATGGCCAATGCTAATTTCTCCATGCGTGAGTATCAAGTTTTGGAATCCATGAGATTCTTACTAGCATAGTAGATCACGTGCTCCTGATCGTCGAGATTCTCCTGCACCAAAACCATAGCGATGGTAGTAGTGGAGGTAACAATGTATAAGGGAAAATGCTTTGAATAATATGGGGGGTGTATCACGGGTGAGTGAGTCAGAGCATGTTTGAGATTATCAAAGGCTCATTGGGTGTGGTCATCCCAATAGAATGGAGTGTCTTTCTCAAGGAGACACATATAATTGTGTGTTTTCTCTGCAAAATTGCACATGAAATGACATAGGAATTTTGCCTTCCCTCGCAAACTTTGGAGTTCTAGAAGGTTGGTTGGGGCTAGTAGGGATAGAATAGTGGTAATTTTTAATGGATATATCTAGATTCCATCCTTAGAAACCACAAAAACTAACAGGCGTCCCGTCTCAATGCAAAAAACACATTTATGAGGATTGAGCTGTATGTTATAATGACAGCATCTCAGGAAAATGTCTCTAAGATGACCATGGTGGTCCTCCCGTCGTTGTGAATGAGCTGGGAGGTCATCAAGGTATGGTTCTACAATATGTTTTATATCATCAAACACATAGGACATAGCACGCTGGAAAGTGGCTCCAACATTTTTCAGGCCGAATGGTAACTTCATGTATGCAAAGGTTCCCCATGGGAAAATAAATGTTGTCTAGTGCTGATCAGTGGATAAAATCTCAATCTGATTATAACCCAAAAATCCATCCATAAATGAAAAGATGACATTTTCGGCACAGTTGTTGATAATCTGGTCGATATGTGGAGTGGGAAAGTTGTCTTTGGAACAAGCTTTGTTCAAATATCTGAAATCAATGCAGACTCTAATGGTTCCCTACTTTTTATTGACAAGGACAATGTTTGATACCCATTCTGTCAGGGGTACAGGATAAATCAACCATGCTTTTAGAAGTTTTTCTGTTTAAGCTTTGATAGCTGTGGCTTTCCATGGATGGACTTGTCTCAGTTTTTTCCTGATAGGTTTTACAGTGGGATAGGATTTTATTTCATGAACCACAATGGATGGGTCTATCCCTGGCATTTCTTTGTAAGACCAAAAAAAAACATCTCAGAATTCTTTGAAAAGTTCTCTATATGCTTCATATTCTTCTGCTAAGAAGTTCTGCCCAACATGAACGTGCTCAAGGGTGCTAGGATTGGCTGATATGTCAATGGGATTTCTTTGAGTGATGTTTCATAGGTTTCCTTTAGAATCCATGTTCTGCAACAATATAGCAGTTTGAGATGTTTTGATGATATCAATAGAAAAAAGGGATGCAAAATCATGGTCTACCGAACTGGTGTTGGGGAGGAACGAGGATCTATGATGATGATCCTCCCATATAGGCTCATTTGTACTCATGATCTCCATAAAGGACTCATAAAAGGGAAAATTTTGGGAGAGATAATCCAAAGTAGGAAGAGAGGGTTCTAGCCAGTAGGGCAGGTGGTAAGGGTTCGAAGCCACCAGATGAAGGTCATTAGTGTGGTCATCGAAGATGGTTTGGATAACATTGTACATTGCTTCATGCAAACTCAATGAGGTGGAATCAATAATTCCTTTACCCTTTGGATCATAATCAAATGATGAAATCATATTTACTGTCACCATGTTTGTGTTAGGAGGGTTGGACAAAAAAATCCCCATAAGGGAAAGATCCTTCGGCATGCCTACCCCAATCGACTGGTAAGGAGGAGGGGACTGGACTAACATAGGGATGTTATTAGCTATAGGGGTGGTAACATCCAGCATATAGAAATCGATCTGGTCAATGGTTACAATCCTCCCCAGATGCGAAGATTGGACAGTTCGAAATACTGTCGAAGCGACAACAGTCATGGCATAAAACCAATTTCTTCCTAATAGGAGGTTGTAATATAATGAGGCATCTACTACTTCTACTTGGATAGAAACAGTTTTCCCCCCAAGATCGACTGAAAGGGCTGGTATGATACCATGGGGCTAGAAACCTCATCCATCAGAGGCTTTTAGAGTCGTTGGTGATGTTACAAGCTCGGAAGAGCCAATAGCTTTCCAACAAGACAGGGACAAAACCGAAGTTGAAGCTCCTTCGTCTAAGATAGTTCTAAAGACCTTATTTCTAACTACTTTCATTATGATTTGGAAACGATTTTTTGAGGTAGTCTAGACTTATAGTTCTCGACATTGAAATGAATCAAATTAGTGTTATCTGGGTCTAAAGCCCCTAACACGGTTAACAATTTTTTGCGTTGTGTAGGACAACTTTGGAGTACTTCCAAGGTAGACATTTCACATGGTGCCTGAGCAAGATATTCAACTACATTATAAAACTGGGAAACTCAGGCATTAGGATTAAAAACAACCTTCCTAAGAGTACTCTTGGGTGGACGCAAAACCATGTCAAGATTAGGTTTCTCGATGGTTAGGGGACCAGTAGACGAGGAGACGAGGACTCGGGAGAACCAGTAGAGGGAGCTTTTCCTGAAGAAGAATTGTATTCTTTCTTGTCTACAGGTTTGTCATAGTTTTGAGTTTGAGTTTGCAAAATAATAGTGTCTGAGTACATCATGCGAATTTCCTGTAAAGAACTAGAATTTCCCTGATTAGACATGTGGTCGATCAGCTGTTGTTGAGAGGGAAAAGGATCCATGAGAACTGCTGGCGCGGGATTAGTTTTTAGAAATTAAGTGACTTCTTCATGGTGAGGATACTCTTTCATGAAATGGTCACCTTCGTATAGTAGACATGGATATTTCTCTTTTCTTTTCCCTTTATCGTTCTCATTGATGGTTGGTTTTGGATTCTCCTGCTGGTTTCTAGGTTTTTTATTTTTAGCTTTACCTTTATTTTTATTGTTGCTAAGCATTTGAGTACTTTGAATGGAATTTACCTCGGTGGAAACCTTGAGAGTTGAAGGAGTAGGGGTGGAATTTTGGGGTTGCTTGGCAGGTTTTGTTGTTGGCGGGGACTGGATTGAACCAACAATCCCATCAATAGGGGTTTCTGCTGGTGGCTTGGCAGGATTGGTGCTTGGGTGAGGAGCTTGAGGGATTAAGTCATACAATGTTCTAGACTGGCAATAAACCAAGTCCAGATATTGGGCTCGACTAATGGCTTTCTCTTCAGTAACTGCACTGCCCATATCCACATCTCGGGCGATTGGAGGCAACAAAGATTTAGTAAACCAATCAGCTAACAATTGATCTGGGATAGGAGCCTTTATAAGTCTTCTCTGTCTTCTCCACTCATGGATGTGATCTGATATGTGGGTGGAGGTGTTCTGTCACATAGAAGTTAAGAGATCTATACTTGTTTCATAACAGATAGGAAGCTGAAAGTGTGTAAGAAAGACAGTTGCCAAAAAACAAAAATCCACAAACGAATGTTGTGGAAGTTCAATGTACCATTTCATGGCGTTACCGGTCAAAGTTTGTTGGAAGAGTCTTAAATGAACTGAATCATCCATTAGGGAGTTCGAAGAACACCACAAATGGAATGTCATGACATGGTTTTTTGGATCATCTCCCTACTTCCCATCAAACTTTGGGATGTACGATGGTAAATTTACCGGAATGGGAGGCCACGAGGAGTTATGTCGAATGGGATCATTAATCAACTTGTATAGATCATGCAAGTCTAAATTTTCTAGGAAAGGTAACTGGAAATTAGGTTGTACGTACTGGTAGTAATGATAGGGCATATAAGTACCAGTAGGACCGTAAGTAGACTAATAGAAATGTTGTTGTGATGAAGAACCACCGAAAGATCCACCCGTAGGGGGTTGATTTTTGGGGTTGAGACCGTTAGGACCACTGGAGCCTCTAGGAGGAGGACCTCCAGGGCCTTCAGGACCACCAGGACCACCTGGACCACTAGGAGGAGGACCACCAGACCCTCCACGACCCCTGGGAGGTAAACCTATGGAGCCCTCAGAACCACTAGGAGGAGGGCCACCAGACCCTCCGGGACCATTAGGAGGGAATCCACCAGGCCCCCCAGGACCACCAAGACCATTAGGACCATAAGGAGGAAAGCCACCAGGACCTCCAGGACCATTAGTCCCCCCAGAGGGAGGACCTCCGTAAGGTGGTCCTCCGGCACCCCCCACAGTATGTATAGGTATCCGCCCCATAGCTGGCATGTAGGACCAGTTAGGTTTCCCCCATGGAGTGAAAGTATTACTAGGATATGGAATTCTAGCATAAGGCATTCCTACAGGAGTGGGTTGGTAATTAGTATTTCCTATAGGTACTTGATTTGCTATGTAACCATACCCCCAAGAGGTTTGATTGGTTACAGGTTGTGCCCCTAAGGGATGACCTGAATTGGATGGGGAGTTGACCACATTCGTATGGGTAGGAAGGACATAGACTATAGATTTCTCTATACTAGAATTCTGTCCATGACTAGCTACAATTCCAATGATAGGTAACATAGGTCATGTCAGGGGTTTCCCCCCGGCACTAGAAGGTATTGATGAAACATGAATTGAATGTTGTTCCCCAGATGCGGAAGACCTAGGAGGATTTGGAATATACATAATATGGGAGGTGGTGGGGTTGGTAGTTTGACATGGATTATGTGGAGTCACAACGCGATCTAGAATAGGTTCAATGGGTTTCATAGAATCAGCAAGTGAGAGATATCCCATAGTCCAAGAGTCTGGATTACGAGGAAAAACTACTGAGCGAGGTGGTGGTGTACCCAATATGTTATATATTTTCTTCTCAAGTTATCTTGCACAAAGAATAGATGCCTGGTATTTTCTACGTTCTTCTTAATTTGGTGAAATATATTCAAAAGAGGTTCAATGGGCTCCAAACGAAGCAATGGCATGTCCCATAGAGGTATCCCAAAACGGAGCATTGGGACCATAATCTTGATGGGTAGTATCATCAACATGACCTGCCATGGGAGAATGGAACAAAATATTACCCCTAGAAGGTTGTTGAACCAAGGTAGGACCGTGCGAAGGATATGGATCTCCGCTTTCTGCAACCACATTTTCTCCCACTTGGGAGTTGGTAGCAGCTCCTTGGTCGATAGCTTCCATAGGATATTCTCCTGAAAAATGAATAAAATCAGGTGGCAAGCCTCGTACTCTTATGGACTGTCTTAATTCAGCCAATTTTTACAGTTCCTATCTAACCAAGGGTCTCAAAACTAGAAAAAACACACCAAAAATTTCCCTACTCAAGCTATAGGCCAAACAAGCAAACTTAAATGACAGGAGGAGTTCAGACAGTCCGGTCTCTCACCATGATTGTCAAGAAGGTGACACTCATGATATACCACAAGGGTACGTGCATAGTAATCTCCCTGAATGTTGTTTTCAGTGTATGGCTCCAAGCAAGATGGCCAAAGGGATTTTCTCAGATAGATAAGGTATCCTAGTGGGGTCTCCCGATATACGCAAGGTACCTGGGAGCTTAAATTGGTAGTAGTGTTGTCTAATGCACAACCGTTCACAAGGGGCCTTCCTATATACAATCAAGTATGTGAAGTACCTTTCTATATACCTCAAGGGTACATGAAAGGCCGTTCAATATACCGACGGTACGTGGAAGAACTGCGTGAGTCCCGAGATGTAGTGCGGATGAGTAACGACAGCTCCTACGCTTAACGACGCTCGAACACGTCTCTAGCCTATCACTCAAATTGCTATGTAAATTTTAAGCCTATAAATACCATTAATTTTAAAGTGGACGGTTAGGTGAATGCATGCAATTTTGAAATAAAAATTAAAACCATGCAGATATGTAGATGCAAATATTTCAATTTACCGTTCGAGGTATGCCTACTTATGGGAGGGAAAGAGATTATTTTCTTTTTGTTTTGAAAACTGAAAATTCCCAAACAACTACTTTGAACAAATCAAATCCAAAGACAAGCAACACATTCCAAAATCATTTTTTTGTTTGAAAGCAATCAGATGGGTAAGAGTATCTTTTCCTAAAAGAAAAACAACAAGCACTCTACATGCATATGCAATCTATTTTTTCGATTTTTCTTGAAACATAGATAGATCTAACTTAAAACTACACTATTTTTTCTTTTGATGAGATAGTACTAATGGAAGAGAGACAAAAGAACAAAGGGAAACTGAAATCTTGTGATGCTAGTCAGAGATCCAGTTCCCTATGCTCAGTAATAATAATGACCTAATCTCAACAAAAAAAATTCTTTTTAAAAGAAAAAAGAAGTCCTCTATGGAAAAAATGAAATTAAGATGATAAGCAAGTGGTTTTTCTTTCAGTCTTTATAAATGAAACAAAAAGAGATCTAAATAAAACCTAAGCTTTCAAAAATTCCTTTCAAAATCACAACCAACAAGCATGAAAGCAAACGAATAATCAACAAGCCTAACCTAGATTTTAAATTCTTTCAATCAAACCAATTTTACCGCAAAATTTTCAACCATGAGCATTTAGATTCAAACAAGAAAGCCTGACAATGCAGGGCTGAAAGCAAACAAACTCTACTTTTTGCAAAAAATCACAAAAAACTAGTTCTAGAACAAGGCCTACCTGGCACTGCATTGGAGGGGTCTTGGATAGAGTGGTTCTAGACGAGCACTGCTTCTGGATCACTGCACTCAGGCGATGGCACCGCTTATGGATAACAGGGTTCAGGCGGTGGCACCGCTTATTTCCAACAACACATGTGTGATTCCCTGAATAAATCCAAAACACAAAGAGAACGATATTTCAAGTTAAAAATTGATCAAATCAAGGTAAAGACTGATGAATTGACAATAAAATAGAGCATATAAGGTCGAAATGGTTCAGATCTGAAAGTTTTAAACCAAAATTCACTAAGTCAGATGGGAGATATGACTAAAGACAGGTAGAAACTGGAGCCTGGATTCGAACAAGTGTTCAAGGACTGAGGAAGATTAGATCAACTAAAATTTTCTTTACTCCCCAGCAAAGTCGCCAGATTTGTTGTCAAGAATATTGCACCTTCTGCAGACAGAAGTTGTTCCTCTATTCTGAATGGTTTAGATCCAGAACAAATGAGTGAATGACAAAGGATGAAGACCTTCCCTGAATGTTGTAAACACCTGGAATAATGATATGATGATGAAACTGTGTACCTGCAAACATGTCAAATAAACCAAAACATCAAAGCTACTAGAACATTATTTACACATCCATACTAGTGACTAAGGAATCCAGTAACATATACATGCGAGATCAATACAACAAATATGTGGGACGAAAATAAGCTTTGCATTAAGAAATGTATGAAGAAGCTTACAACCATTGCCTTAGTGTTGACAAACTCCTCCATAAGACAAACACCTCATCCTTGATAGCTTCAACATGATCTCTTGTGCTCTCTAATGGATTGGACTAAATAGTCAATTCAACAGCATAACAATACCATTCAGTTCTCTCCCTCAACTATGGATATGAACTTGTATTTAAAGGGCTCAATGGATAGGGATAGTTGAGAGAATTGTGGGTGAGGTGGCTCTAAGATCCTACCAAGAGGGATATCGACTCCAACTAACCCATATTTATAGGGATAAGGGAGGACACGAGGCTCATGTTCTAGAAGCCTCGAGAATCTTCTCTTTTTCCTTTTTTACCAAGGGTACCACTTTTGTTCCCTTATGATAGAGCGGTTTAGGTAAGAACCACTTTAATAACAAAGTAGAAGTGCGGTGGCAGCGCTTTTCTATAACAGGACTCAGGTGGTACTGAACTAGGTACCGCTCATCAGATAAAAGGAAAGCGTGGCACTAGGTTTTTTCAAGTAGAATTGATATCCAGAGCAAGTTTCCACTCCAAGTTTGGGATTTAGGGAAAACATAGGTGTTAAGTATCTCATCACATGTTGGTGACAGGATTTGGGTATAACATTCAGCCTGTAAATCAAAGTCTTGGATCAAGTTAGTCCTTGTGGCCATCAGTTTTGGTATCAGAGCAGAACAAAAATTCTGCGTAGTTATTCAACTCATCAGTTGAATTGTGAATAAAGATGCTGCCAAGAATGGGGCGTGCACATGGATTTCTTGTGGGACATGGTCAAGGAATACAACTTGAAGAAACATAAATGGAAAGAAACATGAGAAGAATGGAAGAAAGGTTAGAATCTATGGAAAGAAAGAACCATTCAAACAACTCAGATGACAGTGATGAAGAAGCTGAATCTGAATCCTCTAAGGAAGAAGAAGAAGAAGAAGAAGATCCTGAAGAAATCAAAATATTGAATATGTTGATGAAAACCAGTGGTAGACAAAGAATAGAAGTACCTATGTATTCGGGTAATTTAAATGTTGAAGACTTATGGATTGGATTAATGGTTTGAGTAAATACTTTGATTTTGAAGAGATAGAAGACAAGAAGAAAGTAATATATGCAACTACCAGATTGAAGGGACATGCAGCTATCTAGTGGGATGAGCTCTAGATCCATCGAGAAAGAAGAGGTAAGAAAAAATTAACTCTTGGTTTAAGATGCTGCATAAGATCAAATTTCAATTTATTACTAAGGACTATCAGTTAAATATTCTTAGACAATTACAGAACCTTAGACAGAAGGTTATGACAGTAAAAGAATATACATAAGAGTTTTCTAGACTGAATATTAGATCTGGACACAAAGAGGGAGGTCTAAAAAGATTAGATAGGTATATCAATGGGTTGAGATATGATATACAGGATGAAATCAGTCTATTAAATTTGAAAATTGTAGAAGATGCATATCAGGTATCTTTAAAGATAGAAGAGAAATTTCTAAGAAAGCAAAACCAGAGGAACATAGGAAAGAGCATGGAAAGAGGTAGGGGTGTTCCAAACATAGGAGGTAGAACTTCCAAAGATGAAGCTAGATGTTCTAGTAGTAGCAGTCAATCATTTCAGAGAGGAGGATTTATAGGAGGTAGAGGAAGAGGTAGAAATAGAGAAGTAACATGTTATACTTGTGGAGAGATTGGACTTATGTCTCGGGATTGTCCAAGAAATAAATCTATAGGTCAGAGAAATGTGAATGTTACAGAGGCTCAGGAAGAACCAAAAGAAGAAACAGAGGTGGATAATCCTCTAGAGGATGGACAGACTCTTATGTTGAAGAGAGTCTTGGTGAAGACAGAGAAAGAGGTACATGAACCAGCTCAAAGGAAAAGTTTGTTAAGAACAAGGTGTAAGTCACAAGGTAAGTGTTGTAAAATGGTTATTGATAGTGGTAGTACGGATAATTTGGTTTCCACAGAGATGGTAGAGAAGCTGGGATTGAAGAGGATGAAGCATCCCGCTCCTTACAAAGTGTCCTAGTTACAGAAAGGACATCAACTCTTGGTGAATGAGTAGTGTAATGTGGAGTTCCAGATTGGTACTTACAAGGATGAAATATTGTGTGACATAATGCCTATGGATGTGTGCCATATACTCTTAGGGAGGCCATGGAAGTATGACAGGAAAGTTGTTCACGATGGGAGGAAGGATACTTATTCTCTAGAGAAATATGGGAAGAGACATACCTTGTCACCCTTGGAAGATGACGCAGTTCAGGGAAGTTTAGGATCAAGCATTCTGCTGATGTCTAGAAAATAACTATTATAGGAATTTTAGAAAGAAGAGGATCTACATTTTTCTCTTATTGGTAAGCCAAAGGTAATTTTAACTTCTACAAATTTAGATGATTTTCCAGATGAAGTTAAAACTTTCCTTGATGAGTATGTTGACATTATTGTGGATGAATTTCCAAATGAATGACCTCCTGTAACAATTATTAGTCATCACATTGAATTAATACCTGGTGCAAGTTTACCTAACAAAGAAGCTTACAGACTAACCCCTCTAGAAAATGAGGAAATCAAACAGCAAGTATAGGAGCTATTGGAGAAGGGAATATTGAAAGATAGTTTGATTCCTTGTGTCGTACCTACTGTGATAAGTCCAAAGAAAAATGGTGGATGGAGAATGTGTATTGACTCCACAGAAATTCAAGAGAATGTGTATTAACTCTAGGGAAATTGACAAGATCACTATCAGGTATAGATTTCCTTTACCTAGAATTGATGATCTGATGGACTGTTTAAGTGGTTCAAAATATTTTTCCAAAATAGATTTGAAAAGTGGATATCATTAGATTAGAAAAAGGGAAGGGTATGAATGGAAAACAACATTTAAAACTAAATATGGTCTATATGAGTGGTTAGTGATGCCATTTGGGTTTACAAATGCACCCAGTACTTTCATGAGATTTATGAATGAGGTTTTTGAAGGTGTTTACTGGAAAATTTGTGATAGTATATCTAGATGACATCCTAATTTTTATTCAGAACAAAGAAGAGAATTTAAGGCACCTTAAGTTGGTGTTGAGTACTTTGCAGAAGGAGAAGCTGTTGATAAATTTGAAGAAGTGTAGATTTCTAAAAAACGAATTGGTCTACTTGGGGTTGTTGATGTATTTGTAACTTGGGAATGTATTCATCTATGTATCCTATGTATTGTAACCTGATGTTTATTCCAGGATGTATCTATAATTTAATTGAGTCATGTTGTCATGTCCCGATGTTTCAATCAGGAGAATCAATAATGTACACAATTCATGTCAAGTCATAGTGGGTAACCCTTTGATTGTCTAAGGGTTAAAGTCCCCGCAGTTTCGGGGCACTAGGGTTATTAGACTCTCCTAGTAGAGGTCGGCCCTGGTATGGTTTTAGTCATGTCAAGATTAGTATAAATAGAGAACTGGAGTCTCTATTTATGACACAACTCATCCACACTCAAGAGTAGCACATAGTTGAGGAAGGAGAAGGCACTGGGACTAGTCAAGAAGAAGATTACTATTGTCGGGAGATCACTTACTGTTTTGGGATTTTACTGTTTTGGTGCTGATTCTATCTCTAAGGAAGTTGCGGTGTTTTCTCCTTTATGGTTTCCCTAAGGAAAAACACTGTGTTCATTGTCTCTTGTGTTTGATTGCTTTACTTGTTATTCTCTTAGTTAAAGATCCTAATAATGCTAGCTTAATGTTGAAAAACTAACATGGTATCAGAGCTAACCTGAGAAGAAGACATTGTGCAGCTGTGGGAACTAGGGATTCCTAGTTTGTGGATCTTCCTCCACATATTTTCAGCAAAAGTAAGATGGAATAACTCTCCTCCTTAGGGCGCATCTTTCTGTCAAAACAGAATCCAATTTTGAGGTTTTTCAGTTTTGGACCCGACACTATTGCCGAAAATTAGGGCTTTTCACAGAAGAGGAATTTTTCAGTGAGCCCAGGCTTGGATTGATCTCCTCCCCAAAATCAAATTTAGGGATAAATTTCAAGGCTTTTGGGTGGATAGAACTCCAGAAAAGAAAAACCCTAATCTGCTCCTGAACCAGCTCTGCAGGATTTCAGCTCAAGTTTCAGATCCAACATCTTGACTTGGTAAGATCTAAAATATTTTGTATTTCCATTTGAGGTTCTCAGTTAAGATGTCTCATCATACCAAGCTTGATGAAAATCTTGAGGGATCTGATAAATTTTGAGCCTGGAAGTATAGGATCTCCCTAGTCCTGGAAGAAAATGAGTTAGACTCCTACATCCATGAGGAGGTTCCAGCTCCAGAGGGAGATGAGGCAAAGTCCTTACATAAGAAGAATATGGTTATGGCAAAGAGGATCATTGCTGATTCTATCAAGGATCACCTTATCCCACAGGTGTCCTCTCTCAAGACACCTAAAGGTATGTTTGATGCCCTAACCAAATTGTTCGAAGGGAATAACATAAACTGGAAGATGACTCTGAGGAATCAACTGAATAATGTGAAGATTCAGAATGCAGAGACTATCCAATCCTACTTCACAAGGGTTTCTCAGATCAAGGAACAATTATAAGCTGTTGATGAAGAAGTGGAAAATGCAGATATTGTGATGACTACTTTGAATGGCCTTCCTAGGTCATGGGATTCTTTCATACAAGGAATCTGTGCTAGAAAGAAGTTAGTCAAGTTCAGCAGACTATGGGAAGAGTGCTCTCAAGAAGAAGCTCGGATAGTAGCTTGAGAAGAGAAGATGGGAAGTGAAGATCAAGCTCTCACAGTTCACTCCAAGAGAGGCAGAAGAAAAACTCATCACTTCAAAGGTAAGAATCCTAATCATAGAGATAAAAATAGAAAGGACCCATCTAGATTAAGATGTTATACATGTGATGAAATAGGAAAATTTTCAAAATACTGTCCTAAGAACAAGTTCCACTCTCATAAGAAGAAGGGGAACAAAAGAAGGCATCATGCTCATGTCGCAGATGATGATGAACCATCCAAGAAGAGATCCAGATATGAAAGTGAAGATTCTTCAAGCGAGGATGAATATGTTTTGATTTCCACTCTCACAGGTAACATTACTCATGGTAGTGATGATTGGCTTATAGACAATGGGTATTCCAAACATATGACTGGATTCAAGGAATCCTTTATGAGACTATCAGAACATGAATCACCTCACAAGGTGAAGCTAGGATATGACTACCAATATCCAATAAAAGGTAGTGGGGAAGCTTCATATAAACTAGACTCTGGTAAGTCTCTAACAATGAAAGAAGTATTGTTTGTGCCAGGACTCAAGAAGAACCTTCTCTCCATATCAGCATTGGATGCAAAAGGAATGAGGGTTGCATTCATAGATGGTCAAGTCATCATGTGGCCAAGAGGTAAGACTGTCGATGATGCAGTGGTGATTGGAGAACAAGAAGGAGGTTTGTACAAATTGAAGGGTCATCTAGAACAAGCCTTGGTCCATGACACAGTAGAGCCAAATGAGCTTTGGCATAGAAGGCTTGCACATGTGCATTACAGAGCACTACCTATTGCAAGCAAAGTTGTTGAAGGTCTTCCAGAGTTCCAAGCAAAACATGATGGGGTCTGCAAAGGATGTGCGAAAGGAAAGAATACAAAGAAGAAATTTCCCAGCAGTGAAAACAAAGCCAAAGGCATACTAGAAATCATCCACTCCGATGTCATCAAACTCACTAAGTGGGTATGCATACTATGTTTCTTTTATTGATGATTTTTCTAGGAAGACATGGGTTTACTTCATGAAGAACAAAGACGAAGTATTCAACAAATTCAAGGAATTCAAAGCCTTGATCGAGAACTACACTGAAAAGAAGATCAAGACTTTTTTATTAGATAATGGTGGAGAATTCACTTCGAATGAATGCAAAGAGCTATGCAAATTATCAAGGATTAAGAGGGAGTTGTCCATTCCTTATAATACACAACATAATGGGATTGCGGAACAGAAGAATAGAACTATCATGGAAGCTGCAAGAGCCATGCTTCATGATCAAGATCTTCCTATGCATATTTGGGCGGAAGTTACCAGAACAACGGTGTATGTACAAAACCGTACTCCACATAGAGTACTCGAGAACAAGACTCCTAAAGAAGTCTTCTCCGGCAAGAAACCATAAGTCGGCCATCTCAAAATATTCGGCTACCCTGTATACATACACATTCCAAAAGAGAAGAGAACAAAATTAGATCCTTCAGGAAAGAAGGGTATATTTGTGGGATACTCTAAAAGCTCAAAGGCTTACAGAATATATTTCCTAGGATACAAGAAGATTGACATCAGCAGGGATGTGACATTTGATGAAGACACAGCCTACAACAAATCCAGAAAGAGACCTGAAGAAGCAAAAGCACCCAGAGTTCATGATACAACCATGAACGAAGAAGCTCAAGAAGAAGATCAAGATTTTGAAGAACCACAAAGACCTGTAGATCCACCTCTGGAGAAGAATCCTCACAAGAGGAAACCTGCTTGGGTATGTGAACTTATCCAAGGTGACCAGAAGAGAATCACAGAGAAAGAAAGAGGACCAGATCCTGCTCCAGGTATGTAGCCTTACTATGTGATTTCATTGATAAAGAACCTTATAGTTATGAAGAAGCGACCAAATGGAAAGAATGGAAGGATGCTATGATTGAAGAATACCAATCGATCATGAAGAATGATGTTTGGGATTTTGTCCCAAGACCAAACGGGAAGTCAGTTGTAAATTCCAAATGGATCTACAAGATCAAGCATGCTGTAGACGGTAGCATTGAGAAATATAAAGCAAGATTTGTGGCTCGGGGTTTCTCTCAGAAAGAAGGAATAGACTATGAAAAAACCTTTGCACCTGTAGCCAGATACACTTCCATCATATTAGTACTTGCTCTGGCTGCAGTGATGAAATGGAAGATACACTAGATGGATGTCAAGACTACTTTCTTGAATGGTGTAGTGGAAGAGGAAGTGTATGTAGAATAGCCACTTGGATTTGAGACACATGATAGGGAGTCTCATGTGTGCAGATTGAAGAAAGCTCTATACGGTTTGAAACAGGCACCCAGGACCTGGTACGGCAAAATTGACAGCTTTCTATCCAGTTTGGGCTTTACCAAGAGTAAAGAAGATTCCAACCTTTACTACAAGGTTGAGGATGGCAACCCAGTGATGCTTCTACTGTATGTAGATGATCTATTTGTGACAGATACGGATGGGTTGATTGTTGATACGAAGACAAAGCTTGCTGCTGAGTTTGAAATGAAGGACTTGGGGATGATGCATTACTTTCTAGGTATGGAGGTGTGGAAAAGTACAGATGGAATCTTCCTTGGACAAGGGAAGTATGCAGTAGAGATCCTAAAGAGGTTTGGGATGATGGATTGCAAGGCTATGGCCACACCTATGGTATTGAACCTGAAGCTATTGAGTGATGCTTCATCAGATTCGATTGATGCTACGATGTGTCGTCAGATGATTGGGTCATTGATGTACCTAACGAACATGAGACCAGACATTTTCTTTGTAGTGAACACCTTGAGCCAGTTCTTGACAGATCCAAAAAATGTTCACTTGATTGCTGCAAAGCATATTCTAAGGTACCTAAGGGGTACAGTCGATTATGGGCTCAAGTACGATGCAAATCAGAAGATTAACCTGGAGGGTTATGTTGATTCAGATTGGGTAGGCAGTGCCATCGATAGGAAGAGAACTTCAGGGTGTTGCTTCAGTATGGGATCAGGTGTGATCTCTTGGTTTAGCAAGAAGCAATCCTGTGTGGCACTAAGTATAGCTGAAGCAGAGTATGTCGCAGCTTGTTCATCTAGTTGTGAGGCAGTATGGATACGGAAGCTACTGTCTAATTTATTTGATCTCCAATTGGATGCTCCTTGTATACATTGTGACAACCAGAGTTGCGTGAAGTTGTCAGAGAATCCAATGTTCCATGACAAGTCGAAGCATATTGAGATCAAGTATCACTATATCAGGGATATGGTGCAGAAGGGAGTAGTGAAGCTCCAGTATGTTGCGACAGAGGAAAGGATAGCTGATGTGTTGACGAAGCCATTGGCTAGGGTGAAGTTTGAGTACTTCAGGGAGAAGCTTGGTGTTCTCCAGATCGAGGTTTCCTCCAAGGGAAAGTGATAAGTCCCATAGCCATTTTGACATGGTGAGAGGATTGGTTCCTTCCATGGTCAGATGTAAGGGCTGAGCCATTCTGTCATGGTGAGAGGATTGGTTCCTTCCATGGTCAGATGTAAGGGCTGAGCCATTCTGTCATGGTGAGAGGATTGGTTCCTTCCATGTCAGATATGAGTGCTGAGATTAGTAGCCATTCTGACAGGTAGGTCAAATGTAAGGGTTGAGCCATTCTGTCATGGTGAGAGGATTGATTCCTTCCATGTCAGATATGAGTTCTTTCCATTCTGTCAAGTAGGACAGATGTAAGGGCAATTTCCATTCTTTGAATGGAGCTGCCTAGTGAGGTACCAGGAACACTCAGTCTAGGATTGAGTAGCCATTCTGATGTGATAGAGGGATGTGTTCCCACTTGATCAGATGTAAGGGTTGAACCATTCTGTCATGGCTAAAGGATTAAGTTCCTTCCATGTCAGATGTGAGTTTTGGCCATCCCGATGAGCAAGTCAGATGTAAGGGAAACTGCCATTCTCTAGGAGAATGGAGGCACCTATTCAGTTACAAGGTAGCTTAGTCGAGGAGGACCAGGGGCAGATGTGACTGTAGGATTGGTTCCTACAAGATCATATGTGAGTGCAAGTCCTTCCATCAGTGTGAGTAGGATGCGTTCCCTCCTGGATGGATGTAAGTGTAGAGCCTTTTCATCACTATGAGCAGGATGTGTTCCCGCCTAGATGAATGTAAGTGCAAAGCCGTTTCATCACTGTGAGCAGGATGTGTTCCTGCTTGGATGAATGTAGGTGCAGAAATATTTCATCATTGTGAATAGGATGTGTTCCAGCCTGGATGAAAGTCTTCCATCATTGTGAGTAGGATGTGTTCCGGCCTGGATGGAAGTGCAGAAATCTTTCATCATTGTGAGCAGGATGTGTTCCATCCTGGATGAGAGTCTTTCATCATTGTGAGCAGGATGTGTTCCAGCCTAGATGAGAGTCTTCCATCATTGTGAGTAGGATGTGTTCCGGCTTGGATGGAAGTGAGAAATCTTTCATCATTGTGAGAAGGATGTGTTCTAGCCTAGATGAGAGTCTTTCATCATTGTGAGCAGGATGTGTTCTAGCCTAGATGAAAGTGAGAAAATATTCCATCATTGTGAGTAGGATGTGTTCCAGCCTGGATGGATGTGAGTACTGTGCCTTTATGACGAGTAGGTCAGATATAAGTGCTGAAGAAGACCTACATGGAGGCTAGGCCTACAACCAGCATGAAAAAGGGCTAGTTCTGTAGAAATTCCCGTGACGAGAAGAATCGTGAGATAGCACCAGTGATGATCCAGATCGAGTGATGATCGAGATCCAGTGATGATAGCCAGTGATGATCCAGATCGAGTGATGATCAAGGTCCAATGATGATGATCTAGCAGTGATGATACAGATCTAGTGATGATGCCCAGTGATGATCCAGATCTAGTGATGATCCAGATCCAATGATGATGTCCCATGATGATCTAGATTGAGAGATGATCCAGATTCGAAGAATGAAGATGAATTAAAGATGAAGATGACTTGAAGACAAAGATGACCTGAAGACTTAGAAGACTTGAGATGCAGATGACGAGATGATGCAGTTGATACAGAGAAGAATACCAATGCTGAAAATTGTGTCGAAAGAATACCTTCCTAGTTAAGAGGGAGTGTTGATGTATTTGTAACTTCGGAATGTATTCATCTATGTATCTTATGTATTGTAACCTGATGTTTATTCCGGGATGTATCTATAATGTAATTGAGTCATGTTGGCATGCCCTGATGTTTCGATCGAGAGAATCAATAGTGTAAATAAGTCATGTCAAGTCATAGTGGGTAACCCTCCGATTGTATAAGGGTTAAAGTCCCCGCAGTTTCGGGGCACTAGGGTTATTAGACTTTCCTAGTAGAGGTTAGCTCTGGTAGGGTTTTAGTCATGTTGGGATTAGTATAAATAGAGAACTGGTGTCTCTATTTATGACACAACTCATCCACACTCAAGTGCAGCGCATAGTTGAGGAAGGATAAGGCACTGGGGCTAGTCAAGAAGAAGATTACTGCTGTCGGGAGATCACTTACTATTTTGGACTTTTACTGTTTTGGTGCTGATTCTATCTCTGAGGAAGTTGCGGGGTTTTCTCCTTTATGGTTTCCCCGAGGAAAAATACTGTGCTCATTGTCTCTTGTGTTTGATTGTTGTACTTTCTATTCTCTTAGTTAAAGATCCTAATAATGCTAGCTTAATGTTGAAAAACTAACAGGGGTTCGTGGTCTCAGAAGAAGGAATGAAAATGGATTCTGATAAAGTGCAATAAATTTTAAAATGGCCAGTTCCAAGGAATGCTTATGAGGTAAGAATTTTTCATGGACTTAATAGTTTCTATAGGAATTTCATTAGGAATTTCAGTCAGATTTGTGCACCTTTGATAGATACTTTCAGAGGAAGTAAACATCCTTTCAAATGGACCGAAGCAGCTGGTAGAAATTTTAAATTGTTGAAGAAGAAAATAACTAAGAAGCCTATTTTGGATTTTCCCAGTTTTGATAAAGTGTTTGAAGTGGAGACAGATGCCAGTGGAACAACAGTGGGAGCAGTTTTAAGTCAAGAGCAGAATCCAGTAGCATATTTTAGTGAAAATTTGAATGAAGCTAAACAAAAGTACTCTTCATATGATAAAGAATTATATGTTGTTGTGAAAGCTCTTAAAAAATGGAGACATTATTTAATGCCTAGGGAATTTGTTTTGTATTTTGATAATCATGCTTTGCAGTTCATCAACAACCCACCTAAATTAAATCAGAGGCATGTTAAATGGGTGGAATTTTTGCAGAAATTTACCTTCGTTATCAAACATACAAGTGGTAAGTCTAATAAAGTTGTTGATGTTTTGAGCACGATAAGTTTGGTAATGCAGGAAGTTAAGATTAGTACTTTGGGATTTGAAAATTTGATTACTATGTATAAAGAGGATGTAGATTTCAAGGATATTTATGCTGCCTATGAAAATCCAGTTACCCATAACAAAATCCAGTGGTTAGATTCTATGTTATAGGAAGGATTGTTGTTAAAATACACTAAGTTGTGTATTCCAATATGTTCAATGAGGGAAAATTTAATTCAAGAAAAACATAGTGGGGGTCTCTTAGGACATTTTGGGCAAGACAAGACTTTTGCTTTGGTGAGTAATTTTTATTTTTGGCCAAGGATGCAACATGATGTGAAGAAATTTGTTGAAATATGTAGAGTCTGTCAACATGAAAAAGGGAGAATTCAGAACACAGGATTGTATCAACCATTACCTGTTCTAGCTAGGCCTTGGGATTCAATAAGCATGGATTTTGTTTTAGTTTTACCTAGAACTCAGAGAGGTCATGATTCAATTTATGTTGTAGTGGATAGATTTTCTAAAATGGGTCATTTCATTGCATGAAAAAAGACTAATGATGCAACAAACATTGCTAATATATTATTTTCAAAAATTGTAAAGTTGCATGGTTTTCCTTTGAGTATTGTGTCTGACAGAGATACAAAATTTGTTGGTCATTTTTGGAGAACTCTATGGAAGAAATTGGGGACTAATCTCAGTTTTAGTTCTGCTTATCACCCTCAGACTGATGGACATACTGAAGTGGTAAATAGAAGCTTGGGAAATATACTGAGAAGTATGGTGTATGAACATTCAAAACAGTAAGACTTGGCTTTACCTCAGGATGATTTCACATATAATGATTCACCCAATAGAAGTACATGTATGAGCCCTTTTCAAATTGTCTATGGGATGCATCCAAGAGGTGTATATGAACTTAGATATTTGGGAAAACAAGAAAAGATAAGTGCAAAGGGTGAAGACTTTGCAGTTAGTATGCATGAGCTACAAGAAACCATCAAGAAGAGATTACGGGAAAGTGTAGAGAAATATAAACAGAGAGCAGACCTAAAGAGGAGAGAAGTGAATTTTCAGATTGGAGATCTAGTGATGGCCTATATTAAATAGGAAAGGTTCCCTAAAGGAACTTATAATAAGTTGAAGCTTAAAAAGATTGGACCTTGTAAAGTTTTAAGGAATTTTTCTGCAAATGATTATGAAATTGAACTTCCTTTTGACCTTCAAATTTCACCAATTTTTAATGTTTAAGATTTGTATCCTTTTAGAGATGAAAGTATCCAACTAGATGGTGTAACTTCAGATAGAAATGATTCAGCTATAGATTGGAAATGAAAAATTCCACAAAAAGAACAACCTCATATTGAATCCATCCTTGACAAAAGAATCTTATGGAAGATCAGGAACAAAACCTTATTTCAATACCTAGTCAAGTGGAGAAATCAGCCTACTAAAGATGTAGCCTGGATGACCAAACAAGAAATTTCCAAGTACAATATCCTTCCTGAAGACTTAATGGAAAACTACTTTCTTCTCTAGGAGTATGATGCAAGACCATCCAGCTCAAAGTTCGTTGACTGATGAATCAACTTAGAGTCTAGCTCGAAGTTCATTGATTGATGAGTCAGCTTGCCTTGTAATGAAGTTCTAGATGGATAGCATTCGATGATAAGTAGATATAATTAGTTTTAATTTGTAATAAGTGGAAGTTTTTCCTTTGTTATCCTTGATCCCTGCGTGGATTTCTCAAGGATTTATATTTCTCGATAGGGTTTTCTTTTATTAGGTTCTCAGGTCCATCTTAGTTGAATCTGATAGGTTTTCTAAGTATTATAAATTGATTTGAGTATGGGATGGAATAGGAGTGAATGAGTGTATGCGAGTGAAATGGAAAAGGAAAATATTGTGCATAGAAGGAGTGGATAAGTGAATTCTCTTTATTTAGAATTCTGATCAAATTGAATAAAGAATAGAGGATTACCTTACATGTGTGTTTGATGGATTCCCGATTTTATATAAATTTGTAGATCTATGAATTCATCTGCATTCACTCCATATATAATTATGTGTATAAATTCTTAGATTTTGAATTGCAGAGTAATTGATCTGTTCAGTGATCAATTAAGCGTGCTGCGAAGATAGATCTCAGAGAAGATCGAATGACGAAGAAGGATCGTCACATAAATCAATGGCTAAAATATGTTCCGCATATGGAAATAGATTGACAATCAAGAATTAACCTACAAGAATCAACGGTGTGGAAGAATTCGAAATTGAGGGAACTCAGTTTCGATAAGTCAAGTCCCGCAACCTGCAACCCACATGCAGAATGGACTGTTGCGGCCGCAATTAGTTGTGAAAACTCAATATTAAAAGTTATAATCCTACATCCAACAACCCGCAAGTTGCAGAAAAAGGAATTATGGAAAAGGAGTTGCAGAAAAGGTGTTGTGGAAAAGGGTGTTGCGGAAAGGGAGTTGCGGGAAACGTCTTGCCAAAAGAAGAATAGTGGAGAGCTTGAGTTAAAGGTTGGAAAGAAGATTTCGATTAGGAATTCAACCTGTAAATCGAAGTCTTGGATCAAGTTGGTCCTTGTGGCCATCATAATACCAAACACATATATGGCTCCAATGTTAAATGTTAAAATAAGGATGCATTCAAAAGTCACCAAGGCCATTTTTACTTTCTAATGTAACGATGTCATGCATTCTTTGTTATGTTACTTCTATTTTTTAATCTTTAATGAACAACATGTTTTTTAAGTTTATACACAAGTTTGTTATTTTTTTTTCATGATATATTCATATATAATAGATCATTCATAGAAATTTTGGAGCATTTAAATCTTATATTAGATACTTTAACTCCACTTAATTTTTATATAAAGGAATCCAATTTTGAGATTTACAAGATAACCCCATCGTAGCTTTGCCATATTATCCTGACAAAGAGTTTTGATCCCAATCCAACAAAGCACCAATCCATTCAAGAGTTATTCATTACACTAATAGAATTTTGATATCTTTCCATCCCCCATATGCATGTGCAAAAATAAATATGTTGAATCCTTGTTATTTGTTTGAATAGTGTTAGTCATTTTAAAAATCATTGTTAAACACTAATTATATCCTTTCATATATTCTTTATTTGGTTGAGATTTTTCATCAAAGTTACAAGGTTTGTGGGGAGGTTATTTGGATTTCCTTGCAAGTTCCAAGTTGTTAAAGACGAGTAATTTGAATTTGAAGAGTAGGAGAAATGAAGATCATACTTCAAAAATAGGTTCTTCCCTTCCCTTTATATCATTCTTATTCTTGTTAGGTTGTTTGTTTTCTCTTACGAGTAGTGAAACATCTCTTCTTTGATTCTGACCTACTTATATAGAGATCCTTAAGATCAATTTTTTTCCTTAGTACGTTGGTGACTAGCCCTAGTCATTAGGAAGTTTTTTCCCACATTAGAACTAACGACTTCACTGGGAAAAAGATCCATATATAACCTTGGTAGATTGGTTTTCCTAGCTACTTTTTGGTGTATTTTTCCTGTTAGGTCCTTGTCATAGTTCACCACCCTTCTATTTCATAGAAAGTGAAGACATTTCTAATTCTATGCTTGTTTCAGACTTTCCTAAGTTTCCTGCACTCCCTACAGTGATAACAATAGCATGTAGTAGGGGTCCCACACACCTTTCTTCATTCACATGTACGTGGATATACTCTTTATAAACCAAAAAAAAGTGTGGGAGGTGGAGTATAGGGTTTTTTCATTTTTTTTGCTTTGTTTTCTCTTGGATGTTGATTAGCTAGGGTTTCTTAAACAAGTTGGGAGTTAGTACCTTCAAATTTGATTGTCTTTAGTGTTGTTTGGATGCTTTCATACCATGGATTGATTTTAATTAGGAAATACTTTAAGGGTTTTTGTCACGGGGTCTTCACTTTGTGAAACTATGCCATGGTGCCTTCGTTCATGGGATATTAAAGAATACCCCTAATTTAACTAGATGTTGATAAATAATTACCAAAATCCTTTTGTTGAGCCCCCCTTCCAATACATATTTGTAGATAAAAAATCTCTATTTTTACTAGATATTCCCTATTTTTACTAGATACAATTTTTTATACCCCCCCAATACCTATGGACCCCCTATACCCTTCTCCCAGCCCCCCAATACCTGCAATATATTGACCTTATTTTTCATAATTAAAAAAACCTGTTTATGAATGAACGTGATAAGATATTGGTCAATAAGGTGAATCCCTAGTGGTTTTTGTTACCTTGTTTCTCCTTTCATGATTTTGTTGTACACTTTGGAATGAATAAGTAAGAGTATAAGTACCTAATTGATCCTATGGTTTGCCTCCTTGTTTGGGTGAAATAGACACCAAGACCTTTATTTATGTATATATATGAATATACTCCTTTTTATTTTAAGAAAACGTCATAGTTGTTTCCTCTCAAATTTTTTTGTGCAAGAATTAGTGAAAGGACAAGTTTTTGGGTATTTATTTTATGCATTATAGTGAATCAGGAATTAAGTGTCTTCTTGCATTTAAAGGTGTAGGATTTGTTTTCATTTTCATATTAAGGTGCATGTTGTATTATTTGATTTGAATAACAAAATACTGATTTGAACCATACAATAAGATTGATTATCGTTGAAAGTTGAACACCTTATTTTATTCTAGAGGATAATAATGATTGAAATAATTGAGTGTCCATAATGGTGCTTTAATTGCATGTATCTTTATCAATTTTTTTTATTCTTGAGCAAGTTTTTAATTTTATTTTTAAAAGAAATTACATCTTAAAATGAACTAGGTGTTTTCTTTCTTAAAAACAATATTAGCCTAGGTTCTAGGGATTTGGAATTGGGTTGGAGAGTAAATTTCTCCAAGGCCATCAAAACAAAACTAGGAATCCATTAATTTAGCAGATAAATATAGTAGTATAAGAAATACTTGTTAGGAAATCATATCTCACACATGCATCGAGCACATGGTAAAGCTAGGAAAACAATTGAGATCTTCCACTTGAATTTTTTTCTTACTGGGATACATGAGTACGTGAACTATAAGAAAGTGAAAATTCCTTAGGATGACACCACTTTGTCTAGAGTTTCAGTTCTAGGACTTGTGTCCTACGTTCCTTTCCCATTCATGGGAATCTATCCTACAACTATTCTTCCCAAATTTTATATGTGAATTGGTAGCCATAATTTTCTTTCCTAGGTTTCCAATATGTGATTACAAGGGGGGGATTTTGCGGTAGCTGAGGCATATTATCTCTTCTCCATTGGATGGTACTCATTATATTAGTGATATTTCTTGGCCCTTGGGCGATTTTTGTAGGAGAGTTACTGTAAATACTATAAATGCAATCCTCTTTGAGGACTGTATGTTGTCTTGTCTTATGTACTTAGTAAATCATGTACGGAGTTTCCTCCCTTAAAGAGGATTTCTATTCATCTCTATTATTCATTACTAAGGCATGAGTTACTTTCTTCTGGTATATTTATATTGTTTTTATGGTATTCTTGGGACTTGGTTGCATAACACGAAGAGACACATAGGGTGATTCTCATGAAGGTGGAATAATCTTGTGGTTTTTGTGTTTGTGTGTCGGGTTGGTAAACACACCGGTGAGACTACTCCATGGGGACACCACCCCGAATGAAATCCATGTAACTCTTGCAACTATGTTATATATATAAGACTTTTTGTGCGCTGGTTTGGGTGCCCACCTTACATTGCATCTCTTGTATTCTTTGGTACATGTGTTATGCTTGTTTTGGATATGTATAAATGTGTTGAATTGGTTAAGTGTAAAGATAGCACAAGCGTAACTTATTAGAAGTGAAAAAAAGTATATAATTGTTAACTTGTAATATTCCAAATATTAGGCATAGAGTATCAGTGAACCTCACGAGATGGTTTGACCCTCGGCTATATGCCAAATAATGTTGCTTGGGATTCTGAGATGGTTGAAAATACGGGCTTCGTTTGGCCCCATGGCACCTTCTATATTCATGACACTATTGAGTTTGAAGGGTGAATACATCCATCAGTTAAGAAGAAAATGTTCATCCTAGTGACTCCATTGAGTCATTTTATTCGATATAGAGAGTATTTTGATTCTTTTCCATTTTTTGGGAATTTTCAAATTGGACTCTTGAAAGATATGCCCATTTGTATTTTTCAAATATTTTCCCCATGCTCATGACTATAAAAAAAATAGATATAGTGTGAACTCTAAAATTTCATTGCAATGAATTTTTAGGTTTGGTTCATCTTGTGGCCTTTCTCAAATTTTCTAGGGGATAATGGCATCATTTATGAAAATGATATGATGGATTATATCTCACATGGATTTAAGGGAAATGAAATAGTATGGCATGAATCTCTTGGAAAATTAACAATTACATATTTTTCAACCCTTATGGAAGCATTTTTTAGATGTTGGTATCCCAACTAAATTAATCAATGTCTACCTAAAAGTGCAAGTGTTCTAGACAATCTATGTTGCACAAAATATTGTTGAAAAAGATCCCTAACTACTCATTAGGGAAGAAGACACTTCTAGCCCATTGATAGAAGATTAATATATGGTCGAATAATGTCTTAAAGAATATCAACATCTTGAAATATATAAGGAAGAATCCATTGTTGAACAACCTACACTTCAAGATTTAAATTTGTTGAAGAAGCTAAAGAATATGACATATTGAGCCATATGCTTGAAGAGGATTATAATTTTGAAGATAAAGACAAGGTTTCCTAGAAAATGAAGTCGATGAATTCCATGTTGAAAATCAAGAATCACATGATACTAAGAAGGCCTAGTTGAAGAAAACAAAGAAATAATGAACTCTCCGTATTATTGTTTCAAAGATTCTTATGATGTCTCGGGCCTTTTGGAAGAAAATGGTAGGATTCCTTTTTATGATGAAGAAGACAATGATTATTGGATATTTCGTGACCTTCTCATCTATTTTTCTTCAAGGGATGGGAGTAATGTATTTTAGTGTTTGGATCACACATATTTCGATGAAAATCTCCATGAGCTTTTCTCATCATGCAGAAGTGAAGAGGTTGAAATTTTTAATTAGATAGAGAATATTTTTATGAAGATATAGAACAATATGAAGAATATATTTAAAATCCATTCAACAATGAAAAGGATGTTGAAGGTGTGGTTGATGAAGGTATAGTTAATAATTCTCCATGTTCCCTTAATGATTAATATTTAGTGATCCTTCCTATCTCTTTTCCTATTGAAGACAAATTTCTTGAAGAAGATAGGTTTGAGGATTTGTTTCTATTAATGATGAGCATGATATTGGTATGGAATATTGGAAATTTGTTGGAGATCCCATGTATGATTCTTACAATGAGGGAATTGCAAATTTTGAAGACATTGGAAATCCTACCTTTGGTGAGATATCTCAGGATTTGGCTCAACAATATTGATTTACCATTGTTAGGATTATTAATTAATCCTTCGTTTACCATCATAGTCTATTTTTCTTTTCCTAGCTCAGGACGTCATTACCACTTCACTAGTGTGTGGGGGACTCACTTGGGGGATAAATACCACTCAATGTGCATGTCTGCATGAGTTTAGGAGATTCAGAGACCAATCCCTATAATTTAGGAACCCACTCTGAGTGCCACCAGCAGTGTCCAACAGTTGACCCTAGTCGGTGTTTAGTTATGTTCAATTATGCTCTGATTCCTATCAGTTAGTTCACTCTTATTCATCCTAGCACCAGTTTGCATGATTTAAGGGAGGTAGCACACATTTCCTCACCTACTTGCATCAATTAACTAATTGTGAACTGTTTCAATGATCTATAGTTGCATTAGTGAGCTCTAGTGGTGATTTTCTCACACCGAGTTAGATTTGGAGTCAGCCCAGGTTGGTAGATTTGAATCCTATATTAAGTATTCAAATTATCCTATTTGTAACACCATTATATTACATATTATTCACTTATTAATGGATGTAATCATATTATTCCAAGTTTGTCTCCATGTGTGTGCAATTTTTCCATGAGTAATTGATCAGTCTCTACTAAATTATTTTCTCTCTTCTGCAACCTTATTTTCTCATTGAATTGATGCAGGCCTGAAGATCCTATACTTCACTAAATTTAACAGGTATCAGAATAGGTATCGAGGCCATATTCAAACCTCTGAAACTTCCATTGATGCACCCAAAGCAACTGGGTTCCACATAAATCCTGGTATTCTTGCCTTGCTACCTTTGGATTCCATCCAAAGAAATCTATCTAGGTGTGATGAACCCAGAGAAAGTGCACATGTCAAAGTGGAGAGTGTTTGAATTGGTTTGATTCAAATTGAAGTGTTTTTGCAGGTAAATTGAATATTTTATAAAGAATTAGTTGTTTCTTGAAGCTGTAAAATGGAGAATGCAACAACTTTGACTCCCAGAATCCTCACACCCTTCAATTATCTTGATTGGAGGGATGATACACAAATTGTCTTGTGCAACAAGGGTATGTACAAGGTCACCATGGGAAAAGAGGTCGAACCATAGTGGCATCTTGAAAATTTTAAGTATGTAAACAAGCTTGATGAAGCATTTGGATTCATGCGCATCCACATGTCCATAGAGTTACTCTTTTACATTGAGGGATTGAGAACACAAAAATAAGTATGGGAAAAGCTCGAGTCCTTATTTGGAAAACAAGATGAGCCGAGGGGCCATATTCTAGAGAATGAGATGATAGCACTACAACCCAAAAATTTAGAAACTATACAACATTTTTTCTCAAAATTCAAATCATCGGTCATGCAATGCAAGTAGTCCAGGATTGATAAGAAGGATGGGAAATTGGTGCTCTCAATTCTGAGCAAAATTGGTCCAAAATTATCAGTGTTCGTATCTACCTTTCACTCTGGGAGATTGAAAAATCCTAATTAATGAATTCCATCCCTTCATTCCTTCACAGAATATTTAATCCAGGATCAAGATAAGTTGATACAGGTGGGATCCCTCAGATCCTCTCCAAATCAAGCACTCTTGGATGGTGAGACAAAGAATGTGCAAGAAAGAAGGAAGCAGAAAGGAAAAGAAAAAATGAACACTGAATTCGAACCTAAGGAATAGTTTGATCCAGCAAATGAAGCCTCGGACTCTAAGAAGGACAAACATCAGAGGTTTGACAAGGGAAAGTGAACCTAATATAAGAAATAAAATCATACAGATAAATATTGTATGATGAAGGCCATATATCAGATGTCAAAGTTAATTTACCAACACAATATTTCTGTCCTTAAAGGAGAAAGGAAGGTTGACTCTAGAGACAAGACTTAAGATCATGATGAGAGATGCCACACATTGCAGGATAGCTTTTCAAAATCGCATGCCTTCCTCGTTGATTCAGAAGATTCGAATCACATGGTTTCATCCAAAGAATCATTCTCTTCATTACAACTTGTTAATGCTCCAAGTATTCACATGGGAGATGACACTCAAATACAAGCTAATCAAGGAAAGGGTTCAATCAAGTTAGAGCATAGAGTGTTAAAAATTGTACTCTAGAGTCTACGTGCCTTCCTTAGCTACAAATTTGTTGTTTCTATACTAGATGACTCATACAGGCTCACTAAAACGAGTGGTATTTGGTCTTGACTCAGTGGATATCTCAAATATCTCAACCATGAATCTTATAGAGAAAGGTGTTGCAAACCATGCCTCCAAGGCATATGAATTCTCACACTTTCTGCCATACTTATATCTAGTGCAATATCTACCGCCATTTGAAAGAGAAGGTAAAACCATTGTACCTAAACCCTTTGCATATGATAATCATAGTACCAGGAAACTAGTGCACACTAGAACCAGCACACTACATTACTGCTCCACAGAGATGCAAATTGCATAAATATTTTCACAAGTTTTTTATTCAAGTAGAAATTTTCTTTTGATATGAAAGCTTGATCCTAATTTTCTTGCTTATTTGGGGGGGTGAGGGGGTTCCCATGAGGTTTTCCCCATTTCCTCGGTTTGTTAAGAAGTTATTTTTTTCATTTAGATTGTATGACTAACCTTTGGTCTTAGCTACCAGGGCCCAGGTTTTCCAACTTAGGATTAAGGGGGAGTGTTAGGATTATTAATTTATCCTCCCTTGACCATCATAGTCTATTTGTATTTTTATATCTTAGGAGGTCATTAAAAATTCACTAGTGCATGGGGGACTCACCCGGGGGCCACCTACCACTCAATGTTCATATTTGCATGAGTTTAGGAGCTCTAGGGATCAATCCCTATAATTTAGGAACACACTCTAAGTTCCACCAGCAGTGTACAGTAGTTGACCCTAGTCAATGTTCAGTTATGCTTTGATTCCCATAAGTTAGTTCACTCTCAATAATCCTAGTGTAAGTTTGCATTATTTAAGGGAGGTAGGGTGCATTTACTCACCTACCTACATCAATTAATTGATTGTGAATTGTTTTAGTGATACGAATTTGCATTAGTCATCTCTAGTGGTGATTTCCCCACTCTGAGTTAGCTCTGGAGTTAGTCCAGGTTGGTAAATTCGAATCCTATATTAGGTGTTCAAATTATCCTACTTGTAACACCATGGTATTACATATTATTCACTGATTAATGGATGTAATCATATTATTCCAATTTTGTCTCCATGTGCGTGCAATTTTCCATGAGTAATTGATCAGTCTCTACTAAATTCTTCTCTCTCTTCTGCAACCTTCTTTTCTCATTGAATTCAAGTAGGCATGAAGATCCTATGCTTCACTAAATTTAACAACCATTAATGATGATATGGGGTTAGATATAGATACATCTATTTCATATGCTGACATGCCAAGATTACCCTCTCCTAGGATAGATATAAAACATCATTATTAGCCATATTTCCCAGGGATTAATATAGGTTTTGGACCACAAGAGGGTGGTTTTGTTGTATGGGTAGAGAAGAAAAGTGTGCCCTATCCTAAAGCATATTTGAGGCTTCTCTTACAGCCATATATTTTAGGTCTCATTTGGTTTTGAATTTCATTGGGGGCAGCAAATAGGGATCGAAGAGCAAGTTCAGGATAAAGACAGTTTGTACTTGATCCATGCCCAATCATTGATAGAGAGGGTTTGTGAAAAGGGCCCTTCTCTTTCTCAATGGTTTGAATGAACTCACTTCTATGATCACTTCTATCATTTCATCCCCATTTCGATGAAGGTAATAACAACTTCTCAACTTATCATTTACATGGCTTTGTTTTGGACTTTTTTAAGGACAATGGATGAATCCCTAGAATGAATGATATGATAAGGTGGTTTCACTAGTGGTATGATTTCACTTTACCTACGCTTTTTACCGAGATTAGAGTAGGTAGGTACGTCCCATAATCTCTTGCACAAGAATTTTGTGTCAAATTTTATATACCCACAAATTTCATTTTCTTTGTTATTTTATTGAATTTCATTTTTTATTTGAGAAAGGAAAGATGAAAGTGTTTGCATATGATGCATTTGATGAAGTTTTTGTTTGAAGTGCATGTAGGTCTACAAGTCCCACTAGATTCAAAGTTTATCACACACTCTCAAAATAATTGCATGTATCGCATTTGGATCCAACTGTTATCCTCCATGTTTTTTGTAGTGCTCCCTACTAGATGTCCCAAAGAGGGGGGATATTTTGTCCATTATAAAGGCCAAGTTGGAGGTTGTTTATGTAGAGGTGTTGGTTTAGTAGGGCTCATGACCCTTGGTACGGTCATGGTAGATCATCTTGGTTCTCATTTTAAGGAATGTTTTCCATGTGTATTCTTGACTACCCATTGATGGGCGGAATTCCCTCATCATTTTAGGAATTTATGCCCTTAGTGGGTGCTCAGGTTCACCTTGGGATGAATCCATTAGGAAACATGGATTGGGGCACCTAGCCACATGTATGGTTTTATTATTTGTAGAGGTGATTGCACATGTAAGGGTTTTCATGCCCTCTTTAGTGAATCTCATGGATAACCCCTTGGACTCATTTTTGTTGTACCATCCCTCCCTCTTGGAAATATTTTCCTTGAAGAGAAAACCATCCACCTTTAAAGCAATCTAAAAGTGGCCATGCCAAGCTAAGAAGGAGGGTGTTGAGGGAAAAATATTAACATTGGGGTTTATATGGGGTATGGCGTCCTCCTACCAAGATCAACTCATCATAAAGTCAGAGCACTTCATAAATTTTTATCATTATTTTATGTTTTATGTGGTTTAGTCCTCATATTGTGGGTGACAAACCCTAGAAAATCACTAAAATCCATTTGAAAGAAAAAGTTAGGTAGGTCAATGTAGAGGAGTGAAAAGTTGTGTCTTTTTTGAAATGCATGTCTTTTCTGATATAAATAAGAACTACTCTCATTTTTAATCAAGACCATAGGATAAAATATGACTATTTTCTTATTTATTCTTGTGTACATGAGAGACTAAGTGGAGTGCACCTCCTTTCTTAAGCATTCCATGGTTTTCAAGGGATTTTTTTTTATGTGTTTGAGGATTATTTACTATATTTCCAGGCTTGTCTAAGGTAAGTGATTCTTTGGAGTATACTCTATTTTATTTTCTTCCCCAATTGTTGTAAGATCTCTAAGTTCATTGTCTTGCATTGCTAGAGGTATCGAATGTAAGATTAACCTAGGGTTCTTATCCATAATGGTATGGTCTTGTAAGTGAGAATTCCTCTTGAAGGTCTCTCTTGTGATTAGGTCTTGGCATATTTATTTGCTCTAATTAGGTCAAATCCTACACAACCTAGAGTTTCTTGGTTTTTCCCTAGTTCATACAAATATTAGATTTCCAATTCTTAGGAATAATGTTGATCATGATTTTCTGGTCCTATGAAGGAATACGACCTAGGTATTATTCCCTCATCTCCA
>LPNX010824082.1:637831-872100 GCA_001517045.1 Pseudotsuga menziesii | reverse complement strand
ATCAAGGTGTGTCTCCAGTAATCTGGCATTTGTATTTTTTTTTTAAAACACTTATAGCCGTCGGTTAAGCGACGGCCTGTAGGTGATTTAAAAAAAAAAAAATTCAATACCGTTTCTTAACCGATGGTTAAGCGACGATTTTATTTGGTTAAGCAACACTTTTCTTTGGTTAAGCGACGGTTTTCTTTGGTTAAGCGACGGTTTTCTTTGGTTAAGCGACGGTTAAGCGACGATTTGCTTTGGTGAAGCGACGGTTTGCTTTGGTGAACCGACGATTTGCTTTGGTGAACCGACGGCCTGTAAGTGTAGTTTTAAAAAAAAAAAAATTCTCCACCGTCGCTTAACCGACGGTAAACTGAGCTGTCGCTTAACTGACGGATTCGAAAGATGTCGGATACCCGACAACAATCCACCGATGCTTAAAAAAAATCATAGTATCGTACATGCGACAAGGAAGTGTCGAAAATCCGACAATACGGCCGTCGGATTTTTGGTTGAAATGTAGTTGTGACTCTTGTTAGTGCAGGACAGATGAAGAGACTCATTGACACTAATAAGAGATACATGCCCATGGTTGTGAGAGCAAAAGATGCTGAAGCATCCGATGCTTTTAAAGGTTGTGATCCTTCTCATAAAAAGGCTATGATTGATATTGTGGCTAACTATGATTAAATATTTCAGGAACCTACAGGTTTGCCTCCCAAAAGGGAGATTCAACATGAGATTCATCTCCAATAGGATTCCCCTCTTCCTAATGTGGGCATGTACAGGTTGTCCGCAGTTATCAAGTACAAGAAGGGTACTAGTAACAAAGTGGCAGATATGCTTTCTAGACCTCCTATTGTTGCATCTATTGTTTTGAAAAATGCTTCTTTATCCCATGAAAGTTATATTGAGTAGTATGCTACTGATGATGATTTCAAGGAGAGTTATGAGAAGCTAACCAATGGCACATAGGTGGAAGACTACTATTTGCAGGGAAAGTTGCTCTATCATTTGGGCAAGCTATGTGTTCCTATCAGTGAAAGAGTCCATGTAATACGAGAAGCTCATACTTCTCTTGTATCATGGTATTTTGGGGTAGGTAATACTTTGGCTCATTTGCAAAGACTTGTGTATTGGCCTCGCATGAAATACATTGTAACAAAATATGTAAAGGGGTGTGTGATGTGCTCTACTTGTAAGCCCACTAATAGAAAATTGGGGTTGTACTCACCACTTCCTGTTCCTTCCCATCCTTGGGGAAGCATTTCCATGGATTTTGTGGGGGGTTTGCCTATGTCTAGGAGGGGTCATTAATACTTGTATGTGGTTGTGGATAGGTTTAGTAAGATGTGTATTCTTATGCCATGTAAAAAGCAGGTCACTGCAGAGTAGGCTGCTTCTCTCTTCTTTCAGCATGTATGGGTTCACTTTGGACTTCCTACGTCCATTATCTCGGATCGGACTCCCGATTCCTTGGAGAGTTTTGGACAAAGTTATGGTGTATGATGGACACCAAGCTGAAGAGGAGCACCGCTTTCCATCCACAAACTAACGTACAGACAGAGGTAGTCAACAGGACAGTTGTCCATTTGCTTCGAGGCTATTGCAACAAGCATCCTAAGTTATGGGATGAACAGATCCAGTATGTGCAGCATGCCTACAACATGGCTATGCACTCTTCCACTCAGAGCTCGCCATTTGAGACATGCTTTGGGTACTTTCCAAAGACTCCATTGGACTTGAATTATGGGAGAGAGGTTGATTCAAGTGCTTCCAAGGATGAAGACAAAGCCCGCAGGTTCATTCAGAGAGTTCAACAGGTATATCAAGCAGTACAAGAGTAGTTGGAGAAGAGTCAAGCCCAGTACAAGGCTCGCCATGACATGCATAGAGTTGATCATTAGTTTCAAGTGGGAGATCAAGTGTGGCTTCACATCAGCAAGGAGAGGATGAAAGGAGAAGGCAAGAAGCTCAAGCCTATTAGATATGGTCCCTTCACCATCTTGGAGAAGATTGGGACGAATCCGTTTCGCTTAGAGCTACTGCCATACATGCATATCTACTCAGTGGTGAATGTAGAGAACTTGAAACTCTATGAGCCTCCCATGATCATGGATGAAAGGGAGAATGTCTCATTTCCATCAGTTGATGAATTTGCTCCTGAGTACATGGATGAGCTAAAGGAAGATGTCATCTTGGACAGAAGAACAAGGACTTCTTCCAAAGGTGATGTTGATTATCTTCGAGTGGGCATCAGAGGAGCTCATCTAAGCAAAGCCAAGTGGATCGAGAAAGAGAAAGTGAGGGAGAAATTCCCTCACCTATCTGTTGATTAGTAAAGGCTTTTGGAGGCCAAAATCTTCTTAGTGGGGAGGAATGATCCAGGACGATCCAAGAAGGCAAAAATTTTGAAGTCTTCCAATATCATCAAAACTAGCACCAAATCAAAGGGATCATTGAGATGATTCCAATGGTGTTTGTTTCACCTCAAACGGACTCTGTATGAGAAAGTTATCGTGTTCTGTTCTATAAGGTCAACAAGCAAAATTGGCAAAAAGAGGTGCCACGTGGCACCACTGACAGGGTGACACGTGGAATCTGTATTGTACAAACATGATGATGTGGCACCACTGACAAGGTGACACATGGCATATGTACGGTACGAACAAGGTGACATTGCAGGTGTACGGGCCAATCGCAAGGCAACACGTGGAAGTACGGATCCGAGCTGGCATACTACTGACTGGGCGTACGGACGATGATGTGGCAGTATGGGTAGTGACTGGTTGGTTGACTGGACGCTGACTGGGCATGAGGTGGACCAATCCCAGGCCTCCACATGGCAGCACAGGGTTGGCCAATATGTCTAATGCAAAATTAATGTGCCTCCACGAAGTTCGACCCTGTGACCTCCGGTTTGGTTGCACAACGTTTTAGCCAACAGGCCACCGCGTGGTTATTAGTCACGGAATGGGAAGCAATCCTTTTAAAGTGGCACCTACATTTGAACAGGAAAAGAAAGGGCCGGGTTTAAGCCCCGACCCATGGATTTATGTCGCCACTCTTTAACACATGGTATGCACCAATGCCGCCACCATGAGCCACGTGATTCGAATGGAGGGTGGTTACAACCACCACTCCCCTCCTCCCATGGGCATAGCCACCATGTGGGATGCGCCATTCTTTTAACATGTGTTTTTTTTTAAGACTTTGGTTAAGGGCTTAAAGTGGGTTCAAAAATATTATAGCATGTGTATTTAGAACCATAGGGGGAGCGCCACCACATAACAGACTTTGGGTTAAAGTGCTAAAGTGGGTTTGTATGGTTATAATATGGTTTTAACCATATTAAAATCCAACCAAAAGGGAATTCCATTTTAAAGGGGTATTTTAAATATGTTTGTTTATTATTTATTAAAAAAGCCCAACCACATGAAAACCAACTTGGAGAAGTTGTAACCAAGGCCAAGATAGGAAAATTAGTTGCAACCAAAGGAATCCATGAGAGTCATGTGAAGAAGGGCAATCCAACATATATAAACCCATTCATTTTCCATTTCCCACTCATGCTTTGGAGTGGAGACTTTGTAGCTAAAGGAGAGAAGGGAGATTGTGTAGCTCTGCAGGAGGAAGGTACGAGTGTTTATACTCATTTTACACTGTCTTCAGGCTTCGGAGTTGCTGGAAGCAGTCTTGTTGTGTTTTGGGCAGCGGTTGTCTTCTTGAACATTGTCACCAAGGTATCATTGTATCATTGCCATGTATTTTTCCTTCATGCTGAATTTATAGATCGGCCCTCCTATTGAGAAGCAGGCCCGGAGACGTAGTCCATCCTGGACGAACTCCGTTATCAACTTGTTGTCTTTATGTGCATATTGTCTATGCTATTTGGTTCTCTTCTTATGGATTTGTGAGCTTCATTCATGCTCTTTATGAAATTCATGTTAACGTCATAGAGTAGCAAAGATCTTGTTTTCGGATCAACTAGTTCCTAGAATGTAGTCATTAGTTATGTAGGTGTCATCATTTTAGTAGTAGTTTTTATTTTTTTAGAGTAGAAGTTAGGATGAATCGGACCTTTATTGGTAGTTTGGGCAGTAGATTCAAATGTAAGACACAGAAAAATGGTTCGAATCTCATGGGAAGAGGAGGCTTTTTCACTATAACTGTTGGGTACTGTTTCAATTTTTGAATATCAATAAAGTTGCAGAGAGGAAAATTTGTAAACGTTCAAGGCATATATTCCTGTGCCATTGTTTTCTCAGTATGCAACTTACTTACATGATTGTATTTCCATTTTCCATTCCATTCTGTATTTTTTTTTCATGTTTGTGTAAGATTATATGAAGTAGAATTCATCCTTTGATGATCTAGTTCATCAGATTCAAACATTTTAAATCGTTTCTTCTAAAATTATTACAAAATTCATCCTTGTTAGATGATTTGTTTTAATGGTCTGTATTCTTTAATATACTACCATATTACAATGCCTTAATGTCCGAGGAAATGGTTTCTACCTTGTCTCTGCCATTGTTATGTTCAAACCTCAACCTCTTGCAACTCAAACAAGTTTCTGTTTATTCACTCCATTACCCAATGGTCTCTTTTCAAGTATGTCCTACCAAATCTTTATAAAAACAAACTTGCTCCTATCAGAAATCTGACCTTCCGAGTGTCATTATTGAATATTTTGAGTGTGAGAGCCTTATGGCTATTGAGAGACCACTCTCTGATTGTATAAGGTCAGAATACAGTCTAAAGTAGGTTTTTGGTTACCTTGGGGTTTCCTTGATACAACCCAAGGAAATTATGAGTGCTAATGTCTTGGCGCCATTTCCAGGGATGTTGGGTCATGGATTTGTCCCTATTTTCATCACCTATAGGAATCTATTTCATCCATATTCTTCTTATTATTACCCATTTATCATTACATTTTCCATCTATTTGTTGTAATTGTCTGTAAAATACCGTATTACTCCCATTGATGCTTTAACGGTTAATAATGATTATTTTTCTTTATTTTTGATTAATTGAAGACTATTATGCATAATTTTGTTGATGATGGTTTGTGAAGTGATTTTTCACATTAGCAACAACATTACTCATGGTTCAAGTCTCTAAAGTTGGAATTCTAGCACACATCCACACGAAAATTCACAAAATGATTTCATTCCTAAGATTGATTATGTGGATTTGTGATATTGAATTCGTACACATGTCCAACATGGCATCCTCCAGCTCATGATCAAACGGACTCAGCAAAAAGCATGTTCCATATAAGAACACATTGATTTGTGTTTCAATTTGCAGGAAGATGAAGAATAATTTAAAAAATACATGACATAGGTTTTGTGAGTAACGACCTAAATTACTTGACGCATGAGAAAATATCCCGAAACAACCACATTTTGAGAGATACGATTGGTTCTTCAAGAGTATATTTTCCCATATTTGCAGTTATGGCCGATTTTCAAATTAGCAAATTTGTTAAAACAAATTCCAAGTTGGGAATTTGGTTCCTCATCCTCATGAATGTATTTTATGTATAAATATCTAATCAATCTCATGGAGAAGGGGGAGAGGAGAGAAATCAATGTTATGTCGTAGAATTTGATCTAGACTCTGTTGTAATAATTTAATTCTGATAATACAGGCTAGGAGTTTCTTAATTCTGGAGTTGTAGACCTTCACTTTGGAGGTCCATCTCTACTTAGTGGAGGAAGAGCCCTCTTCCATGAGTAGCTGCTAGTAGTGTTGATTGTAAGTGTGTGGATGTGTTTAACATTTAGTTCTTTCTTTCATTCATTGTTAGATTTATCATTGTTGTTATTCATGTTAATTTCTTTTGATAGATCATTTTCCAACATAACATTTATTTCAGATTTATGTAATTAGATCTTTCTTCGTAAGAGTTTATTTTGTTTTTAGATTTATAATAAGGTTTTATGAATGGGTTTGAGGTTTGATTTATCTTCAAGAAGGTGTGATTCTAGTATACAAAGAGTTTCGATTTCATACCAATAGATCAACAGTGTGAGGTAGAAATTGTGCTTGCATAGATATTGCACGATAGCTTTAAAATAAAAGGCTTCCTCAGGTTGACAATTTATGTTTTGGGAATTTTAGTTGTTTATTTCACTAGACAATTAATTTTCCAAAAAATTTGGCGTCATTGCCAAGGAATTTATCAATGGTAAAAAAGTACATATGACATTATTTTGTAGATGAGTTCTAAAAGTAGAGCATGGTAGATGTGTTCCTAATCCTAAGGTGTAGGGAAATAATACATAGTGAAGAGCTACACATCATTTGACATGTTGTAACGGGATCAACCTTATAAGGGTTAGGGCATGTAGGTTGCATGATTACTTTTCAATTGATTGAATTTGCTTTCAGTGTGGATTTTCTTTTTTTTGCATTCAATTTTATTTCATTCTCAATTTTTGGTGTGTAATCTTATCATTCCCCTTAGTTGTGTTGTAAGAACCACCCATTATACTAACAAGATGACATGAATATTCGAAGGAGGAGCCTTAAGATAGCACATGAAGAATCTAATGAAGAGATGAAAGGTAAGAAAGATGCATAAGTTGTTACCTATTTGTACTAGGTTTGTTTGTTATTTTCCCTAGGCCTATCTTTTTATTTTAGACAAATTTATCCCTTTTTGGTCTTCTTATTTTCCTATGTTTGGGCTGCTTTGATTTCATTTTAAAATATATTTTTGCATTTACAAATATTTTAGTTTAAATACTTAAGCTCCTTTAGATTAATAAATGTCTTTTAATATAATGAAAATGAATGCAATGTCTTTTTATATCCTATGTTTTAACACAAGCTGGTGGTAGCGCATCTCATCATTCATATACATGCATGCTTCTAGCTTGCCAAGGTTAGGGTTATGTGTAGGGTTATCAAACAATAATGCAGGATGATATTATTCAAATTTCATTATTTTTCATTTTCTCCAGATATTTTGAAGGCAAAGGGTCACATTGGGAAACTAAAGGAGCTTTACATTTGGTACTATATTTTGTGCTACAAATTTTGGAGAATCCCATGGTGGAGGTGTAGGGTGTGTAATTGATGGATTCCCCCCTCAAATTCCTTTTTCTGAAGTTGATATGCAAGTGGAACTTGACAAGAGGAGGTCATGACAAAGCCACATCACTACTCTTAAAGAAACTGACACATGCCACATTCTCTTGGGTCTTTCTGAAGTCCAGGGAGGTGGAAGATCTTCAGCACATGAAACTATTGGAAGAGTAGCAGTTGGGGCTGTTGCAAACAAGATACTTCAGCTAAAATCTAGGACTGAGGTTATAGCATATGTATTGCAGGTTCATAAAAAAGTTCTCCCAGATGGGGTTGTTGATCATGAAACGTTGACTTAGGTTGAGATAGAAAACAATATTGTAAGGTGCCTAGATCCTGTATATGCCAAGAAGATGATAATTTCTATAGATGATGTTCGAACAAAAGGTGATTCCGTTGGTGGGTTTGTTACCTACATTGTAAGGAATGTACCAAGGGGACTCAGTTCACTGGTATTTGACAAGCTCGATGCAGAGCTATCAAAGGCTCTGATGTCCTTTCCTACAACCAAAGGATTTGAAATTGGCAGTGGTTTTTTAGGAACTTCAATTACTAGCACTGAGCACAATGATGATTTTTACATGGATGACAGGGGAGATATTAGGACCCGAACCAATAGATCGGGTGGTATAAAGGGTGGGATATATAATGGCGAGATGATAAAACTAATACTTGCTTTTAAGCTGACATCTACCATTACAAGGAAACAAATGACTGTCACTAGAAACAGAGAGGAGACTGAACTCCAAGCATGTGGACGACATGATCCATGTGTAGTCCCTAGAGGTGTACCTATGGTGGATTTGGTGTTAGTTGATCAGTTGATGCAACAATATGCCCAATGTGAATTTTTTCCCCTAGGTTCACTTCAGGATTCATTGGATCAACAGAATGCAAAAGAAGTAGAAATGATCAGTAACTAGGGAGGATGATAAAGTTAGAAGTTGCAGTTTTGTTTTGGAGGTTGATTTTTATTTCCTTTTTCAAATAACAAAGATAGCATGATGATTGTTTATGTGAAGCCAATAATATGTAAAATTCAGGTTAAATTGTTTGTATCCAAACAAAACCAAAGGCAACAAATGAAACATATCAGTTCTTTTTATTTGTAGTATCTAGGCATGGAACTTGTGCTAGGGAAATCTAATTTCTTTTTGGGGATGGTCCTAAAGAGTTGTATACAATTGTAGAAGAACCCAGTCAAAGTAGAAACCCCTTAGAAGAAATATATGTACCAAATATTGCAGATATTGTCTGGTGGATAGCTTTATTTGTTTGAGGAATTTCTATATGATATTGTATCAGAAGATGCTTGTGGGATTCAAGAGAAAATCTTTGTTGGAAAAATATGAATCAACTACAAATGGTGAGGATTCAGATTATTTAAAATATTCTTTAGATGGAATTGGCAAGGTTCATGTTTGTCCACGCATGCCCCCTGAACATAAATTTTCTGGAAAGAGGAAAGGACTTTCCTCCAATCAAGAGGCAGAACAATGTACAAAACATAGCTTTGTTCCAGTTGAGAAACTGGGTGATGCAATGAAAGAGATGGTTTCTAATGCTCTAACATAAATGCCTTGTGTTTTTTGAAAGAGGACAGAGGATGGGTTAAATGCATCAAAGATGAGTAAAGATGATGGTGAATAAGATAGTCAAACATATGTGAAAACCTGTGTTTTTGAAGGACAAGGTAAGTCTGCTAGTGAAGTTAGATTGGACAAAGATATTAAATTTAATATTGCAGATTGTCAATTGATAGAATGATCATAGAGGCCAGATGTGGGTAAAATATTTCAATTTTACATTGTTAAAGAATATGGATGAGAATTTGGCAGAAGCTGCTGGGAGATCTTAATTTGATATTCAACTCTAAATGAATAATACACATGTCATAGTTAGTTGATACTCTTTCTATTTTTAGTAGACTTAGATCCGAGGAAAGTGGATCTAGGAACAACTTAGTTAAAGATCACTTTTTTTGTATATTTTAAGTTTTTTTTTGAATGGGGAGACACATGAGGATTCATACATGCTGGAAGCTTGTACAATTCTGCAATACTTTATCTATGTAAGAACTTCTTTTCTTGATGAATGACTTATTATCTATTTGGAGCTAGGTTTTAAATTTTATATTGTGTTGATATTCTGTGGTTCTGTTTGAACCATTTCCTACATTTTTGTTTATATAGATGTTTTCTATATAGATTCCTATGTTGGCAAGTGGATATTTATGCTTAAATGATATTTGAAATGTATTTTTGAGCACATGTACTTTTGCATATGATGCAGTGAATGAATTGTTGGTTTATTCTTTGCGTTTATATGCTTTGAAACCTATCTCCTGGATCCTGAAAAACTGAACTGTCATTCCTTCTGTAAAATATTGTCCTTATGCATGTATTATATGATGTTTTCATATTTTTGTGTCTCTATACTTGTTTTTATACTCTTGACTTTTATATTGTTATCTCTAAAACTACAAAAACAGTATTTGATTTATGAGGTGCATAAACAATGCTACCCTATATTCTAGTTAGCATACTTTAGGATAAACATTAACTTTGAATTCCCCATCAAAAATCTAGGAGGAGTAGTATAAATGCAAAGCGTTCCCCCATCTACTCTACCAAATTTTCACGGTTTGGAAAACGAAGACCTTGACGCATTTTTATTTCAATTCAAAGTACTTTGTAGACCCTATGGTCATTGTGATAATGATCAAAATTTGAATGTGTTTCCCCTTACTCTAAAAGTAACAACCCTCTGATGGTTCATGAGCCTCGGTGGGAATTGCATACAAACTTGGGAAGACATGAAACATGTATTCTTGAAAAAGTACCAATATTGTTGCAGGGTTAATGAAAACATATTTGGAATGACACAATGATAAGAAGAGAGTCTGTAGGACTACATGGAACGCTTTCAGTACAACCTTCAAATATAAAAACAAAGACAACTGGAGAAAGAGACATTGAAAACACTCCTACTTAATGGAATCCAAGAGGAATATTTATAAAACTTAAATATGATGGGAATAGGTGATGTATTTCATCTACCATATGATGATGTTTGTGAGTTATGTATAAGGTATTCAAGAGGAAACTCTAATATTGGTAAGAATTTTAAAGAACTTTCCTCTATATTTTTGAAATATGTTGCCAAAACATGAGTTATAAGAGCTGAAATCAGAAATTTATTTGAAAATTTTAATGTTGAATCAATGGTTCACTAAATTCACAATCGGGTGTTTTGCAGGTTAGGGAAAGGAATGGATAATTTGAAGAAACAATTTTCCCTTGGTTCCAGAAGCAACATCTTGCAATGGATTGTACTTTGGATAGTCTCAAAACTTGTGGCATATGTGGCCTAAAATATTCCATGGATTGATGCCCCTCTTTACCAAGGAATTAAACAAGATATCAAAGAGATCTAGGAGTTACAACAAATTCACTGCAACACCCATGGAAATGGTGGCCTACATGTATGGTTCAAAATTCTATCCCTCTATGTTAGAAAACAGGACCATAGAGCAATAACAAATATACACTTAAATCAATAAACAAGATGCAAAACACATTAAAACATTATAGAGAGACACAGATATAACTTGGTTCACCCAAATGATGGGCTACGTCCACAAAGAAATTGCCAGTCCTTTTATTACAGTCCAGAAAGATGAAGGGATACACCCTACAGCAAAACCGTTGCACTTCCTCTTCACACTCTCACAGTCTCTCTTCCAATACAATACAATACCATACTCATTCATTTTACAATGCTTTCTTTTATAGGGGAAATACAATGGAAAATTCTAGGGTTAACCCAATACCATGGGTCTGCAAAACTGTTGGCCAACACACATCCCAAACAAATTTCTCTGGGGCTCTGCCCCCGAACCCCAAGGCAGGGGGAATGAGTGTACAATACTCCTGGGTTACAATCACAATTGAATAATCTCTATGGATCTGGAAGATTAGGTTCCACAACCAACAATCTCTCACTTGGAGACTGATCACAACAACTCCACCTCTACTGTAATTTCTGGACCTTGGACTTGGCAAATTTCTTATCTTCACCTTCATGCTTGAATGCCAACAGAAACTAAGCAAGAACTCAGTTTCTCTTTGGTTACTCCCTTTGTCAACATGTCTACAGGATTCTGGCTAGTATGTATCTTTTCCAGTTTTAACAGTTCTTCATCTAGAACAGATATTATGAAGTGGTGCTTGAGTTGTATATGTTTAGTCCTCGAATGAAAGGCTGAGTTATTTGCAAGATGAATGGCACTATGGCTGTCGCTGTACAACCTACTATTATCCTTCTTCTTACCCAATTCTTCCATGAACCTCTGCAACCAAATCATCTCCTTACTAGCCTCTGTAGCAGCAACATACTTTGCTTTCGTTGTTGAAAGTGCAATGATCTGTTGCATCTTTGAAATCCAACTTACTATTGTTCCACCAATAGTAAACACATACCTTGTGGTGCTCCTCCTACTATGTTTATCACCAACCATATCTGCATCAACATATCCCTGTAGAACAGTTTCTGAACCTCCAAAACATAATGCATGTGAAGTGGTACCTCTCAAATACCTAAGAATCCATTGTACTGCTTTCCATTGCTCTTTACCTAGACTATTCATATACTTGATCATAACTCCCACTACATGTGCAATATCTGGTCTTGTGCACACCATGGCATACATCAAGCTTCCAACTGCTGATGAATAGGGAATCTTGGATATGTGATCTATCTCTTCCTGTGTCTCTGGACACATATCCTTGCTTAGTTTGAAATGGCTAGCCAAAGGTGTACTGACTAGTTTTGCATTCTGCATTCTAAACCTATGCAACACCTTTTCTATGTACTCACCTTGAGACAACGTCAATTTGTGCTTTTTCCTGTCTCTTATTATTCTCATACCAAGGATTTGCTTTGCAGCACCAAATCCTTCATCGCAAATGATTTAGCTAGTTTTCTTTTGAGCACATTTATATCCTGCATGTTAGACCCTGCAGCAAGTATGTCATCCACATACAATAACAACATAATATATCTTCCATTATCTAGCCTCTTGAAATAAACACAGTGGTCAGAATGACATCTATCATAACCTTGTTCTATCATAACTTATCAAATTTTAAATACGACTGCCTTGGAGCTTACTTCAGGCCATACAAGCTCTTCTTCAACCTGCAACCCAAATTCTCCTTCCCTTTGACCTCATACCCTTGTGGCTATTGCATATAAATCTCTTCCTCCAAATACCCATGGAGAAAGGTTGTTTTTACATCTAACTGTTCAAGATGCAAATATTCTACCACCACTAGACATAAAATAGTTCTAATTGAAGTCATTTTAACAACAGGAAAAAATATTTCATCAAAGTCTATACCTTTATTTTGTGCAAACCCCTTTACAACAAGTCTATCCTTGTACCGCTTCTTGCCTCCATCTTCTTCCTTCAACCCATAAACCCATTTATTCTGCAATTCCCTTTTTTCTATAGGCAAATTAACCAGATCCCAAGTCTGGTTTCTTACCAATGTGTCCATCTCCTCATCCATGCCTTGCTCCCACTTATTTCTAGTTTCTACTTGCATTTCTTCTTCATAACATTCTGGTTCACCAAAATCAGTCGTCAATAAATAATACAGTGAAGGAGAGAATCGTTCAGGGGGTCTACTTAACCTGGTAGACTTTCTTACAGTTGTAGGAGTTTCAGGTACCTACTACTGCTCTTGATTTTCTGGTGCCTTTGGAACTTCATTTTCTTTGATTTCATCAAGCACTGTGTACTCTGTGTTTTCTTTTTCTTCTTTCTTTCCCTGCAACTGATCTTTGTACATGACCTTTTCATTGAAAACTACATCTCTACCGCTAATGATTTTTAAATTTTTAAGATCCCATAAGCAATAACCAAAATCGTCAACCCCGTATCCAATAAAGGTACATTTCTTGGATTTAGCCTCAAGCTTTGTTCTATCATCTTTATCAATATGGACAAATGCTTCACAACAAAAAGTTTTCAAAAATGAGTATATTACCTATTTAATTGTCCATTCCTCCTCTGGAATGCCACCATCCAAAGCACTTGAAGGCCCTCTATTTATTAAATAAACAACAGTGTTTACAACATCAACCCAAAACTGTAAGGGAAACCCTGCATGCAATCTCATGCACCTTGCACGCTCTATGATCGTTCTGTTCATCCTTTCTGACACACGATTTTCTTGTGGTGTTCTAGGGACTGTCTTCCCTCTGCAAATCCCATTGTGTGAACAGTAACTATCAAACTCCTTGCTACAGTACTCACCTCCATTATCAGATCTGAGAAATTTCAACCTTTTTCCTGTCTCATTCTCAACCAAAGATTTCCACTTCTTAAAAGTATCAAACACATCATATTTTTGTCTAATGCAATAAATCCAAGTTTTTCTAGTTGCATCATCAATAAAAGTAACATAATAACGAGACCCATCAAGAGATTGTACCTGAGCTGGTCCCCATACATTTGTATGGACAAGCTATAACTTTTCACTCTTCTTTTGTTTCCCAACATTGAGAAATCTAACTCTCTTTTGTTTTCCATAAAAATAGTTCTCACAGAATTCCAAACTTACCTGTTTTAGATTTGGAAGCAGTTTCCTTGAGTGGAGAATCTGCATCCCCTTCTCACTCATGTGTCCAAGCCTATGATGCCATAGCGCCGCACCTATTTCTATGGAAGCTACAAAGATAGAATAATTAGTATTATGAGGACATAAATATAACATACCTACCCTATCTCCTTTTGCTATTATCAGTGATCCTTTGGTGATCTTCCACCACGTTTCTCCAAACACAGACAAACAGTTCCTATCTCCCAACTGCCCTGTTGAGATCATATTTCTTTTCATAGCAGGAATGTGCCTTACATCCTTTAGCAGCCAGTCATTTCCATTATTTAACTTAATCCATACCTTACCCTTTCCAACAATTTTACATGGTTCATCATCCCCCAATAGAACATGCCCAAAATCACCTTGAACATAATCATGAAAGAATTTCCTATGGGGTATAGCATGACATGAAGCCCTTGAATCTATGACCCAGTAATCACTAGTATTATCTAATGCAAAAATCAAAGCATCTTGTAACACATCACCTGCTATATTAGCTTCCTGGGTAGTCTCTTGCTGCCTCTCATCTTTCTTCTTTGGTGCTCTCCAGTCTTTCTTCAGATGTCCTTTCTTACCATAGTTCCAACACTTTATTTTTCCAAATCTGGACTTGGATTTGCCCTGTTTAGACTTTCTGCGATTTCATGGGCTCCTTCCTCTCTCGTTTTGTCTCCCTCTGCTCTCCATGGTCAACGCATTACCTGATGTCTCACCTGTTTTTTTTCTTCGCATTTCCTCACTAAGAATAACACCAACAAAATCATCAAACTTAAGAGTGTTTGAACTAGGGACAAAATTACTTATAGCCATGACCAAGCTATTCCAGCTTTCTAGAAATGAGCACAAAATTAGAAGAGCCCTAACCTCATCATAAAAGTTCACTTTTACAGAACTTAACTGACTGGTAAGTATATTAAACTCATTTAAATGGTCAACAACAGATCCACCTTCTCACATCTTCATATTAAATAAATGCTTCATTAAAAATACCTTGTTAGAAGCCAAGGGTTTTTCGTAGAGCTTACTCAATGTGCTCATCACACCCTTTGTTGTTTTTTATTTCAAAATATTGAAGGCCACCAACAAAGCCAGGCATAGTCGTATTGTTCCCAATGCCTTTCTGTCAAGAACCTCCCTTTCTCCATCCTTCATAGCCGCTGATTATTTTACTTTTCTGCCCAATGGTAGGTACAAATCCTTCTGGTACAGATAGTCCTCCATTTGCATATTCCATAACTGATAGTTTTGGCCATTAAATTTTTCAACCCTAAACTTTCCTTCTTCCGCCATTGCTCCCACTCGAACCAGGAACCCTTCTTTCTTGCGAGTTTACCAACCAAATAGACCTTTTGGCTATGATACCAATTGTTAGAAAACATGATCACAGAGCAATAACAAATATATAGTTAAATCAATAAACAAGATGCAAAACACATTAATGTTAGATGTATTAAAGTAACTGAGAGGGGGGGTGAATCAGTTACATACCAAAGTGCATCTTTTTAAATGATTTTTTAGATTTATTATGGACATATGTTTAAACCATTCAACAATTAGCAGCAAATTAAATAACAGTCAATATTCAATCACATCAACGAACACAAGACACAATGTTTTCATGAGGAAACAATAAAAGCTCTTCTTCTTAAGAATGAAAGGTAAGCTCCAACTCCTCTTTACATTCTTTTATTTTGCGTGAGCTTCAACCCAGATGAGGCTGCTACCTCTGGAAGCTCCAACTTCCAATTATACAAGCACCAACTTGTTTCTATTTTCTGGCAACAACCAGAGGGATGATACAACACCCCAGAGAACTCTGTTCTCCCTTGCTCCACCCTACCACCCTGACTTTTCTCTGAATTACAAAATGAATCAAACCCTTACAACCCCTCACTGTCTATGACTAGGCTTTATAAATCAGCATTTACCTTATGATTCTGAATTAGATAGTATTGCAAATATTCATAACAGATGTTATAATTCTATATCTGTACATTTTTCTTTGTTTTATCATCAAGACTAAGCACATATAGAACTCACCAAGACTGTCACTGTATCATTCATATATTCTTTCTCATCTGGACTCTTCATACTCTGCAACTATTAATCTCTATTCATCATCGTATTCAGCTCTTCAATTCTTTTCTGCAATGTGCTCAATCTCTTATATTCTAAATTACCTTACTGAACAGCTCTTTTTCATTTTGGTCTGCTTGCTACAATATATATATATATATATATATGTTTCAGTCGATTCCCATTCTCTCCGTTCATTACAGAAACGGTTATGGACTCTTCATGTACCATCTAATTGCAAATGAGAAATAGTTAATAGGTCTCGAATGCTGATCTATACAAAACGATTCATATTCCATGAATATCATAGATTTTCAAAAGTCTCTAACTGAAAAAAAACTTTAATTCCTTTGAATACCCAGTTTGTCTGACTCTCTGCATTCCACGAATAGTCATTCTCTAATTCTCTGAACCCATTGGCTTATCATCAAATCAATACTATGCTAGACTCTTCATGTTCCACTGTTTTCAGTTCAAATGACCTTGATCACCAATGCCATGCCACGCTGGGGTTTTAAATGTTTAAATTGAAGGTTGATTTGCTTATTCTCCCACCGTTGTAGAAATATAATCGGCTTCGGTCTTGATATTCTTCTCCGATGCATTTTCCTTAGTCAGCTGATTCTTTGGTTTTGCATCGAAACATTTTGTTATTTCATTCTCCACCATTGTGGCTCCTCAACGAGCTAACCATCCGTAATGTTTTATGTTTACCGTGGAACTTGCAGTCTGATGGTCTTCTGCCATTGTAGCTGTGAATAGGACTATTCATTCGTAGTCTTTCGTTCTTCCGCTTGCCGATATGTTTTGTTTTCTGTAGAGCCCGTAGTTTTTCATCCTTCCACCATTGCGGCTATGAATAGGACTATTCTTTCGTAGTCTGTTATTCTTCCGCTCGCCGATATGTTTGTTTTCCACGGAGCCCGTAGTCTTTTAGTCTTCCACCATTGCGGATGAAAAAGTCGCTATCCTTCCGGCCGTTAGTAATTTCTCCTTCGGTGAAGATTTTTCCCATTGTCACCGATCCTTGAGTTGTAGGCTTCCGCCGTTGCGGATGAAGAAGTCACTACCCTTTCGCCGTTGCGGATGAAAGAATCCTTCTGGCCGTTTAGTCGTTTCTCCTTCGATGAAGAGTTTCCCCATTGTCACCGATCCTTGAGTTGTAGGCTTCCGCCATTGTAGATGAAGAAGTCACTACCCTTCTGTCGTTGCGGATGAAAGAATCCTTCTGGCCGTTTAGTCATTTCTCCTCTGATGAAGAGTTTGCCCATTGTCGCCGTGGAGCTCGTAGTCTTTCCAGCTTCCGCTATTGCGGATCAGAAAGACACTATCCTTCCGCTGTTGCGGATGATAAAGTCACTATCCTTCCACCGTTTAGTCATTAAAAAAAAACCGATGAAGAGTTTTCCCATTGTCGCCGCGGATCCCGTAGTCTTTCTGGCTTCTGCTGTTGCGGATGAGAAAGACATTATCCTTCCGCCTACTCTGTTTCAGATTTTGTATAGTGTGATCAACCTATTCTTTTAAAACTCTATTTTATATGTGAATCGCTGTATAGATGTAACACTGTGTTTCAATGAGACTTCGTATGTTAAGCTCCATGGTATAGAATAACGCCGAGTTTCAATATAATGATGTATCCATGTGTTTCGATTTGTAGCATTTGACTGAGTATGCTGTTGATATATAACATGATAACTCTATGCTGATAACATATGTAACATTTGTAACATTTGATCGTTTTCATCCCTCTTTTCCATTTATTTGAATGTATAACACAATCCTTTGTTGTAGTGAACTGTGTAATCATCCTTTTCAATATGCGGGTATTCTGTGCAACATTTAGAGCTGTGACATTATTCTCATCCTGCTGTGGCTTTTCCTGTGAGTGAAACATTCAAAGTTTGGCAAATGGAAACATTCAGACTGTGTAACAAAACTGTCTAACAAACTCCCCCTTTGACGTGATGACAAAATTTGAAAGCTTTCTCCCCCTTTTGACATCCATGGCAAAGATAGAAAGAGAACTCCCCCTGTGAATATGTCTCCCCCTGTCACTGTGAGACAACTAAGAGCTGAAAAAATGAAACCAATCTGTACTGAATATGTTCAGAAAATAAGAAAGAAGAAGTTGTAACCATATGCCAACAAGAAATCAGAGCCATAAAGAACTTGGCAACCTGTAATTTGAATGAGACTATATTCATAGTGGACAAACCCCCAGCTGAGCTCGAAGCATTTCAAACTGAGATTTGGGAAGGGGCTTAGTGAAAATATCAGCAAGTTGATATTTTGTTCCAACATATTCAAGCTTAATCACCTTGGATAGTACCTGCTCTCTTAGAAAATGATACTTTATAGGTATGTGTTTAGTCTTTGAATGCATCACTGGGTTCTTTGAAATACTTATTGCACTTGTATTATCACAAAAAATGGGAATGGGATCATCATACTGTATGTGCATATCCTTCAACATTTGCTTCATCCAAAGGATCTGAGTACAACATCCTGCTGCTACTATATACTCAGCTTCAGCTGTAGATAATGAAACAGATGATTGTTTCTTACTGGACCAGCTTACCAAACAACCTCCAAGAAAGAAGGCAGCACCACTGGTACTTTTCCTATCATCAATACATCTAGCCCAGTCAACATCTGTAAATGCATATAAGTCAAGAGAGTTTCCTGTTGGATACCATAAACCATGATTTGCTGTTCCTTTTAAGTATCTGAAAATCCTCTTTACAGCCAACAAGTGACCTTTCTTTGGTGAAGCCTGAAATCTTCCAACTTGACAAACAACATGCATAATGTCTGGCCTAGTTACTGTAGCATATAGTAGACTGCCAATCATGGATCTGTACATAGTCTGGTCTACATCTCCAGAGTTATCATCTTTACTGAGTTTACATCCAGTGACCATAGGTGTACCAACTGGCTTACAGTCCTCCATTTTGAATTTCTTTAACATTTCATTAATGTATTTAGTCTGAGAGATAGAAATACCTCTGTCACATTGATTGATTAGTAATCCAAGAAAGAACTTCATTTCTCATAGCATAGACATTTCGAATTCCTTCTGCATGCTTTCAGCAAACTTTGTGCTCAGTCTATCATCGTCACTCCCAAAAATTATGTCATCAACATAAACTTCTATAATAATAACGCTGTTATTCTCTTCTTTAATGTACAGGTTATTATCTGTGTGACCTTTCTTGAATCCTTGCTGCATCAAGTAGTTATCTATTCTGGAGTACCATGCCCTAGGTGCTTGCTTTAATCCATATAACGCTTTCCTCAATCTGTAAACAAACTATGATGCATCCTGTACATGAAATCCTTCTGGCTGCTCCATGTAGACTTCCTCTTCTAGATCACCATTCAGAAAAGTTGACTTCACATCCATTTGGTAGACTTTAATTTGTTTGGAGATGGCATATGCTAAGATCAACCTTATTGCTTCCATTCTAGCAACAGGGGAAAATGTTTCACTGTAATCAATCCCTTCTACCTGTGCATAACCTTTGCAGACTAGTCTTGCTTTATTTTTGGTTACTTTTCCTGTATCATCCAGTTTATTCCTGAAAACCCACTTAGCTCCTATTACATTTTTGTTTGCAGGTCTAGGAACTAGTTCTTAGGTATGATTCTTTTCGATTTGACTAAGCTCTTCCTTCATAGCATTTACCCAATGTTCATCTTTGATAGCTTCATTCATGTTTTTCGGTTCGGTAAGAGAGAGAAGTGATACCTTCTTTTCAAGGATGGGTTGCTGTCTTTTACTTCTTGTCTCGACACCTAAGTTTATATCCCCAATAATCAATTCTTCAGGGTGATTTTTCTGTATTCGACTACTTGGATATTTTGTTGAAATTGCATTTTTTGAAGGACTGAAGCATTGTTCATCATCACATGTAGATCTGTCACTATCATCAGCCTTAACCTCTTCTATTTCATCCTCTTCATCATCTGACCTGTGCTTGTCAAATATATCATGAGTCTCAAACTCCTTTTGCTTAGTCTTTGTTTTTAAGAATGCAGATTCATCAAATGTTACATCTATTGCTACAACGATCTTTCTTAGTCTGAAATTATAACATTTAAATGCTTTTCTAGAATAGGAGTAGCCAACTAATACTCCATCATCGGTTATAGAGTCTAATTTTCCCAAATGTGGATCTACTCATTTGATATAACACTTACAGCCAAAAATCCTGAAATGTTTAACGCTGGCTGGTATTCCTTTCCACATTTGATATGGCATGACCAAATGGTTATTTCTTAGCAGACATCGATTCAGAATGTGAACTGCTGTGTGAATAGCTTGAGGCCAAAGCACATTACTCAACTTTGCTTCATGGAGCATGGTTCTAGCCATCTCTACTACAGTTCTATTTTTCCTTTCTACTACCCCATTCTGTTGAGGTGTTTCAGTCACAGAGAAGTGTCTATTTATCCCGTTCACATCACAAAATTTTTTAAATTCATTTGACACGTACTCTCCTCCATTATCAGATCTCAGGAACTTTATTTTCTTGTCACATTCATTTTCAACAAATTCTTTAAACGTTTGAAAACAGTCAAAAGCTTCAGATTTCTTTTTCAATAAGTAAAGCCAAGTCATTCTAGTGTAATCATCTACAAATAATAAGAAATAATTTTCTCCTTTCATCCATTTTGTTCTCATGGGCCCACAAATATCAGTATGCACTATCTCAAGCGGTTTAGTTGTGGAGTATTCTTTTGTTTTAAATCTGACTCTTGTTTGTTTCCCATGTTGGCATTGCTTGCACACTGAACCTGAGAGATTCTTTAAAGATGGTAAATCTCTTACAGCTTCATTCTTACTCATATTGATCAGATTATCAAAATTGATGTGACCTAGTCTCTTGTTCCACAACCAACTTTCATTCTCATTACTAAGACAGCATTCATTCTTTTTCTCATCTAGAATATAAACATTGCTTGAACTTCTTGTGGCTGTACCTATTAGTTTATCTATTTTCACATCTCTGATTTGACATCCATTTGAATCAAATATCATGTAGCATCCCTTATCACATGTTTGAGTAACACTCAGCAAGTTGTGTTCCATGTCTTCTATCAACAGGACATTTTCAGCCAAGTTTTTCTTACTGTTTAAACATACAGTCCCTCTTCCAATTATTCTAGCTGTCTGATCATTCCCAAATGTGACAGACCCCTCTTTTCCTTTGTCTAGTTTGATAAACAAATGTTTACTTCCTGTTATATGTTTGGAGCATCCACTGTCTATTATCCATTTGATTTTATGTTCAGCTTGCAGGGCTACGTTACAATTTTCAGCCTTCAGATTTTCAGTCTTCCTTTTCCAGATTTGAGTTTGTTGATGAGTATAGATGGGTTTACTAACTTTCTGAAAGTTGGTAGGGAAATTTCTTGAAATATGGCCAAAATTTTGACACTTATAACATTCTGTTTCATGGTTTAAAATATCAAATTTGTTATGAGTATTACTATTTCTGTTTTGACTTGTCACATCCAATCTTTTTCCATATCCATGTCTAGACTTCTCATAACCATTATATTCATGTATTTTTCTTGAAAATTTAGTACAAAACGCAGCCTTGTGTCCATAATTGTAACAAAAAAAACAATAGCCATTAAACTTATTCTGATACCCGTCATGTGTCCTTTTCTGAACAATTGGTCTTGATTTTTCTTCCTGTTTCTCAACCTCTGAATTCTCATCAGCTCCTTTCTCATTCTTCTTTTCTGTACCTGTTTCTTTCAAACTTGAACTAGAACCATCATTGATCATTGCTGCCTTATAACCAAGTCTAGATTTTTCATTTACAGATCTCTGACTTTCTATTATCTGATTTAGAATTGATGAACTGTGATTCATGTTACTTTCCTATACCTTGTTCCTTAATAAGACAACTTCTGATTTCAGGTTTTCAATCTCTTTATCCTTTACCATAATTAATTTGTTTAGAGATTCTTCAATGATTCTAGCTTCTTCCAGTTTTAGTTTTAATTCAATCATCATTGCTTTAGTGCTTTCAAATGAATCATTTGATTTGTTCAACTCATCCTCAATTTCTTTAACATTTCTCTTAAGATGTCTACATTATTTTCTTTCTCTTCTTAAATCACATAGAGCACTTACCAATTCTTCTTCCAAATCCACTTCACCGTCTTCTTCCTCTTCAGACTGGTCTTTCTGATTTTCCAAAGCCATAAAGAGATTCTCATCTGACTGATCATCACTTTCATCAGAATCAAATATATCACTTTCTTCTTTAGTAAATAAACTCTTCTTCTTGAAAGTACGTCTATTGAAAGACTTCTTGTATTTATTTTTGTATTGCTTTGGCTTTTTACTGCTTTCTTCCTCATTGTCAGAATTCTTACTATATGGACATTTGGAAGAAAAGTGGCCTATTCTACCACATCCAAAACATTTCAAAGGAATCTTACCTTTGTACCTACCTGTACCCTTTCTTAATCTCTTGACAAAATTTGCTTCTTCTTCATCTTCTTCTGATTTTTCAGAATGGTTCACTTCTTCTTCTTTCTTCTTCTTCTCCTTCTTTGCTGCTTTGAATGCTGCTTCTTTCCTGGAAGAAGTCTCACCAGAAATTCTCATTTCATATGCAGTCAGTATTCCACTAAGTGTATCCATATCTAAGGTATGCTCTTTCTTCTAATGCATAAACCTTAGGATTAAATCTAGTAGGCAGAGATCTAAGAACATTTTGTACAATAGCTTCATCTTTAATCTTTTGTCCTAGCCCTCTCATGGTATTGGAAACCTCATCTATTCAAAGGAAATAAGTGGCTATATCTTCAGATTCTTCCATTTTCAAACTTTCAAATTGAGAGCTATATGTTTGTAATTTGGCATTTTTAACTTTAACATCCCCTTCATAGACTATTTTTAGTTTGTCCCAAATTTCTTTTGCTGAGGAACAGTTCATTACTTTAACAAATTCTGAAGTTGCTAGGCCTCCTAGAATACCATACATAGCCTTTGAATTACTCTCATAGAGTCTTCTACTTATAGGATCTGTTGGAATAGTTGTTGGAACATTATATGTATTTAAACAAGCTTGCCATACATCAACTCCTTGAGACTATAGAAACAGTTTCATTCTTATACTCCAAAAGGCATAATTATGTCCATCAAATAGAGGCAGTCCATGTTTGGTAAATTCTGATTTCTTGTCCATTGTTTGGGATCTAGATTCTAGTGGTTAAACTGATTTGAAGCAACTTGCTCTGATACCAATTGTTGGACGTATTAAAGTAACTGAGAGGGGGGGTGAATTAGTTACATACCAAAGTGCATATTTTTAAAGGATGTTTCATATTTATTATGGACATATGTTTAAACCATTCAACAATTAGCAGCAAATTAAATAACAGTCAATATTCAATCACATCAACGAACACAAGACACAATGTTTTCATGAGGAAACAATAAAAAATCTTCTTCTTAAGAATGAAAGGTAAGCTCCAACTCCTCTTTACATTCTTTTATTTTGCCTAAGCTTCAACCCAGATGAGGCTGCTACCTCTGGAAGCTCCAACTTCCAATTATACAAGCACCAACTTGTTTCTATTTTTTGGAAACAACCAGAGGGATGCTACAACACCCCAGAGAACTTTGTTCTCCCTTGCTCCACCCTACCACCCTGATTTTTCTCTAAATTACAAAATGAATCAAACCCTTACAACCCCTCACTGTTTATGACTAGCCTTTATAAATCAGCATTTACCTTATGATTCTGAATTAGACATTATTGCAGATATTCATAACAGATGTTATAATTCTATCTCTATACATTTTTCTCTGTTTTATCATCAAGACTAAGCACATACAGAACTCACCGAGACTGTCACTGTATCATTCATATATTCTTTCTCATCTGGACTCTTCATACTCTGCAACTATTAATCTCTATTCATCATCGTATTCAGCTCTTCAATTCTTTTCTGCAATGTGCTCAATCTCTTATATTCTAAATTACCTTACTGAACAGCTCTTTTTCATTTTGGTCTGCTTGCTACAATATATATATATATATATATATGTTTCAGTCGATTCCCATTCTCTCCGTTCATTACAGAAACGGTTACAAACTCTTCATGTACCATCTAATTGCAAATGAGAAACAGTTAATAGGTATCGAATGCTGATCTGTACAAAACGATTCATATTCCACGAATATCATAGATTCTCAAAAGTCTCTAACTGAAAAAAAAACTTTAGGTCCTTCAAATACCCAGTTTGTCTGACTCTCTGCATTCCACGAATAGTCATTCTCTAATTCTCTGATCCCGTTGGCTTATCATTGAATCAATACTATGTTAGACTCTTCATGTTCCACTGTTTTCATTTCAAAGGACCCTGATCGCCAATTCCATGCCACGATGGGGTTTTAAATGTTTAAATCGGAGGTTTATTTGCTTATTCTCCCGTCGTTGCGGAAAGATAATCGGCTTCAGTCTTGATATTCTTCTCCAATGATTTGCCTTAGTCGACTGATTGTTTGGTTTCATGTCGGAACATATTGTTCTTTCATTCTCCGCCATTGCGGCTCCTCAATGAGCTAACCATCCGCAATGTTTTATGTTTACCGTGGAACTCGTAGTCTGATGGTCTTCCACCGTTGTGGCTATGAATAGGACTATTCGTCCGTAGTCTTTCGTTCTTCCACTCACCGATATGTTTTGTTTGCCGCAGAGCCTGTAGTTTTTCATCCTTCCACCGTTGCGGCTATGAATAGGACTATTATTCTGTAGTTTGTTATTCTTCCACTTGATGATATGTTTGTTTGCTGCGGAGCCTGTAGTCTTTCAGTCTTCCGCTGTTGCGGATGAAAAAGTCGCTATCCTTCCGACCGTTAGTCATTTCTCCTTCGATGAAGAGTTTTCCCATTGTCGCCGATCCTTGAGTTGTAGGCTTCCACCATTGCGGATGAAAGAATTCTTCCGGTCGTTTAGTCGTTTCTCCTCCGATGAAGAGTTTCCCCATTGTTGCCGATCCTTGAGTTGTAGGCTTCCACCGTTGCAGATGAAGAAGTCACTACCCTTCTGCCGTTGCGGATGAAAGAATCCTTCTGGCCATTTAGTCATTTCTCCTCCGATGAAGAGTTTGCCCATTGTCGCCGCAGAGCCCGTAGTCTTTCCGGCTTCCGCTGTTGCGGATGAGAAAGACACTATCCTTTCGCTATTGCGGATGAAAAAGTCACTATCCTTCCGCCATTTAGTCGTTAAAAAAAACTGATGAAGAGTTTTCCCATTGTCGCCGCGGATCCCGTAGTCTTTCCGACTTCCATTGTTGCGGATGAGAAAGACATTATCCTTCCACCTGCTCTGTTTCAGATTCTGTATAGTGTGATCAACCTATTATTTTAAAGCTAAGTTTTATATGTGAATCGTTGTATAGATGTAACACTGTGTTTCAATGAGACTTCGTATGTTAAGCTCCATGGTATAGAATAACGCTGAGTTTCAATATAATGCTGTATCCATGTGTTTCGATGTGTAACATTTGACTGAGTATGCTGTTGATATATAACATGATAACTCTATGCTGATAACATATGTAACATTTGTAACATTTGATCGTTTTCATCATTCTGTTCCATTTATTTGAATGTATAACACAATCCTCTGTTGTAGTGAACTGTGTAATCATCCTTTTCAATATGCGGGTATTCTGTGCAACATTTAGAGCTGTGACATTATTCTCATCCTGCTGTGGCTTTTCCTGTGAGTGAAACATTCAAAGTTTGGCATATGGCAACATTCAGACTGTGTAACAAAACTGTCTAACAATTAAAACATTACAGAGACACACAGATATAATGTGGTTCACCCAAACAATGGGATATGTCCACAAAGAAATTTCCAGTCCTTTTATTAGAGTCCAGAAAGATGAAGGGATACACCCTGTAGCAAAATTGCTGCAATTCCTCTTCATGCTCTCACAGTCTCTCTTCCAATACAATACAATACCATACTCAGTCATTTTAGAATGCTTTCTTTTATAGGGGAAATACAATGGAAAAATTCTAGGGTTAACCCAATACCATGGGTCCACAAAACTGTTGGCCAACACACATCCCAAAAGATTTTCTCGAGGGCGCTGCCCCCAAACCCCAAGGCATGGGAATGAGTGTACAGTACTCTTGGATTACAATCACAATTGAATAATATCTATGGATTTGGAAGATTACACTCCACAACCAACACTCCATTTACTTACTCACATAGTCAATCATTGAATAATCCTCCACCATGGCGGTTGTTGCAGCCTCAATTTAACTCTTACCTTCCTTATCCACAAGGGTGGAATGGCCTATTTTCTGATTGCATGGCCATTCTCCTCATGCTTCAAAAAAACTTGATCCTTGAAGATCAACCTCACAAAACAAGCCTCTACATTAGCCACATCTATCTTCTCATCAAGCTACTTGGAATCCAACATAATCTCCTGTCCAATCCACCCCCCACCCTAACCATAATAAAGCAGTACAGTATGCTTACAATGTTAAACTGCAAAATTTTCCTACATTTCCCACATGTTCTACCTCACCTACACCATTGCAAAAATATTGTGCACTGTTGCAGTAAGTCCATACAAGGCCTGAACAGATTATAGGTCTAAGATTTGCAGATGGAGTTTCTTCTAGTTCTCATTAGCAAGCAAGAAATATCAACCAGCCATGCATAATATTTAATGAAGAACAAGGATTAGAGCCAAAAATTGAATGACTTCCAGCATCATTGTCACCAGATTTGAATCTCTTATGCGTTCAAGAAAATCAATTTTCTAAAGATATTCATGATGTAACAACTATGAGAAATCAATGTCACAATGACTATATTGAAGGTTGGTTTCAATCTACCATCAGTCTGCAACATCATTCCATACTTCAACAATTATTGGCACCATCATTACAAGGGAAGTTGATCTCTCATAAAGTTATATTTTCTGTTGGGCGTATGAGCATACTTGACTCATTTCTCTGAAAATGGCTCCATTGGAAGTTATCCTACACTTGAGAAGATTTTTATATTTCCAAGTAGTGTAGGAAATTGTAAATAAATAAAATAGTAAAGAGAACAATAAGTCTAGTTGTGAAAACTAGTTTACTGGCACCGCTAGATATGAACTTTGCATATTTGTCTGTTGGGGGTATGAGCATACTTGACTCATTTATTTGAAAATGGATCCATTGGAAGTTCTCCTACCCTTGAGAATAATTTTTTATTTCCAAGTAGTGTAGGACATTGTAAATAAATAAAATAGTAAAGAGAACAATAAGTCTAGTTGTGAAAACTAGTTTATGGGCACCGCTAGACATGAACTTTTCTTGAAGATCTAAGTCGATTTTTCACATAGATATAGGATGCATATATAGTATCAATTTTTTTTGAATACGAAATCTTGGACACATGGTGCAGTAAGAGCCACCCATGTTACTAATCTCTCTTTTTTTAGGAAGTTGGTAAGAGGAAGGAAGCATTGGTGAATGAAGACTCCACGGGGAAAGGAGCCAAACGATTATGGAAACCTTCAATCTTGAAAATTTTGTAATCATCATGGTATGTGTTTAGTTTTCATTTCTATAGAACACATCCATAAAAATACACAGCCTTTATTTCAAACATTATATCATTTTTAAGAGTTATAGCAGTTGCTGTAACACACTGTGTAAGACAATTTAGACACTCAATGCTTGAAATTTTTAGGTATGGGTGTGTGATCTATTGAAATTTATATCGTTAAAAACATTCACACATATTTAGGTCACTTTTTGGTAGCAATATTTGATTTATTGGATTTCTGTGGCATTTTGGCTTAAAATTTTTACTGAAACATAGTCGGGAGAGTCCATTTTTGGGAGACCAAATGGATTTTTTTTAACCTGTTTCATTTCTAAGTATCCCTTTGAATCTAGTTTACAACTCAATTTTGATATTGTACAAAACTTGTATGACCAAATACCGACTGCCTATCACAAATCAACATTTTTAAAACTCAGTTTCCTAAGTTGTTCATTGACCTATTTGACTCATGTATTATTATTGGATTCAAAACATGTTTCTATTGGATATCCCTACCTGAATCTATTTTCAAATCCAATTGTAATCACATCAATCCAACATCAAATGAGAAAGTTATTTCAAAAATGGTGATTGTTGGTCTAGACCGGAATTCGAAAAACACCTTGTCCTATAGGTTGTTACTTGGCAGTTTTGACATATCATATTATGGAATTTTAAAACCTATTTGTGATGGAAATATACCTATAAATATATTTTCATTTATCTTTAGAATCACTCAATCGGACAAGGAATGAATAATTTATGGTCGAAACAATTCTAGTGAGTTTAAATGGCCATCACTCTCCCATAGGTATAAATTGAATTTTCTTCATTAATTTTTGTTTGAATTTGTTATATAAGTAATTGATTGTCTTTTTTTCATAATTATTTTATGAATATATATTGATCACCTCTCTTCATCCATGATCTCATGTTCTACTACATGCGAGTGCTATGTTTTTGCAGGTCCTTGGAAGATAGAATGCTAAGATATGCATTTGTGAGTTTTGAATACTTTTTCTCAATTTGCAAATGGATTGAGAACATAAAAAAATGGAGAGATTGATATGAAAACCATACAAATACCAATTTTTCTGAAGTCAAGTCCCATTGCTACATATGCCTGGAATCCTTTTAAGACAACATTATGATCATCACCCTCGTTCGGCAACACCATGATATGCCTATACATTCCCTTCTTCACTCTACCATTCCATTCATTCCATTAAATTCTGATCCATTTCATCACTTCCATACTTTCCACTCCATTCACTACTCACCCATGAATAAAGTCTTTCATAGTTCCCTGGGATCTGCATACATCAATGGTAGAACTCATTGTTGTTAATCATGGGGATTCATCAATGCCTCTTGATTGACCAATCTTGCAGGTGACTCGACTCCAGCAAATCCATTCGTACCTGCCAAGATGTACTAAGGTACTTAGAACTCACTATCATCAAAGGTGAGTTTCTTCACGTTGGTTAATGACATACATTAATGGCCAGTAATCCAACGATTTATTTCCATGCTCAACTTTAGCACATACAATTGCATGGTAAAGAATTGTACCTCGGTTTGGTAGCAGTTGAAGATTATATGATCTGATGGTTTCAACAGTGACTTGCAACATCATTTGTTCCAACAATTGTGTAGTTATTTTCCATTTTCTTTTAGCAGTTGGCAATCTTACATGCAGCCAGCACAAAACAGTTCGGATCAGATTCAAACTCATTTAGTTTAAGCTCTCATATACATCTGTCTAAGGAGCATATCTGCCTACATTGCTCCAACATCACTACATTCATTTCAACCAAGACTTCCACAGAGGTAAAAAATGAGGTAAAATAGCATGAGTTTTCTATTTATTAAAGATTTAGGAAAATATCATGAAGAACCACTAAGCATTATCCATTTCCATTTTCTGTATAGCATTCCACTTCTTTACCACTAGTTATTTGTCCTTCAGCATTCCAATCCATGCAACCCAAGTCAAGTTCGTCCCTACATCTCCTATGTCCAAGCATGAGAAAATTTTATGGTGCTCCCACAGAAGAACCAACAGTAGGAATAAAAGGAATTATTGTTGCTTCATGAGGACCTACAGTGGAAGAAGTATATGCTTCCATACAATAGAGAACACATTTAGAGGTGTGAATTCCATGGTTTGTTGATGCATACATTGATTTACAATTGTTTTCATGTGCACTTCATAATGATGATATATGTTTTCTTCCTTACATTCTTGATGTTGTGATTCTTCATGAAAAATAAGTCTTGCTATCATGAAAGATAGACCAACCTTTGAGGTAACATGCTTCCCTTTACACAGCAGCAAAACAAGATGTTTTGAGATCTGAAACCTCATTATTACAAGGCTGCAATCCACATACATCAAAATTAGATTATTGAAGTATATATCATACGGTATGTGGGTTGTCAATCGTTTTATACATATGGTCAAGCATTTGATCGTAAACCTAGAACATGGAGCATTCATAATTCTTCCATTCAAAGATTGGCATGATTAGTTGTTGTCTGAATCATTTTAAGAGCTTCCAAAGATAAATCTTGACCATTCTCGTAGCAGCATCTTAGGCAATTTTTGAGTGCAAATCAGGGTCATCTTGTACATTCAAGCACGAGGATGAACGAGTCTAATGCATACATGGAATCCATATTGCTTATGGTACATGAATGGATATGATGGTTGTTTGTTTAACTGACATGGTTGGTGTTAGCACTAAATTTTTTTTTGTCGGAATTGGTCTAATTTCCTTCAAAATTTTAAGTTTTCATGGGTGATTGAGTTGGTTTCCAAAGTTTTCTCATTAAGCTATTTCCAAGTTGGCAAAGAAGAGAAGTTAAAGGAATTTTAGGTAAAAAGAGAAATAATTTTTTCACAAGTGGGGCAAAAAGTTTTATTAACTTTTGAATGAAATTTATAAAACGGGTTTTACAAAGTTATTATTTTATTTATATTCAAACTTATATAGTTTTGGATATTTTTTCCAAAGTAAAAAAGAGGCCTCTTATTCATCAAACCAAGTCTTAATGAAGGTTTAAGCGCTAAACAAGATTTATTACCTTTCTTAAGGTATAATCAAACCACTAGCACATAAAATAATCCAACGGCTTAAAAATAAAGTGAGTATTCATCAACGGTTATTATCAGATCCGGAGGGTAAAGTTGTGAGGTGGTTAAACTGGTAGCGAAATTTAAACCACTTTCCATGTGGTAACTTTTGGTGAATTCCGTGGAGAAAAGTGGTTTGGGAAAAACAACTCAGTGGAGGCTCCAGAATAGACCATTATGTAAAGGTAAAGTTGACTTGGTTTTTGAAAAATCATTTCATTTGTGTGCTGCACGCGAGAGGAAGGAGACAGCCCGCCATATTTCTGACATCAACTTTTACATGTTTACAATCACAGGGAAAATAGTGAAGATAAAGAATCTGATCAAGGAGATGGAAATTGATTTTAATAGAGCAAGAAAAGGGAAGCCACCAGTGAACAATGCAGAAGGGAATCCCAAAAAGAACATCAGCCCAAAAGTGTTGCATAAATATATACAGTGAGAGCATTCATGAAGGTATTGGTATGTGTTTAAAGTCTTACAAACAAAATTTATAGTGGAGAGTGTGCCAAAGCTTGGGATTATTCAAGTGTTTGGAGACACTATTAAAAAATATGGCTACCTTGATCAGTAAATTCATGGGATTTCTCTTACAGTATATGATCTTACAAGGATAGATGCTAAATGTTCTCTGTTTATGAATTACAGTTAAACAATTCAAGGTTTAGAAGCGACATAGCATATTTTTTCTGAAAATGACTGTTTTAGTCATTTTATTCAAAGACCTGTTTCCAGCAAACAAAGAAGAATTTTCAAAAACTGAAAGAGGTTTTTCATAATAAAATTATGATATACAATAAACTCTCTCAGGTTTTACCCAGGTGCTACATATTAGGAGAATAAAATTCATATTCAGAGGGAAAATGTTCAGATTTCAAAATGACTGTTCTAGTCATCAAATTAAAATAATTTTTTACATCAAATGAAGATGAAATTTGAGAAACTGAGAGAGGCTTTTCTTCACAGCATACCCATACACAATAACCTCTTTCCGTGTTCACACAGGTGCTATGTTTTAGCAGAAACAAAGTCAGTTGTACAGGCCATTTTTCATGTTTTCCAAAGGACTATTTCAGCCATCAAATTCGAAGAATTGTTTTGGACAAATGAAATTCAATTTTACAAAAATGAGAGAGGTTTGTATTAATAAAATTCCTATAATAAAAAACCTCCTTCATTTTTTACACAGTAATCATAGGTTGGGATAATTTAAAATATCTTCACAAGTCATTTTTCCAGAAATCTACAATTTTATTATCTAAGTCATCAGTTTCAAAGGAATATTTCGAGGATCTTGAGATGATTTTGGAGAAATGAAGACATGGGTTTTGTGGGACACATGTCCAATTATAAAAACCTCTCCCATATTTCACACAGATATTACCATTAGAGATATGCAGGAGAAGCTTTGTTGTAACTATTTCTATTTTTAGAGTTCAGTTAGGTTTTGAATTCAAAGTTAGGTAGAGGTTATCCTTTTATAAATTAAAATGTAATTGATAGTTTTAAAGAGGATTTTCAAGAGCGGAGAGGCTCTACATTGTAATGGCTTCAATTTTTCAGTAGATGAATGAAATTTGCAGAGGAGGAATGTAAAATATTTTTCATGTTAGAGATTCTTGTGCCATCTTTTTCTTCAGTAAGTAATTTCTTTATGTGACTATTTATCCTATTTCCCACTTTATTTTGTATTTGATTTCATGCTTGAGCATTAGTTTTTATGGACTAGAATTCATCCTACATGCTCTAGGTCCATTGTTCAAGCATTTTCAAAATATTTTCTTCTAAAGTCTTGCAGAATTCACTCTAGTTAGGTGCTCTGTTTGATGAAATGTATCTCTTTGTCTACTAATCAACCTGCTAATACTTCAAGACTGAGGAAATGGTGCCTACCTTGCCTCTGATCATAAACCTTCAAAACCTTACCTCCTACAACCTATTTCAGATCTGATTGTTGACTCCATTGCCCAATGGTCTCCTCCATGACTGTCCTACCAAGTCTTTTAAAACAAAATTGTCCCATTTGTCTCTTCAGAAATCTAACCATCTAATTGTCTTTGATTAAAATATCATGAGTATAAAAACTTTGTAAATAGTGAGAGATCCCTCTCTGACTGTATTAGGTCAGAAATACATTCTAAAGTGGTTTTTGTTGTTACCTTGGGATTTACCTTTCACAACCTGGGTACATTCTAAGTGTTAACAAATTGGCGCCATTGCCGGGGAACGAAGGTTCAAATATTCCCTAGGTATGAACGACATAGTTTCAGATTTGATTGTTGACGGTGAAGAACAGTCAGATATCAGCAAGGTTGTGCATCTTTCACCTGGTGACTCCATCTTCAAAGAATCCAATTTTCAGAATTCCTATGGTGACTCCACTATCAAAATATTGTGAAGTTTGAAGAGTTGATTCAGTATATTCATTTGTCAAGATGAGTTCTTTGTCTGCAAGGTATGCTCCTATGAATCGTGCTCACATTACTGGTTTTCCAAATTTAATACCTAAAGTGGATTGGCAAACAGGTCTTCCAAAGTTTAAAGATCAAAAGAATGATGATGCTATTCTTCATTTGGTTAGATTTCATATGCATATACATAAGCTCGGAGTTAAATTGCATGAGGATTCTTTAATGAAAATGTTCATGGCTACTTTAGAAGGAGATGCAAGGTCATGGTATGAAGGGTTACCATTAGAAAGTTTATTTTCCCTTACTGATTTTCATACAGTATTTCATGAACATTACAAAAACCAATACCCCTCCTTGTTGCTGGTTCAAGATTGGTGTATGCATGCTAAAGGTTTCATTGAAGATTTGGAAAAATTGTATAGTGATGATGAGTTAGTGGATGAAGATATTTTAGAAATTTTATATGAGAACCCATTTGAGAAAAAATAAATACAAATTAGTTGTCTTCACATTCAAGAAAAATCTCAGCAGTTAATAATTTCTTCCTCTACTAAAAAATACATGAGCCAAAAATCTGATTCAACCAGCTACATTTCTTTTCCTGAAGTAGATGATCATTTGTAGCAGTCTTGTTAATCTTTGTGTGACCAAGAAGGAAGTTGGGATGGCCAATCAAACCCTTCTTCATATTATTCAACTTCTGAAGTTTTGTTTCAAGATGAGGCTACTTATTCCCAATCAGAAAATTCCTTTTTGCAACAGCAATTTCCTCTAAATTCTAATGCTTCTGTGGGTGATTACATAAAGAATTCTGACTCTGCAAATTTTCAGTCTTACAGTCCCTCCACATATTTATTTTCTACAAATACAATTGAAGAGAAATCAGACCTTGGACTAGAATTGGAAAAAAGATATGAGCATGAAGATGATCAGCCTAGTGATATGAAAGAAGAGGGTTATACTCTTGATGGTTTTTCTGATGATTGCGGTCAGCTTGTTAAAAATTATGTTAGTGATGGTTTTAAAGAAAATTTTAGTCTACTTATATATAATGAAAAGGAAGAGAAATCATGCCATCAATCTCAGTATGTGAAAGAACCAACAATGTACAATAAACAAAGGGATCATAAAGGAGGAGATGAGAACTCTAAATGGGACGTTTCTTTAAATATTTCCAATTCAGAAACATTTTGTCAAGAAGACATCTTTTTGCTTAATCTTGTTGAAGAAGAAAATGATATTCCTCTTGAAGTGCTTGAAAATAATGGAGTTGTAAACGTAGAAATATTAAATGAAGTTGCCAATATATCATTGAAAAACAATCATGAGAATTCCTTTCAAAGCTCTTCTAAAGATCGGTTTGACAGTATGCAAGAGGAGTTACTTTTTGGACAGCCTTGTCATGACAAACAGGTGATTGAGTATTTTGAAATTTGTCATGTTTTTTATGATCCAGTAGCAGATTATATGGATAAATTTTTTAGATGGAGTAGTTGGTTATATGTTTGCAGGAAAGGACAAATTTGTCATCATAACCTATTGCTATTTTGTTCTTATGTTCTAATTTTGATCAAGCATGAGGAAGAAATGGAATTATTGGATAAATTGCTTGATTGGCTTCATTGGAAGTTAGATTTTCCTTGATTGGGCATTTGTGCTTAGTTAAGTAGGATAGGTAGGCATGAATAAGCTCAACATGGCGAGCATTTCTTTCAGCAGTTTTCAGTTTGGTTTCAGTTTCAAGTGCAATTCAGTTACAGGTTACAGGTTGACAGAGTGGGATTTGTTTGCAAAATGGTTTCAGTTGATGGTTCAGTTCAAAACAGATTGAGGATTTCAGAGAAAAATTAAGAGAAACCCAATGGATTTGGCACCTGGTCTATGGGGTTCTTTGCTACCTCGCAGGGAGGATAGCATCCCTAGTTGGAGCTAGCTGTTAGCACTAAATTTATTTTTTTCGAAATTGGTCTTATTGCCTTCAAAATTTTAAGTTTTCATGGGTGATTGAGTTGGTTTCCAAAGTTTTCTCATTAATATATTTCCAAGTTGGCAAAGAAGAGAAGTTAAAGGATTTTTAGGTAAAAAGAGAAATAAACTTTTCACAAGTGGGGCAAAAAGTTTTATTAACTTTTGAATGAAATTTATAAAACGGGTTTTATAAAGTTATTATTTTATTTATATTCAAGCTTATATAGTTTTGGATATTTTTTCCAAAGTAAAAAAGCAGCCTCTTATTCACCAAACCAAGTCTTAATGAAGGTATAAGCGCTAAAAAATATTTATTACCTTTCTTAAGGTATAATCAAACCACTAGCACATAAAATAATCCAACGACTTAAAAATAAAGTGAGTATTCATCAATGGTTATTATCAGATCCGGAGGGTAAAGTTGTGAGGTGGTTAAATTGGAAAGGTGGTAGCGGAATTTAAACCACTTTCCACATGGTAACTTTTGGTGAATTCCATGGAGAAAAGTGGTTTGGGAAAAACAACTTAGTGGAGGCTCCAAAATAGACCATTATGTAAAGGTAAAGTTGACTTGGTTTTTGAAAAATCATTTCATTTGTGTGCTGCACGCGAGAGGAAGGAGACAGCCTGCCATATTTTCGATATCAACTTTTACATGTTTACAATCACAGGGAAAATAGTGAAGATAAAGAATCTGATCAAGGAGATGGAAATTGATTTTAATAGAGGAAGAATAGGGAAGCCACTAGTCAACAATGCAGAAGGGAAGCCCAAAAAGAACATCAGCCCAGAAGTGTTGCAGAAATATATACAGTGAGAGCATTCGTGAAGGTATTGGTATGTGTTTAAAGTCTTACAAACAAAATTTACAGTGGAGAGTGTGCCAAAGCTTGGGATTATTCAAGTGTTTGGAGACACTATTAACAAATATGGCTACCTTGATCAGTAAATTCATGGGATTGCTCTTACAGTAGATGATCTTACAAGGATAGATGCTATATGTTCTCTGTTTATGAATTACAGTTAAACAATTCAAGGTTTAGAAGTGACATAACATATTTTTTTTCTGAAAATTACTGTTTTAGTCATTTTATTCAAAGACCTATTTCTAGCAAACAAAGAAGAATTTTCAAAAATTGAAAGAGTTTTTTTATAACAACATTACGATATACAATAACCGCTCTCAGGTTTTACCCAGGTGCTACAGATTGTGAGAATAAAATTCATATTCAGAGGGAAAATGTTCAGATTTCAAAATGACTGTTCTAGTCATCAAATTAAAATAATTGTTTACATCAAATGAAGACAAATTTTGCAAAACTGAGAGAGGATTTTCTTCACAACATACCTATCCACAATAAAATCTTTCCTTTTTCACACACGTGATATGGTTTAGAAAAAAAAAATTCAGTTGTACAGGCCATTGTTCATGTTTTCCAAAGGACTATTTCAGCCATCAAATTCAAAGAATTGTTTTGGATAAATGGAATTTAATTTTACAAAACTGAGAGAGGTTTGTATTCCTAACAGGCCTATAATAAAAAACCTCCTTCATTTTTTACATAGTAATCACAGGTTAAGGTATAATCAAACCACTAGCACATAAAATAATCCAACGACTTAAAAATAAAGTGAGTATTCATCAATGGTTATTATCAGATCCGGAGGGTAAAGTTGTGAGGTGGTTAAATTGGAAAGGTGGTAGCAGAATTTAAACCACTTTCCACATGGTAAATTTTGGGGAATTCTGTGGAGAAAAGTGGTTTGGGAAAAAAAACTCAGTCGAGGCTCCGGAATAGACCATTATGTAAAGGTAAAGATGACTTGGTTTTTGAAAAATCATTTCATTTGTGTGCTGCACGCGAGAGGAAGGAGACAATCCACCATATTTTCGACATCAACTTTTACGTGTTTACAATCACATGGAAAATAGTGAAGATAAAGAATCTGATCAAGGAGATGGAAATTGATTTTAATAGAGGAAGAAAAGGGAAGCCGCTAGTCAACAATGCAAAAGGGAAGCCCAAAAAGAACATCAACCCAGAAGTGTTGCAGAAATATATACAGTGAGAGCATTCGTGAAGTTATTGGTATGTGTTTAAAGTCTTACAAACAAAATTTACAGTGGAGAGTGTGCCAAAGCTTGGGATTATTCAAGTGTTTGGAGACACTATTAACAAATATGGCTACCTTGTTCAGTAAATTCATGGGATTGCTCTTACAGTAGATGATATTACAAGGATAGATGCTATATGTTCTCTGTTTATGAATTACAGTTAAACAATTCAAGGTTTAGAAGCGACATAGCATATTTTTTTTATTCTGAAAATGACTGTTTTATTCATTTTATTCAAAGACCTGTTTCCAGCAAACAAAGAAGAATTTTCAAAAATTGAAAGAGGTTTTTTATAATAACATTATTATATACAATAACTGCTCTCATGTTTTACCCAGGTGCTACATATTGGGAGAATAAAATTCATATTCAGAGGGAAAATGTTTAGATTTCAAAATGACTATTCTAGTCATCAAATTAAAATAATTGTTTACATCAAATGAAGATGAATTTTGTGAAACTGCGTGAGGCTTTTCTTCACAGTATAACTATCCACAATAACCTATTTCCATTTTCACACACGTGCTATGATTTAGCAGAAACAAAGTCAGTTGTACAGGCCATTGTTCATGTTTTCCAAAGGACTATTTCAGCCATCAAATTCAAAGAATTGTTTTGGAAAAATGGAATTTAATTTTACAAAACTAAGAGAGTTTTGTATTCCTAACAGGCCTATAATCAGAAACCTCCTTCAGTTTTTACACAGTAATCACAGGTTGGGAGAATTTAAAATATCTTCACAAGTCATTTTTCTAGAAATCTACAATTTTATTATCTGAGTCATCAGTTTCAAAGGCAGATTTCGAGGACCTTGAGATGATTTTGGAGAAATCAAGACATGGGTTTTGTGGGAAACATGTCCAATGATAAAAATCTCTCCTATATTTCACACAACTGTCACCATTAGAGATATGCAGGAGAAACATTTTTGTAATAGTTTCTATTTTTAGAGTTCAGTTAGGTTTTGAATTCAAAGTTAGGTAGAGATTATTCTTAAATAAATTAAAATGTAATTGATAGTTTTAAAGAGGATTTTCAAGAGAGGAGAGGCTCTACATTATAGTGGCTTCAAGTTTTCAGTAGATGAATGAAATTTGCAGAGGAGGAATGTAAAATCTTTTTCATGTCAGAGATTCTTGTGCCATCTTTTTCTTTAGTAAGTAATTTCTTTATGTGACTATTTATCCTATTTCCCACTCCATTTTGTATTTGCTTTCATGCTTGAGCATTAGTTTTTATGGTCTAGATTTCATCCTACATGCTCTAGGTCCATTGTTCAAGCATTTTCAAAATATTTTCTTCTAAAGTCTTGCAGAATTCACCCTAGTTAGGTGCTCTGTTTCATGGAATGTCTCCCTTTGTCTACTAATCAACCTGCTAATACCTCAATACTGAGAAAATGGTGCCTACCTTGCCTCTGATCATAAACCTTCAAAACCTTACCTCCTGCAGCCTATTTCAGATCTGATTGTTGACTCCATTGCTCAATGGTCTCCTCCATGACTATCCTACCAAGTATTTTAAAACAAACTTGTCCTATTTGTCCCATCAGAAATATGACCATCTGATTGTCTTTGATTAAAATATCATGAGTATAAAAACTTTGTAAATAGTGAGAGATCCCTCTCTGACTGTATTAGGTTAGAAATACATTCTAAAGTGGTTTTTGTTGTTACCTTGGGATTTACCTTTCACAACCTGGGTACATTCTAAGTGTTAACAGTTGGATTGATTATTTGAGAAACATATTATCATCATAATTGTTTATTTCATCTTTCTTTATTGGTTCACAAGATATGAGACTTACTCTCATATAAACCAAGGATTATAATGTCACCATGGGAATATGAATATGATCGATCAAACATTACTTCAATATTGTAAACTAACCTTCTCATACTCAGCAAACAAATCTTAACTATGGAGAAACGATCTAGCTGCCAAGGATGGAAATGTTCATGGTAATTAATTTGAAGATTCTTGTTGTGTTGCATATGTTGATTTGTATCTTCTAAGGTCAAAATGAGATTTGATGGTTTGACTCATAGTACCTATGACATAGAGTATTCCAAGATTTTCTTCTTTACATTGGGTCTTTGTGTTGAGTTTGGAATTGATAGGAACATGGTATCATATAACCTATTTTCAAAGTGTTTTTGCCTTCTCAACTTGGATTTTCTAAATTCATGCAACAATCTTCACAAAATAAGTTACAAGAGGTCGAAGATAAGAGGGATCTAGTACATCATGTTCAGTTTGAGGGAGATGGTTATTTCCATCTGAGCTGACAACTCTTCTTTTCCACGAGGACATGAAAATTATTTAGTTTAGGGGAGGAATTATTGTGCATAATGGTTTGTTTCCTTCTTTTATATGCATGTCATTTTTCTCATGCACACTGTGTTCTATATAAAATGTGGAAAATGAATCAAACATATATTCCAAACCATGAACTATATTTTCATGAAACTTGGACAAGGAATGCATAACATCATGAAGAACAAATCTGGTAAGTTTCAGCTCAATCCAATGGACGGTTTTCAAGAAAATGGTCGTCATCATCTATAGCCATTTTGCATATATCTCAAGATCTGTGCATCAGATGGATTCGATTTTTGGTGTGAAGAGGCAATGTGGTAAGAGGAATGTAATCACCAAGTTTCAGAAGAAAAAAAATGTTGCACGGTTTTCAATAAAATGACCATCATCACCTACAACCAATTTTCATTTTCCTCGAAATATGTGATGTGGGTATCTTTGATTTTTGGTGTGGAGATGCATTGGGTGAGTAAAAAATTTCCTGCAAAATTTCATCCAAACCGAGTTTGTCATTTGGGAGAAATTGGTCTAAGAAGTTCACTATTATATTTGCTGAAATACCGCTAAATTTTCTGCTAAATGGCTGAAACTACGCTAAATTTTACACTAACTTCTCCGCTAAATGGTTGAAACTCCACTAAATTTTATACTAAATGGCTAAAAATCCGCTAAATTTTTTGGTAAATTATTCGCTCAATGACTAAAACTCTGCTAAAGTTTTCACTAAATTATTTGCTAATTGCTTAAACTCGACCAGAATTGCTAGAAATCACTTGAGGGCTACCTTTGAAGGAGAAATACAACAACCACTATTTGAAGAAGTTTCAAGTATTATTTGAAAAGAAGCATCATATTCCATTAACATCATCGGTGGGAAAGTAGAGTGGTTTTGGTCACTATGCATGATAAAATGAAAACAACAATTGAATGAGTCTTTCTAGTTTGGATGCTACACAGGTATTGGGTTACATGATGACATGCAACAAGTTTAATTTGGGGAAGATGTTGGGTCACATATTTGTCCCTATGTTCATCACCTATCGACATCTATTTCATCCATATTCTTCCTATTATTACCCATTTATCATTCCATTGTTCATCTATTTGTTGTAATTGTTTGTAAAATACCATATTACTCTCATTGATTCTTTAGCGGTTAATAATGATTATTTTCCTTTATTTTTTATGAATTAAAGACTATTATGCATAATTTTGCTGATGATGGTTTGTGAAGTGATTTTTCATATTAGCAACAACATCACTCATGGTTCAAGTCTCTAAAGTTGGGATGTTAGCACACTTTCACATGGAAACTCACAACATGATTTCATTCCTAAGATTGATTCTCTGGATTTGTGATATTGAATTCATACACATGTCCAACATGGAAGCCTCCAGCTCATGATCAAACGGCCTCAACTAAAAACATGTGCTAGATAAGAACACATTGATTTATGTTTCAATTTGCGGGTATATGAAGAAGAATCTTGAAAATCTGGTATATGGGTTTTGTGCGTAACGACCTCAATTACTCTATTCATGAGAAATCTCCCAAAAAAGCCATGGTTGGAGAGATACAAGTGATTCTTCGAGAGGATATTTTCCTAGATTTGCAGTTATGGACAATTTTCAAATAAGCAAATTTGTTAAAACAGAATCCAAGTTGGGAATTTGGTTCCTCATCCTCATGAATTATTTTTATGTATAAATATGTAATAAATCTCATGGAGAAGGGGGAGAGGAGGGCAAGCAATGTTATGTTGTATAATTTGATCCAAACTCTTTTGTAATAATTTCATTATGATAATACATGCAGGAAGTTTTTTAATTCTGAAGTTGTAGACCTTCATTGTGGAGATCCATCTCTGATCAGTGGAGGAAGGGCCCTCTTCCCTGAGCAGATGTTGGTAGTGTTGATTGTAAGTGTGTGAATTTGTTTATCATTTATTTCTTGCTTTCATTCATTGTTTGATTTATCGTTTTTGTTATTCATGTTAATTTGTTTTGATAGATCGTTGGCCAGTGTAGCTGATCCAAAAACAAGATCTTTGCTACTCTATGAAGTTAACATGAATTGCATAAAGAGCATGAACGAAGCTCACAAATCCATAAGAAGAGAACCAAATAGCATAGACAACATGCACATAAAGACAACAGGTTGATAACGGAGTTCGTCCAGGATGGACTACATCTCCGGGCCTGCTTCTCAATAGGAGGGCCGATATATAATCTCAGCATAAGGAAAAATACATGGCAATGATACAATGATACCTTGGCGACAATGTTCAGGAAGAGAACCGCTGCCCAAAACACAACAAGACTGCTTCTAGCAACTCTGAAGCCTGAAGACAGTGTAAAACGAGTATAAACACTCATACCTTCCTCCTGCAGAGCTACACAATATCCCTTCTCTCCTTTAGCTACAAAGTATCCACTCCAAAGCATGAGTGGGAAATGGTAATTGAATGGGTTTATATAGGTTTTCTTTCCCTTCTTCACATGACTCTCATGGATTCCTTTGGCTGCAACTAATTTGCCTATCTTGGCCTTGGTTACAACTTCCCCAAGTTGGTTTTCATATGGTTGGGCTTTTTATTAAATAATAAACCAACTTGTTACAACTTCTTTACAAATATGGCATGTTTGTTTTTGGTTACAACAATGCATTAACTTCATAACAACTCAAGGAATAAAATAAATGAGTAATATGTGAGTAATTTTTCCACTCACTTCAAATATTAATCATTTTACAATTTCTCATGAGTAAATGCATGAATGTCCTAAAAATCATTTCAAGCACAAATGCATGCATGCTAGTCATCATGCCATGTCACCATGCCACATCACCATGCCATGTCACCATGCCATGTCATCATGACACATTATCATGCCATGTTAGCATGCCACATCACCATGCCATGTCATCATGTTTGTACAGTATAGATTCCACGTGTCACCCTATCAGTGGTGCCACGTGGCACCTCTTTTTGCCAAATTTGCTTGTTGACCTTATAGAATAGAACGCGATAACTTTCTCATACGGAGTCCGTTTGAGGTGAAACAAACGCCGTTGGAATCATCTCGAGGAGCCCTTCGATCTGGTGCTAGTTTTGATGAGATTGGAGGACTTCAAAAAATTTCCTTCTTGGATCCTCTTGGATCATTCCTCCCCATTGAGAAGCTTTTGGCCTCCAGAAGCCTTTACTAATCAACTAGTAGGTGAGGGAATTGCTCCCTCACTTTCCCCTTCTCAATCCACTTGTATTTTCTTGGATGATTGCCTTTGATGCCCACTCGAAGATAATCAACATCACCTCTGTGAGAAGTCCTTGTCCTTCTGTCCAAGATGACATCTTCCTTTAGCTCATCCATGTACTCAAGAGCAAATTCATCAACTGATGGCAATGAGACATTCTCCCTTTCATCCATGATCATGGGAGGCTCATAGAGTTTCACATTCTCCACATTCACCACTGAGTAGATCTGCATGTATGGCGGTAGCTCTAAGTGAAAAGCATTCGTCCCAATCTTCTCCAAGATGGTGAAGGGACCATATCTAATAGGCTTGAGCTTCTTGCCTTCTCCTTTCATCCTCTCCTTGCTGATGTGAAGCCACACTTGATCTCCCACTTGAAACTGATGATCAACTCTATGCTTGTCATGGTGAGCCTTGTACTGGGCTTGACTCTTCTCCAACTGCTCTTGCACTGCTTGATGTACCTATTGAACTCTCTGAATGAACCTGCGGGCTTTGTCTTCATCCTTGGAAGCGCTTGAATCAACCTCTCTCCCATAATTCAATTCCAATGGATTCTTTAGCAAGTACCCAAAGCATGTCTCAAATGGCGAGCTCTTAGTGGAAGAATGCATAGCCCTGTTGTAGGCATGCTGCACATACTGGATCTGTTCATCCCATAACTTAGGATGCTTGTTGCAATAGCCTCGAAGCAAATGGACAATTGTCCTGTTGACTACCTCTGTCTGTCCGTCGGTCTGTGGATGGAAAGTGGTGCTCCTCTTCAGCTTGGTGTCCATCATACACCATAACTTTGTCCAAAACTCTCCAAGGAATCGGGAGTATCGATTCGAGATAATGGACGTAGGAAGTCCAAAGTGAACCCATACATGCTGAAAGAAAAGAGAAGCAGCCTGCTCTACAGTGACCTACTTTTTACATGGCATAAGAATACACATCTTGCTAAACCTATCCACAACCACATACAAGTAGCATGACCCCTCCTAGACATAGGCAAACCCCCCACAAAATCCATGGAAATGCTTTCCCAAGGATGGGAAGGAACAGGAAGTGGTGAGTATAGCCCCAATTTTCTATCAGTGGGATTACAAGTAGAGCACATCACACACCCCTTTACATATTTTGTTACAATGTCTTTCATGCGAGGCCAATACACAAGTCTTTGCAAATGAGCCAAAGTCTTACCTACCCCAAAATTCCCTGATACAAGAGAAGTATGAGCTTCTCGTATTACATGGACTCTTTCACTGATAGGAACACATAACTTGCCCAAATGATAGAGCAACTTTCCCTGCAAATAGTAGTCTTCCACCTATGTGCCATTGGTTAGCTTCTCATAAATCTCCTTGAAATCATCATCAGTAGCATACTGCTCAATATAACTTTCATGGGATAAAGAAGCATTTTTCAAGACAATAGATGCAACAACAGGAGGTCTAGAAAGCATATCTGCCACTTTGTTACTAGTACCCTTCTTGTACTTGGTAACTGCGGACAACCTGTACATGCCCACATTAGGAAGAGGGGAATCCTACTGGAGATGAATCTCATGCTGAATCTCCCTTTTGGGAGGAAAACCTATAGGTTCCTGAAATATTTCATCATAGTTAGCCACAATATCAATCATAGCCTTTTTATGAGAAGGATCACAACCTTTGAAAGCATCGGATGCTTCAGCATCTTTTGCTCTCACAACCATGAGCATGTATCTCTTATTAGTGTTGATGAGTCTCTTCATCTATCCTGTACCAATAAGAGAGGTGTTAGCCTTCATATTGTGAGCTCTCACAATGTACTCCACCCCATTTTTGGTGATATGGTACTTGTTCTCATGACGGAAGAATACTGCTTGTCAATCATACAAGTATGGGATTCCCAATACGATACCGCAGATGTCAAGAGGAACAACATCTAAGTCCACCCCATCGATCAACTTTGAAGCAATAGCAAACCTTAACCTGCATTGCTTAGTCACCTATAGCTTAGCATTATCACATACCCATCCAAGAGGATAAGGCTTGGGGTGAGGTTTAGTCTGTATGCCCAACTTCTTAACAACTAATTCTTAGACCAAATTTACTTGAGAATCTGAATCAAATAATGTTTCAATCTTTGTATGCTTAGATACAACTCTGATGTGAAACAACTCACTTCTTCTTTTATCATTTTCTTTAGAAACATGAGTAGAACTTGAACCAGTATGAGGAGTTTTGTTACCTTGCATTCCCACGGCTGTAATCATGGTTTCGTCACTTGAGTCGGAACCCAAATCTCGTTGCGTTGTTGCAATAGTCTTTTTCTTCTTTTTGCTTCCATAATGCTTTGGCCTCTATTCAGGATGCAACTTCCAACAAATTCCAACAACTTTCTTCATCATGCCCATTAGTGTCACAATGTTTGCAATGTATCTTTCCTCCTTCCTTCTTGGCAGTAGCTGTCTTCTTGCTCTTGTCCTTCTTTTTGGACTTGTAGTTGTTGTTGGGCTTGAAAGGCTTCTTTGGATGGTATTCTTGCAAATTCTTCCCCCTACTCTCAAGATGAGTAGCCTGAACACTTGCTTCATCCACACTAGTAGGATTTAACAACAGCAAAGTATGGCGTAGATAATGATGAAGAGCACAAATGTACTTCAAAAGAGTGTCAGGAGAATCTAAAGAAATATTAAACTCTAGAGCTTTCTTTCTAAATTATTTAGTAAAATTCTGAACACTCTGACCCTTGCCTTGTCTAAAACTTTGCCAATCCATCATAGCCTTTTGAACATAACCCAACGGATGAAATTGCTTACGTAAAGCCGAAATGAAAGCAGACCACGATTAGAGAAGATTACCCATTTGTTTGCTACCTTGCTGAAGCTTGCTTTCCCACCATACAAGTGCAGTGCCTATTAGCCGAAGTGAAGCCAACTAAATCTTCACATATTCTTCTTTGATATGTTGGACTCGGCAATAGACCTCAATTTTCCTTATCCAATTGTTCAACTTCTCTGCATTCGCTTCCCCATTGAACATGGGCAAATCAAACTTCACATCGAGCTTCAACAAGGGCTTCTTTTGAGGCTCTTTGTGAGGAACCTTGGAATGCTGAGAATGAGATGAGGAAGAAGCACTTGAACTTGTACTTGAAGCTAAAGGTGAAGAGGGAGGCTCAGGAGGCTCTTCGCCACCTCCTCCTTGGTTAACTGAAGCGTTGCCTTCATCCTTCACTTCTTTGTCTTCCTTCTTTACTTCACTGCCTTTTCTTTATTTTGCCATGCATTTTTCATAGTTTGCAAACAACTTGTCTACCTTGTCAGCCATCATGTAGAAGACCTTGTGAAAGTTTGCCTCCATCTCGGTGCGGGCATCATTAGCATCCATCTTCTTCCTTCGGTGTGCACGTCTGATCTTGGAATTGTAAGGCTCTAATGTACCCTCACCAGCTTGCAGTTTAGCCCTTGTGAGCATCCACACTCACAATCCAACGTCAAATAGTCCTGCTCTGATACCACATGATCTGAAAACAAGATATTTACTACTCTATGACGTTAACATGAATTGCATAAAGAGCATGAACGAAGCTCACAAATCCATAAGAAGAGAACCAAACAACATAGACAACATGCACATAAATACAACAAGTTGATAACGGAGTTCGTCCAGGATGGACTACGTCTTCGACCCTGCTTCTCAATAGGAGGGCTGATCTATAATCTCAGCATAAGGCAAAATACATGGCAATGATACAATGATACCTTGGCAACAATGTTCAGGAAGAGAACCGCTGCCCAAAACACAACAAGACTGCTTCCAGCAACTCCGAAGCCTGGAGATGGTGTAAAATGAGTATAAACACTCGTACCTTCCTCCTGCAGAGCTACGCAATCTCCCTTCTCTCCTTTAGCTACAAATTCTCCACTCCAAAGCATGAGTGGGAAATGGCAATTGAATGGGTTTATATAGGTTGTCTTGCCCTTCTTCACATGACTCTCATGGATTCCTTTGGTTGCAACTAATTTGCCTATCTTGGCCTTGGTTACAACTTCCCCAAGTTGATTTTCATATGGTTGGGATTTTTATTAAATAATAAACCAACTTGTTACAAATTCTTTACAAATATGGCATGTTTGTTTTTGGTTACAACCATGCATTAACTTCATAACAACTCAAGGAATAAAATAAATGAGTAATATGTGAGTAATTTTTCCACTCACTTCAAATATTAATCATTTTAAAATTTCTCATGAGTAAATGCATGAATGTCCTAAAACTCATTTCAAGCACAAATGCATGCATGCTAGTCACCATGCCACATCACCATGCCACGTCACCATGCCACATCACCATGCCACATCATCATGACACATTATCATGCCATGTCAGCATGCAACATCACCATTCCATGTCATCATGTTTGTACAGTATGGATTCCATGTGTCACCCTGTCAGTGGTGCCACGTGGCACCTCTTTTTGCCAAATTTGCCTGTTGACCTTATAGAACAGAACGCGATAACTTTCTCATACGGAGTCCATTTGAGGTGAAACGAACACCGTCGGAATCGTCTTGATGAGCCCTTCAATCTGGTGCTATTTTTGCTAAGATTGGAGGACTTCAAAAAAAATTTCCTTCTTGGATCCTCCTGGATCAATAGCATTTGTTTAAGATTTATGTAATTAGATCTTGCTTCATAAGAGTTGATTTTGTTTTTAGATTTACAATATGGTTTTATGAATAGGTTTGAGGTTTGATTTATTTTCAAGAAGGTGTGATCTAGTTTACAAAGAGTTTCGATTTCATACCAATAGATCAACAATGTCAGGTAGAAATGGTGTTTGCATAGATATTGCATGATAGCTTTGAAATAAAAGACTTCATTGGGTTGACAATTTATGTTTTAGGAATTTCAACTGTTTATTTCATTAGACAATTAATTTTCCCAGCAGGGAAAACGAAAGTGAAATTTTTCCCTAGGTATGAACGAAAGAGTTTCAGATTTGATTGTTGATGGTGAAAAATGGTTGGGCATCAAGTAGGTTGTGCATCTTTCTCCTGGCGACTCCAACCTTGAAGAATCCATATTTCATAATTTTTACAGTGATTCCACTGTCAAAAGGTTTCAAAGTTTGAAGTATTGATCCAATTTCCTCATCAATTAAGATGAGTTCTATATCTGCAAGGTATTCTCTTATGAATCATTCTCATATTCCTGGTTTTCTGAATATATTACCTAATGTAGATTGGAAAACCTACCTTCCAAAATTCAAAGATCAAAAGAGTGATGATGTTGCCCTCCATTTGGTTAAATTTCATATGCATATACATAATCTTGGGATTGAATTGCATGACGATTCTTTAATAAAAATATTCATGGTCAGTTGTGAAGGAAATGCATGGTCATGGTATGAGAGGTTTCCATCAGATAGTTTATATTCCCTTAAAGAATTTCATACAATATTTTATGAACATTTCAAAGACCAGTATCCTTCCTTGCTGCTGGTTAAAGATTGGTGTATGCATGTTAAATGTTTTGTTCAAGATTTAGAGAACAGGTATGATGATGACCAGTTTATGGATGTGAAACTTTTAGAGATTTTGTATAAGAATTCCTTCCATAAAAAGGAAATCCAAGACAACTTCCATGACATTCCAAAAACGTTCGCAACAGGTGATAACTTCTTCCTTGACTGAAAGTGACATAGGCCAAAAATCTGATTTAGTTAGTCACATTTCTTTTTCTGAATTTGCTGAGAATTTACAGCAGTCTTGTTGGTTTTTGTCTAACCAAGAAGGAATTTAGGACTTTTCATCGAATCCTTCCACATATCATTCAACCTATGAATCTTTGTTACTAGAAGGGCTGCCCATTTTCAATCAGAAAATACCCCTTTTTAGCAGCAATCTCCTCAAATTTATAATGATTATGTGATTGATTACATAGACGATTCTAATTCTATAAAATATGAGTCTCATAGTATTTCTGTCTATTCATTTTCTGAAATTGCATGTATAAAAGAATCATATTTTGAGTTAATGATTGAAGAAGGATCTTTGCGTGTTTATCAATCTCATATTTCACCTAAAGATTTACAAGAACATACAAATCCCTCTTTGCTTATAAATGATGAGAAAGATGAGAATTCTACTATTATTCCACTTCAATACGATCAGTCCCAACATATGGAACAACCATTAGTCTACAATGAGGGATTGAATCACCAACAAAAAGATCAAGGTTCTCGATTGAATTTTTCTTCATGTCTTTCAATTTCAGAATCCTTGTGTCAAGAAGGATCTGATTCACTTGATTCTTTTGAATAAGTACAGAATAATAATTCTTTTTAAACACATGAAGAGAATTAAGTTCTAAATTCTGAAATTTCAAATGAGGTTGTTGATGTTCCATTTGAAAGCTGTCATGAGCACACCCTTCCTTCATGGTTCTTTTGAAAATGAGCTCGATAGTTTGTAAATGAAATTATAGTTTGAACAACCTCATCATAGCAAGAAAATAACAGATTTTTTGAGGGTTATCATGTTTTTTATGACTCGGTGGCCGACTATATGGAGAAATTTTTCATTTGTAATAGTTAGTTATGTTTATGCCATAAAGACCAAATCTATTATCATTTCTTTTTACCATTATGTTTTTCAATTCTGATTTTGATTAAGCATGACGAGGAAGCTCGGTTATTGGATCAAATGTTGGATTGGCTTCATTGGCACTTTTTCATTACTTGACTGAGCACCAATTTTGACATATTAGAGTAGGAGTGTGAATAAGCTTAACGTCTTGAGCATATTTTTCAATAGGTTTCAACATTAGCATGTAGATTAGTTTTAACCATTTGGTATAAGTTTGTTTTCGGTTGTGGAGTGGGATTGTTTACAGTATGGGTTCAATTGATGGTTACAGGTTAGAGCAAGTTGAGGGTTTAAGGAAAGCTTGGGAGAATCCCAATGGTTAAGGAACAGGTCTATAGGTTCTTTGCTACCTTGTAGGGAGGATAGCATCCCCAGTTGGAGCCAGTTGTTAGCACACTTTTATCTTTGCAGGAGTCAGTGTTATCATCATATAAATTTCAAAATTTCATTGACAATTTGGTAGCTTCGAGGCTTTGCTCATTTGATAATTCATAAAATATTTCTAGGTTTAGAAAGAAAAAAGGGTTCAATGGTTCTTTGGGTGAAAGAAAGAGATTGTTTCATAATTGGGATAAAAAAGAAATTAGTTTTCAAGTCAATTTTTGGATTTTTACACCAATTTTGCCCGAGAACCACTCTATGCACCTGCCTCATCAACACACAAGTCAAGATAGAAAACAACCCAAATATCACCGACAAAGCCCAAGAGCCAAGCTTCACGAGGAGTAATATTATAATGCACTACGCGTTGATAGAATATGCAACCATCGACACATATAAACCCTTGGAAACTTTATCCATGTTTCATGTGGGATAATGCTCCATTGAAAAAACAATATAAAAGGCCAAGCTTTAAATCCCAACACTTGTAGCAGAATCATGTTTAGCAAAAACACCAGCAATCACAACATCACATGCAACAACATAAAATTTATCCCGCATCATTGACAAAGCAGTTTGCCATGGAGAGTGGATCATGTTCCTGCAGGCTGATGCAATATATTTATCATCAACGACATTGTCCTTTTGATGGTAGCATTGTTTATTGGAGAAAATTTGTGGGTATGTTGTTTTCTCCAAATGCAAAGAAGAGGTCGTGATTGTCATTATATGGAAATATTGGGCATCACATACTTGGGAGTTTTCCTCAAGGTGCAATCGACGTATGGCAATGTGAGATCTGTGGATCAAAGCTAGGGCAGGATTTGAGACAACTATAGAGTACTTCTGAGATTGTGCAAGCTCAAATTTGAAAGTGGAGAATTTTTTTTTAAGTAGCTTCGTGTTGTATGGGATGGTCAGATACAAATAACATTCATTCCTAGTTTGGATATTTTACAAAGATATTGATTGTGCTTATGTGTATGCTAATGAAAATTAGATTGGTTGTTCTCGAAAAGAAGTCTTTCATTTGGATGTGGTGAAGTAGGAATATCTATGGATTACATAAAAAATTAGGATTGGTGATTGTGCCTCAGAAGATGTACCAAAAGCGTTGGATTGTACTTTGCACGATCTACAACTCAATTATATTGACCTTTATCTTATGCACTGGACAAATGTTGACATTCCCATCTTGTGGAAGGAAATGGATAATTTTTGTGGCTTGATTGAGAATTACAAACATATATACAAAGGGAAAATCTCAATGAAAATCAAACAAAGTGTCTTGCTCTATCCAAATAATCCTTCACAAAAATTCATGGTGGTGTAAAAAGCAGTTTTATATGAAGAAGTATGTCCAAAATTGGTTGACGGTGCAGGTTAAAGCTATGCAGCATCCAACGATATAAATTTTTTTCGCTGGAGAAAGTGAGGTGAGTTTAACATACAAAGGGCAGAGTGGAATTTCATGCCAACATGTAGATTTAAATACGTGTCAATGCAGCATTATTTTTCCAACAAAATCAGTGACTTAAAATTTTTCTACTGACAAAGGTGGTGTGAGGTTAATGTTGAAAGGGAAGAGAGGAATTTGATTTTGCTAAGTGAAAAAGTAGTAAAGAAAACTACTTTTTAAGGTAGCGGGAACCACTTTGGGAATTATAAAGGAAAGGATCCTTGGGAATTAAACCACGGATTTTTCCAGGAAAGACTCAGTCGGTGACGAGATGTGATCCAGGTCAAAAAGGTTTCTAAAGGGTCTTCGTGTCGAAATTACTCATATCAGGCATAGTTATCAAATTGAGGGTTTGACTGATAGGCCTTTGGAGGTTTAAGTTTCGATAGAAATAGGGTGGGTCTTTTTGTTGTTGATTACTTTTAGCAAATATCAAAGACGATAATAATGGTGAAAATGACATGTTCTCGTTGAACTTTGTTGTATTCAAATGGCCAAGATTTAGCTACCTGCTGAACGCAACTTCATAGAACATGTGATGGGGAAAATGATATTCATGGATAGAGCTGATGTTTCAAGTAGGTTTGATTACACTAGTATTAATATGTCTCTATCTTCCAATGGGAGATCTAGTGGGAAGCATAAAGGTGGCTTGTCAAAATATTTTAGGAAGGTTTTTCTATCCAGAGATGCATACGACAATGTTTTGTTTGCCAACATTTTCTAGAAGGGAAATAGTTTTCAATGTTCAGCCACCATTATCTTAATTTTCAAGTATTTGTGAACTTAGAGCACATATATTATAGCACCTTACTTGGATGGAATAGTGGGAAGGCATCTTATTCTTATACAGAATGCTATGTTAACAAACGCCACAGAAAAATCCAACCAAATGTTCTATGCCAAGTCGATGGAATGTATTAATCTAGTTTGAATAGTTGTTGGAAAAGAAAAGTTCTACATGATGTTAAAGAGTTATGCACCGAGATATGAAAAATGATATTGAGCACATTGTCACAATGGTTTTGAACTTATTTCACAATTTGCATGCGCTAGTTCGTTGGGTTGCTGGATTCCAATGGGAAGGATCTGTCTCTTACATCAGTTTATAATGGAGAATCTATGCAGACCTGTACTATTGTAGAACACTTTGTTTCAACAGTAATCCTTTGTATTGAAAGGGAGGAAGAAGAGTTCGTCTTTGTTGGCATTCCTGAAAGGCCAATTCCCTCTCTACTATGCAATTTTAATGCTACTGTGCATCTTGTTTCAGGTATAAATGATGATGCTTTGTATTTTCTCCTTTCACACGATTCAAACAAAGTTTAATCTATGTATAATGAGCTGGTTGGTGATCTTTTACAAAATTTAACTTTACATTCCATGTTTCTTTGGGGAAGCCGAAGGTTTAAATCTTGACTATTTCTAGAAATTGAAGGCATTGCAACAAATACAGGGCTTGTATTAGAATTGAATGTGGTTGATACGCCAGGTCTCTTTTTCCTTACTGTTAATCTATATTTTATTAGAAAATGATATCGAATCAGATGTATTTTTAAAGGAATAAATCCATTTTTTTACATAAACAGATGGAAAATGCATATGTTGAACAACTTAAGAAATTAACTGAAATGGTAGAGGAGAAATTTGTTTATGACTACAGAAATATTGAAGTAACCAGCTGGAATCAAGGGATACAAATTCAAGTTAAAGAAACAACATATTAAGTAACCAATCTTGTAATTTCAGGGCATTCAAACTCAATAGTTAAAGGATAAAGAGCAATTATAGGTGTCAAACTCAGCGTCAATGTCATCTTCAACAGTTATAACTTCAATATTCGAGTCCCACATTTTCAGGCATTTGTTTTCAGTTGAAGAACAGTTGCCAACATCTTCATATGTAAGACACAGAAAAAAGGTTCTACTTTCATGGGAAGAGGAGGATTTTTCACTGTAACTCTTGGTTATTGTTTCAATTTTTTAATGTCAATAAATTTGCAGAGAGGAAAAATTGTACACGTTCAAAGCATGGATTCTTGTGCCATTTTTTTCTTAGTATGTAACTTCCTTAAGTGATTGTATTTCCATATTCCGTTCCATTATGTATTTTTCTTTCATGTTTGAGTAAGAGTATATGAAGTAGAATTAATCCTTTGATTCTCTATTTCATTAGATTCAAACATTTTAAATCTTTTCTTCTAGAATTATTACAGAATTCATCCTTGTTAAATGCTAAGTTTTAATGGACTGTATTCTTTAATCTACTACCATCTTGCAATGCCTTAATGTATGAGGAAATGGTGTCTTCCCTGCCTCTGTCATTGTTCTCTTCAAAACTCAACCTCTTGTAGCTCAAACAAGTATCTATTTATTGAATCCATTTCCCAATGGTCTCTTTTCAAGTGTGTCCTACCAAATATTTATAAAAACAAACTTGTTCCTATCAGAAATCCAACCTTTTCAGTGTCATTATTGAATATTTTGAGTGTGAGAGCCTTATGGCTATTGAGAGAGCCCTATTTGATTGTATAAGGTCATAATATAGTCTAAAGTAGGTTTGTGGTTACCTTGGGGTTTCCTTGATACAACCCAAGGAAATTCTCAGTGCTAACAGATTTTCTTATGTAAGCTACTAAACTTACATGATGGAAATATATATATATATATAATTTAATGATGAATAATAGTACAATAATTAGGTGTATATATACAACATAATGTGATAAATCGTGATCATGACTTATCCTAAATATATATCAACAATAATAAATAGTAAACAAACTAATAACAATAATAGACGTTTTGGTATAGTTCAATTATCCTTCCTTGAAAAGATTCGTCAACAAATATTGGATTCTGATTTATTAATTGTGAATTAGAGAATATTGGATGCTTGATGACAGATTGCAAACCTTATTTAGTGATTTATTTCAGATAACAATACCATAATTTAGTAGTTCTTGAAACATCTAGTCACATTTCTATTCAAATCTCTTCATGCATATGATTCTATAGATAAAAACATGATGACTATAGGGAGTATTCTTTTGTGTTTCCAATCTGATATCTTCAAGATGAACTTCTTTGACATGTCGATCTCTAATATTTTAGCATGCTTTGGTATGAAACTGATGTCTATTTGACATATAGCTTCGTTAATGTTGATATATGGGTCTTTAGTTACACTTGTTATGGTCTCCTTAACTGTAGTGGTAAATGCTAACAACTTACTTAAGTCAGTTTCATTTGTTAATATGTCTTCATTTGCAATTTCGACATGTTCATTTAAGGTTGAAATGCCTTTTAATGTTTTTGTTTCATTAATTTAGGTTTGATTAGGATTTTTCAAATGATTTATTTCCTTGTCTTTAATTAACAAGCTTGTCTCCAATTGTTCCTTGAGAACCTTTTGATCTTGATATTCTCAAACATTTTGAGTTGTGACAACCTAAAGAACATTTATATCTACGTTTGTCGAAGAATATTTTGTTATCCTAAACATGCATTGAATAGAAAATAGGGTTGTACAATATGTGTTGACATTTTATAGAAGTATAAGTATATCTTGGCATTTGTCTTATAAGTGAAACAATGGGAAATATGTATAAGTACATCTCATTACTCTACCACCTTAGATGATTCCTTTCCCATATCATGGGTGACCTCTGTGCTGAAAGAATATATGTCAGACAGAAAGTCAATAGGTTGGGTCGAAGGTGCAGTTAATCCTTAAGTTTCCAAGTATTAAACAAGATAAGTGATTATAAACTTGTTTTGTTAATATTTCTCATAAATATTTGTAAATATTCATGCATTGATGTGTTGAAGTAAAATAGAATTATTGCAAATGTATAAATTCTCTTCTATGCAATCTAAAATTGAAAAAAATGTTAAATTAATTCAATGAGTTATGAGAATGATTAAGGGCTGTTGTAATCTCATAGATCACAGAGGGTTACCAATAATACACATTGAATCATACATACATAACAGATAGAAGAGACAAGAACATAGATATGGAATAACATATTATATTATATCATGAGGGCCCATATATACACAAAACTGAACCAAGTTCTTATCTGGCTCAATAGCCTAATATATATGATTTACAAACAGTTACATATAACTACCTGTCAATTCAGTCAACTGAAATGACCTTACGTGGTCGACTTAATCTCTAATTAGTCGGCTAGTCAACTAGCCGAATCACCGACTAGTCCCTCCAACATCTCCCCTGGGAACAAAATGTTTCTTCGTCCTGAAGAAACAGGGGATGTACTTCCACAACATGTTGTCTTAGGTAGTCATTTCTAGTATTGTTTGTCTTCATGGACTGTGTAGTCAGATGGTTGGTCATTTCTACACGCATATTTCCACAATTGCTTCTATTGTAATGGCCAACTGATGTTGAAATTCTATCCATCTCTATAATACTTTCTGGATGTCGATGGTCAATGTCATGACGCTTGATAAGGTCAACATCTTCTCCTGGATGGAAAGGTCTTCTATGCTTTCCATGTCGGGTCCCATGAATTGATATTTTTCTTCTGTTGCTTCCAGTAGTCTTTTCATCTGTGGGAAGATGGTATCTAGTTTATCTAGGCTTGGAAGTGCTTTCTATACCCATTGGTGTGCTTGTTTTTCTAGTTTCTAGAGTTTAGTTGTCTCCAATACAATTTGATTGTGTATCTGGTTTCTTATTGCTTCTTTAGTGCCTTTTCTTCTTTTCAGTGCTTGAATTTGTTCTTGGGTTTGTCAGGTTTTCTGAAATACTTTCCCATAGTATGTGGGCCAATCACAGAGTACTTATTCTATGATGATAGATTCTTCCATGTGGTCCTGCAGTACTCTGTGAGCCTCCGAGACTGCTGTGTACTATTGCCTTAACAATATGGATGTCTCCTCTTTTTGGTCTTCTTTTGTATTTAGTAGATGTGATTGTAGGGTCGATGCCATGCTTTCAAATAATTGATATGCTTTTTCAAGCGGCTTGTCGATGTCGGCCTCTAACGGTCTTGGTATTACGGTTTGAACTAATTTTTGTTGAAATATTGTAACTTCGAAGAATATTATATATGTATATTTTTGTGGTCCCCGATGGTCCTACCGAGAGAACCACTTGTATTACATTGTACCCCGATGCTCCTAATCAGAAGAACTAATAAGAGTCATGAGGTAGTCCCCTCTAATTGTAAAGGTGGGTCATTAGCACCCCAGTGTAGTTACTTGAGCCTACATGTGTAACTTGAGCCTACATGATTTAACTTGAGCCTACATTTCAAATGAGTTAACTTAAGTGAACGGATGAATATAAATAGAGGTGTAGTGCTCCACATTTGAGACACACACACTCTCACTTGTGTAGCGCATTAGTGGAGAAGAGAAGTAGCTGGATAAGGAGGAGGATCAGGCTTTGATCTCCTTGCTGGTTTTATCTTTTATCTTTTTGGGGCATCTATATTGAGGAAGCTTTTGCTGGGTTTTCCCAGGATAAATCTGTGTGTTCCTTTTGTATGGTTGTGCTTGTCTATCTTTCAGTGATCCTGTTTATATGTTTTTGTTATGAAAATGAAATGAAATACTGATGTCTTAGCTAAGCATATGAAAATTTAACATGGTATCAGAGCTACCCTGAAAATAAGACATTGTGCATCTACAGAATATAGGGCTTATTCCTTTTTGGTTCTCTCTCCACAATTGATCAGCAAAAGAAGGCTAGGTTGACTCTCCATTGAAGGGTCCATCTTTTTGTCGAAGCAGAATTTGATTCCAAGCATTTTTAGTTTTCGGTGCGGAAAATTAGGCTTCTTGCAGAAGAATAATTTTTGAGTGAGCCCAGCATAGGATTTCTCTCCTTATCAAAATATAAGTCTAGAGACCTGGATCAAGTTTTTTGGTTGGGTGAAACTTCGAGAAAGTCAAACCCTAGTTTGACCCCGAGCTAGAAAAACCCTAAATACTAAAAATGCTACGCTTTGGTACATTCGGTATATCCCAAGATTGGAAAATTTTCAAGAGCTGAAACTTTTAGATGTCAAAGATAAAATCCTTCTGTACACTGTCTCCATAATTTAGCCTCATATTCTCTATATACTGGGAGATATGATCCCTCCAAGTTAGGGTTCTAGTCTCTTCTAGAATTCATCCCTAAACAGGACACCTGGGGACAATTACTATAGCTTGGGCTACAGAGGTCCAAATTAAATTCCTGAAGATTTCCTAGAAATATCGCGTAATGCACTTTCTTTGGTCCAAATTTCAGAACCAGAAGATGAACTAGTGACACGTGGAAGTCCGTACAACTTCGTTGTTCTGAACAGTATTGTAACAGGTCACCGTGGGAAAAGGATCATAAATCCCAATTGGTGAAAACAATGCTGATGAAACCTATGGTTTTGGATCAGGGACATGTGAGGTTACCTTACTGCGAAATTTCAGACACATAGGAGCATTAATTTAGGATATATCATAGAAACAGTGATAGGAATTTATGGAGAAGAAATTGGAAAACTAGGGCTTCCTGTTCCAGGAGCTTCCCTCCACTGTTTGCAGAAAAGGAGTACATTAGACAGCTCCATTTGAAGAGATATATATTTCTATCCAATCATATCTTAAATATTCCAAGTTTTTAAAATTAGGGTTTCTCTGAAAAACCCGAAATCAGCTAGCTCTGGAAGTAGGACGGACACCTCAAATCAGTAAGATCTAATCTTTTGCTATTTGCATTTGAGGTTCTCATTTCAAAGTGATCTATCACATAACTTGAAAATAAGCTTGGTAAAGTTAACAAATTCCAAGAATGAAAGTATTTTATCTCTCTAAAGAAAATGAATTGGACACCTACATAAGTAGAGAGGTTCCAGTTCCATATGGAGATGAGGCTCAAAGCCTTACACAAGAAGAACTTGATCAAGGCCAAGAAGATCATTGTTGATTCAATCGCGGATCAACTTGTACCACAAGTGTCTTCTCTAAAGACACCAAAGATGTTTGATTCCTTGATCAAGCTATTTGAAGATAAGAACTTAAATCAGAAGATGGCTTTGAGAAAACAGTTGAAGAATGTGAAGATCTAGAATGCAGAACAACTTGAAGCGGTAGAAGAAGAAGTGGAGAATGCAGAAGTGGTGATAGCCACCTTGAATGGCCTCCCAGGATCATGGGATTCATTCATGCAAATAATGTATGCTAGAAGGAATTAATTGCTTTCAGCTCGACTCATAAGAAGAGAAGAAGAAGATGGGAGCAATTGAAGATCAAACTCTCACCATTCAAAGAAGATCCCTCAAGCGATGAGGAATATGAAGAACTCAATTCTTGAAGAACCTCTTATTCATATTATCATTTGGATAAAAAATGATGATTTCAAGAATGAAGAATATGATAAAGTAGAATGATCAAGATGGATTCTACCCACGAAACAAATAAAATATAAGTATTCAATTGTCATTTCATGATATTGTTTTGTTATACATTTGATTATATTCAGTTGATGTGTTATGCATGATAGATTGTTTGCATTAATGACTATATACTACTAATATGCATGTGATGGGTAAGTAGCTCATGGTGCTATACAACTCTCCATTGCTACTTATCAAACCTCTTTGCTGACATATTGGATTAGTGCACAATCTCAATGATGTCATGGTAGAGATGGATGGCATCTAGAAAGTTTATGTGAGATATGGAAGAATGTTGTATTGTCTAAACAGTTACATGATGCATAAGAATTTGTCGTTTTATGAAATAGTTCTAACCATGCAACTGGTGCATTTGAATTGTAGGAAAGGTCCTGTACAACCTCCTACAAGAAAAGAAGGATGAGACTTGTTCCAAAGAACAAGTGATGACAATTCAAGATTCACTCCAACAAACATGAATCTGAAGCTCCCAGGGTTAGAGACACCATGACGAAAGAAAGAGCTTCAGAGAGTGGTAGATCCATCTTGAAGGATGAAGACCACCAGGGTACAAGAGATAACTCAAGATGAAGAAAATAATTCTATGAAAGAAGCTATGATCAAATAATAACAGTTGATCATGGGGAATGATGTATACGATATGATTTCAAGACATAAAGGGAAGTACGAAGTATCTTCCATATGGATCTACAAGAACAAGTGTACAAATCAAGGTTCATGATTTTCCTCGGAAAGAATAGACTATGACATGACATACTCTATTGACCAGTATATATCAAGCATAGAACCACCTGTATAGAATGAAGAGGGAATATGATACTCCACTTTATGGGGAGTGACTACAGAAAATTATATCTGAGTTCGAGATGGTACGACATGATGGATAGCTTCGTGATGGATCGAGACTTTACCAAGAGTAAAGTGGGTTCCAAACTTCAAGGTTGAATGCAGAAGACTAGGATATGTTGATAACCTAAGAAGACAAACTCATAGAAGATGTTATGATACTAGAATGATGTTTGGGATATAGTACTCAAACCAGAAAGCAAGAATGTGGTATCTTCCAAATGGAGTTACAAGATAAGATATGTTACTGATAGAAGTAAGGTAAGACTTGTGGCTATAGGTTTAATTCTAAAGAGACACTTACTCCAGGAATCAAGGTACACCTCCTTCAAAACTATCATGGTAGTTTCTTCCATGATGAAGTAAAGACAAGCCTTCCTTAATGGTATGATTGAGGAAGAGTTTTACATCGAATAGTCATGAGGATTTGAAGTTGAAGACAGATGGAATCAAGTATGCAAGTTGAAGAAGGCCCTCTATGGCCTGAAGCAAGCTTCCAGAGCTTGGTATGGAAGAATAGATAGCTTCCTGATGAGCATGGGCTTTGCCAATAGTAAAGTCAATCCTAACCTTTCCTACAAGGTTGTAGAAGATGAACTTGTCATTCTATTACTATAAGTGGATGACTTATTCTTGACAGGGAATGAGAAACAGATCATGGAAAGCAAGAAGAAACTAAAAGAAGAATTTGAGATGAAAGACCTTGGGTTAATGCATTATTTCCTAGGTCTAGAAGTATGGCAAAGTTCAGAAGGAATATTTCTCAACCAGGGAAAGTATGCGGTAGAGATATTGAAGAGATTCAATATGTTGGAATGCAAAGTCATGGCCACACCCATGGACTCCAACCTGAAGCTGTTAGCTGATGACTCATTAGAGTTAGTGGATGTGACTCACTATAGACAAATCATTGGGTCATTGATGTACTTAAAAAATACCAGACTAGACATTTTTTTTGTTGTGAACACCTTAAGTCAATATCTTGTTCAACCAAGAGGGGTTCACCTAGTAGCTGCAAAACATGTGATGAGATATCTGAAAGGGACTATAGACTTTGGTCTATACTATGATGGTAGCCATGAGTATAGATTGTATGGATACATAGATGCAGATTGGGCTGGAAGTATCTCAGATAGGAAAAGCACATCAGGTAGATTCTTTTGTTTGAGGTCTGCTATGAGTTCATGGTTTAGCAGGAAACAGTCCAGTGTTTCTCTTATCACGGTTGAAGCAAAATACATAGCAGATTGCTCTACTAAGTTGTGAAGCCATGTGGCTTCAGAAGCTGATATCAGGTCTCTTTGACCTAAAGATGGATACTACAATGATTCTATGTGATAACCATAGTTGTGATGACAAAGAACCTTGTGTTCCGACGTAACACATAGAAATCCGGTATTTCTACATACAAGATAAGATGCAGATGATGGTGATTCAGTATTTCTATACTGAATATAGAGATGATGATGTTTCAGTATTCCCATACTAAAGATATAGATGATGATGATTTCAGTATTCCCATACTGAAGATATAGATGATATTTCAGTATTCACATACTAGAGATACAGATGGTGATAGTTCAGTATTCACATACTGAAGATGTAGATGATGATGGTTTGGATGATGATGTACTGACAAAGCCTCTGCCTCGAGTAGAGTTCGAACACTTTTGAGACAAGCTTGGTGTTGTTCGAAAAAACCTTCCTTGAAAGGGGGAGTAGTGATGTTGCAGTGGGATTGTATCATCCCTGGGCAGTTTCCCTAAAGTGATCCGGAGACCTCGGTCCTCGAGAATGAAGAGGGATTGTATCATCCCAGGACATCTATCCACAATAGATCTGGTGACCTTGGTCCTCAAGAATGTGGTGGGATTGTATCATCCCTGGGCACTTGCCCTAAAGTGATCTGAAGACCTCGGTCTTCGAGAATGAAGAGGGATTGTATCATCCCGGGAAATCTATCCATAATAGATCCAGTGACCTCAGTCCTCGAGAATGTGGTAGGATTGCATCATCCTTGGACATCATCCTAAAGTGATAGGGACTGATTCTCCTGTAATCAATCCGGTGGCTTCCATCCTCAAGAATGTGGTAGGATTGCATCATTCTTGGACATAGTCCTAAAGTGATAGGGATTGATTCTCCCGTAATCAATCCGGTGGCTTTAGTCCTCGATAATGTGGTAGGATTGCATCGTCCTTAGACATAGTCCTAAAGTGATAGGGACCGATTCTCCCATAATTAATCCGGTGGCTTCGGTCCTCGAGAATGTGGTAGGATTGCATCGTCCTTGGACTTATTCCTAAAGTGATAGGGACCGATTCTCCTGTAATCAATCCGGTGGCTTCGGTCCTTGAGAATGTGGTAGGATTGCATCGTCCTTCGACTTAGTCCTAAAGTGATAGGGACTGATTCTTCCGTAATAAATCTGGTAACTTTGGTTGTCGAGAATGTGGTGGGATTGTATCATCCCTTGACTTTAAGTCCAAAAGTGATCCAAAGACTTTTTGTCTTTGAGTTGTGGATTGCAGGTTGTTGCTGATGATGATGATGTCGTACTGATCGAAAGATCAGAGTATGATGATGATGACATACTGATCAAAAGATCAGAGTATGATGACGTACTGATAGAAAGATCAGATTATGATGATGATGTACTGATCGAAAGATCAGAGTATGATGATGATGACATACTGATCGAAAGATAAGAGTATGATGATGATGATGTACTGATCTAAAGATCAGAGTATATGATGACGCACTATGATTATGATGTTTTTGATCAAAAGATCAGAGTATGATGATGATGTTTCTGATCGAAAGATCAGAGTATGTTGATGATGTTTCTGATCGAAAGATCAGAGTATGTTGATGATGTTTCTGATCGAAAGATCAGAGTATGATGATGATGTTTCTATGTTGATGATGTTTTTGATCGAAAGATCATAGTATGATGATGATGTTTTTGATCGAAAGATCAGAATGTGATGATGATTATGATCGACAGATCAAAATATGATGATGATGATGTTTATGCTGATCGAAAGGGAAAAGTGTTGATGATAATATTGCTGATCGAGAGGTCAAAGTACTGAAGATGTTGCTACTGATCGAATAGTCAAAGTCCTAAAGATGTTGCTGATTGAAAGGTCCAAGTGCTAAAGATGTCGTTGCTAATTGAAAGATCAAAATGCTGAAGATGTTGCTGATCAAAGACTGAAGATGTTGCTGATGATGAAGACTGAAGATTGAAGATGAAGACTACATGATGTTGAAAAGCTTCCAATGATTTATAGATGTGTTACCCTGCTGATGTTGATGATGTCCCCTATCTCTACTCTTGTTGTTGTTGATGTTGCTATAGAATACCCTTCTCGTTAAGGGGGAGTGTTGAAATATTGTAACTTCGAAGAATATTTTATATGTATCTTTTTGCGGTCCCCGATGGTCCTACCAGGAGAACCACTTGTATTACATTATACCCCGATGCTCCTAATTGGAAGAACTAATAAGAGTCATGAGGTAGTCCCCTCTAATTGTAAAGGTGGGTCATTAGCACCCCAGTGTGGTTACTTGAGCCTACATGTGTAACTCGAGCCTACATGATTTAACTTGAGACTACATGTCAAATGAGTTAACTTAAGTGAATGGATGAATATAAATAGAGGTGTAGTGCTCCACATTTGAGACACACACACTCTCACTTGTGTAGCGCATTAGTGGAGAAGAGAAGTAGCTGGAGAAGGAGGAGGATCAGGCTTTGATCTCCTTGCTGGTTTTATCTTTTATCTTTTTGGGGCACCTATATTGAGGAAGCTTTTGCTGGGTTTTTCCCTTTATGGTTTTCCCAGGATAAATATTTGTGTTCCTTTTGTATGGTTGTGCTTGTCTATCTTTCAGTGATCCTGTTTATATGCTTTTGTTATGAAAATGAAATGAAATACTGATGTCTTAGCTAAGCATATGAAAATTTAACAATTTTCTACATTTTTATAAGAACTCGACTTGTTCATTATTAATGTTGTTAAGCTCCTTGCGTCTAATCTGGCTTCTTGTGTTTGCCTCAGTGGCCAGAGTTTCTAAGAGTTGTCCCAACTTTCCATCTCTTAGCTTTGTTGTGTCAATTGTAGTAGTTGATCCAAGTTGGCTAATGTGGAACATTGTTGGCTGTGATTCTTTATGGTGTTCCTTCTTCTTTCTATCTCTTTTTCTCTTGTGCTTATGTTGTTCTATATGTTGTTGTGCATGTGCATCTGCAAGTGGTGGATTCTCCTATGGTTGGTTTTATGGTTGCTGATTTTCAACGGTCAGTGGAACTTCTGGTTGACTTTCTTGGGTGAGATCTGTAGTTGGATGTGTATATGGAGGATTTGGTACAGATGGTTCAGGGTTTGATAAAGGTTCTAGATTTGGAAGTGGTGGTGAATGGTTGGGTGTAATTGGTGTAGTAGGGATATTGTCAGTCGATGTTGGATCCTCGACTTCTGGTGGTGAGTCATCTAGGTCATCAGAGAATAGGTTGTTGATCACCTGGTTGATATCTTTCAGGTTATCTTCCTCCACATCTATTGCTGGATCATTGGCTAATGGAGGGTGTGGGATGTCGAGAGGGATAAATGATGAAGTGTGACTTGTGACAACTTGAGATGTATTTTCGGGGTTCCTCAAGAATGTCGACTTGATAATTCCCACAGATCTTGGCTTCTGGGGTATTTGTCCATTTTGTTGAGGGAAGATCTACCTTGATCCACTAGCTTCAATCAGTGGACATTTGGTGGTAGTCCTCTAGGCATAGGTGAGTAGTTCAGGTAATTTTTCAATATATGCCTGGAAATCATCGTCCTGATTGAACCGTTCTTTTAGTGTCTTGGGGATAGCATTCTTACAAATGTCGACTGGGCTTATGGTGGGTATCTATGGATTTTCTTCCTGTGTAATCTGGTTTGGAGATGGGGGTGGAGGTGTAGAAACTAAATCAACAATTTTTTCACCCATCGAAGTGGTTGTACTTTTTACCTTTTTTGGTTGACCTTGATTTGCTCCTGCTTCGATGAACCATCTGAATTGTGTTTCCACTGACACTTTGTTTGCTATTGCATCTTCTATGCCATCGACAGAAGTCTCTAGTATTTCTTCCTCATCTTCTAACTCTAAAATGATAAGCTTGCACTTCCCTTTTCCCTATTCCTGAAGTGCCTTCCTCTTCCTCGAGGTTGCTACTTCCTTCGCTATTTTCCTTAAGTTTTATTTTGTCATAGTGTATTCTGGATCGTCTGATTTGATGTCATCTTCCAATTCTTATTTTCTCCTCTATTGGTTGGTCGGACTGATAATTTTCTCAGCTGGTTTGGTTACCTGTTGCTCAGTTGGTGTATTTCCCCTTTGGATCGATGGTGGTACGATTGTTATTTGTAGTCTATTGGTATCCTCTGTCGGTATATCATCCAACATGAAGGTACTAATATGTATTCGGAGTTCGTAGTCCTCCTCTTTTTCTTGGTCTGTCAATGGTTCTTCAATTGTTTGATTTATTTCTTTGGATTTTGCTGGTATTGATAACTTTGTTCCAGATTTTTGAGCTAGCTTGTGGAAGATCTCTTTGACTATTGGGTAATAGTCAAGAGGTTTTGCTGTTGCTTTTTATCCTTGCATGTACCAGATTGCTGTTTGGTCTATCTTGAGTTGAATATGAGCTATTTTTAGCAGAATTCTTTGGATGTTCTAAGGCACCCTCCATCTGGTCTTCTGGATTTTCAGGTTTTGGAACCAGCTTTCCAGCATTACTTTACCATTTGCTAATTGTTTCAGTGTTCCATTCTATGAAAATGGATTGAACCTCCACATGTGGTACTTGTGTGGTTCCTGGAACTGCTTATCCCCGTATGGACACAAGTGGTACATTGCTATCCATAGAATCAAATATGGGAACCTTATAATCCTGACCGACTCTTGGCATTTTTCATAGATACTTTTGAGCATGTCAGAAACATGTTGAGCCCAATGGTATATTTTTCCTGTAGTTGCTATTGTGTCGACTGCTTATAGCATGTTCAACTTTAGATCACTCCCTCGACCTGTAGGGGTGAGTCCTATTGCTATAATTTTGGCTACAATTTGTGGTGTCCGGGCTTGTATCTAACTCATCATTAGCCCTTTCGAATTATTTCCTTTTGGTGTTCCAGTTAGTCATTCTACCAGTCCTTCTTTTATACCAATAGGCACAGGGTTTCCTTGATTTGATAGGCCTATAAGTTTGGATATTACTGCTCTAGAAATTTCTCCTGGTCGGTCGAAGTAAAATTTACCATTGTGATACCGACTAATGATAAATTTTACTGTTGTTTCTTTCATTCCCCCAAATATTTCCATGAACGGTGTATTCATGTAGCTCATGATGGTGTTGTAGTTGATCTTCTCTGCTTCTGGTGTTATTTTCTTGTCCCAGTAAGCCCATTCTTTGATTTCTTCCCAGGTTTTGGACCATGAGGTTTCTTGTACCTTGGCATTCTTGATATTCCTTAACCTTCTCATCAATGGGGTTTTGGCAGATTGCAGTTATTTTGTTTTTGCAGCTACGGCTCTGGTTTGCTTCAGGGCCATCTCGTTGGTCTCTTGGTCGACTTTTCTTACAGGTTCAAATTTCTGACTGCTGAATTGTTCTATCTCTTCAAAATAAGGTAAATGATATTTTTCTTTCCTGATATTTATAGATGGAGTGGGTGACATTTCTGTCGATGGATGTATTAATGGCAGAAGGGATTGTCAAACATGGTCTCTGGATTTTACGTTCATTGCGATTTGATTTTGGCGCTCCTTCTGACCGTAGTCATGAAGGTGTGATTTGACCTTCGAGGTCATTGGTTGATGTCAATCATGCGAGCGGTCGATGGTGGTATGTCTATGGGTTTGGTGTCAGTTATCAAAGTGCTAGTTATTACATCTTTTGAAGTTTCCTGTCATCCTGGGTTATGGGTGTTGGTTCTATTTTAGGATTTTTAGATTTTATAGTTTTGTCTGATAGTTATGGTCATTATATTTATGTCCTTTTTTGTTTTTTAGAACTTGGTTTAATTTTTGTATCGTTTTAGTCGGGCACCATTAACAAGTTTTTGAAATATTATGCCTTGTAATGTCCTTAGTCAGACTGATCCATTGGCATGAATCTCTTCGACAACGTAAGGTCCCATCCATTCTATATGTTACTTTTTGGGTTTTCCTTTTACTCGACTGTTGTATAGTCAGGCGAGGTCCCCTACCAACAGATTTTTGTTTTTGATATTGCAATCATGCCTAACCTCCTGCTGCTGTTTTTGAATTTCTTGATGTTGCAAAGCGAGAAGTAGGTGTTCTTCTAGCTTACTTAATTGCATCAGTCAGTCCTTCCTGCCTTCTTCGGCATCAACATGTAAAATATCTGCTATGATAGGTGTTTGCTGTTGAAAATCTAGTGCACAACTACTTCTTGGCCATAGACTAGTCGAAATGGTGTTTGGTCGGTCGAACACTTGTATGTTGTTCTGTAAGGCCATAGTACTGCAGGTATATTTTCGTCCCAACCATCTTTGATGGTGTTGCAGATTTTTTTTAGGCCCCTTCTTGATGTTTTGTTGAATTCCTTGATTGCTCCATTCGACTAAGGGTGATAAGTTGTACTATGTCAGTGGTCTATTTTGAACTAGTTTTTTAGTGCTTTGATGGTTTTGTTAATAAAGTGTGAACCTTGGTCACTGATTAGGGTTATTGGGCATCCAAATCTAGTGATTATATTTTTGTAGATAAATTTAGCAGCTATCTCACTGGAACATGAGTCAACAGGTTCTGCTTCTTCCCACTTGGTTACATATTCTACTATGGTTATTATGTATCTTACACCTGTTCTTTTTTCTAGTGTCGAGAATGGTCCTATGAAGTCAATGGCCCAAATTTCAAATGTCAAACTTGGGTTTACTGATATCAAGGGAATTTCTGTACTAGGAAGAGGTCGAACCAGTCATTAACATCTATCGCATTGGCTCACAAACTTTTTACAATCCTTGTATAGTGTCGGCCACCATAGCCCTGATTGTTGGATTTTATTTGAAGTTGTATCTGCTTGAAAATGTCCTCCTGCCAGTCCATAGTGTGCTTCATACATGATATTATCTCTTTCGTATTCTAATACGCATCGTTTGAGGATGTCATCCAGTCCCATTTTATATGAAAATCCATCTATGAGGCTATATGGTGCAAATTTCATAGCTAAGATTTGTTTCTCTTTCGTGCTCATGCCCTCTAGTGCTTGACCACTTTATAATAATTGAGCTATTTCCTCTAATTCTATTGAAAATAAGTGTGCATCCGATAGGTAGTCTTCGACTCATGTCGACTCCTCTCCTGTGTCGATTCACGAGAAGTGGTCGGGTCTGACATTTAATTTTCCTGGTCTAACAATGAATTCAAATTCAAATTCTTGGAATAGTAGTAGCCATCGAAAAATTATCCCATGGTGTAAGGGTTTGTTTACAAGGTATTTTAATGCTTGGTGGTTGGTATAGAAGATGAAAGGGTTGGCTAGTAGGTAATGTCAATATTTTTGTAGTGCAAAAACCATTCCTAATGCTTCTCTCTCTGTTGTCGAATAGTTTCTTTCTGCCTTATTTAGTTTTATGCTACTGTAAACTATGGGGTAATCCATTATGTCGTCCCCTGGTTGTGTTAAGATCACTCCTATTAGGCCTGATGCGTCGATGTGTACGCTAAATTTGATCGACCAATTCAGGAACCTTAGGATGGGTGCCTCGACTAACTTCCTTTTTAGTGTTTCAAATGATATGTTACATTCATCTGTCCAGTCGAATTCCTGATCTTCTCTTCATAGTTCTTCCAATGGATAGGTCATATCTGAATATTATCTCATAAATTTCCTATAATATCATGTATGACCAAGTAGTACCCTGACTTTTTTTGGGTTCACTGGTGGTTTTAAGTCGAGGATAATTTTTATTTTTGAAAAGTTTACCTTGATGCCTTCTTTGCATACAATTTGTATTAATAGTATCCCTATAGGATTTAGGAATATGCATTTCCTTATGTTCAGAGATAGCTGGATTTGTCGGAATCATTCCAACATGAGCCTTAGCCATTTGCAATGATCTTTCAGCATAGAGTATATTTTCCAATCATAGAAATATACTACCATTGTTTTGTAGATATATTCTTGAAATTTTTTGACCACAATTTTTGAAAATACTGCAGGTGCATTTTTTAGACCAAAAGGCATAACTGTATAGGCAAATGAGCCGAATTCACATATGAATGTTGTCTTTTTCTGGTCTTCTCTGGCTATTGGTACTTGGTTGTGTTAGATTTTTATCATTCAAGCTAGAATTATCTTAGGATGTTATCTGAGAGAATAACATGCCCAACAATAAACACAAGAGACAAGAGACACAAAGAATTTTCCTCGTGGAAACCATAAAGGAGAAAACCCCGCAACTTCCTCAGAGATAGAATGAGCACCAATGGTAGCAGTAAAACCCAAAAACATAAAGATGATATCCACGGCTTCTCTCTCTCTCTCTCTCTCTCTCTCTCTCTCTCTCTCTCTCTCACTCATGCGCCCCAATGAGTGAGTGTGTGTGTGATAAATAGAGAGGCTCACTCTCTATTTATATTCTTTCTTTCACTTAATGTCCATTTTAACATGTTATCCCCACTTAACAATTACTTACTAGAGCCAACATCTCTAGGAGGTTCTAATAACCCTAGTGCCCCATAACTTGTGGGTATTTTTCCCTCTAATCAACAAGGATGGTTAACCTTGACACAAATGTGGGGACTATTGTCCTGATTTACAATGGAGGGTTAACCTCAATGACTTTACATGACTTGTTTACTTATTGAATCTCCCGATTGAAACATTGGGGCATGACATGACTCGATTACATTATAGATACTTCCCGGAATAAACATCAGGGTACAATACATAAGATATACAAGTGAATACATTCCGAAGTTAAAAATACATCAACACTCCCTCTTAAATAGGAAGGTATTCTCTTGACATAATTTATTAGCAAAAGTCTTCTTCTCTGTATCATCTGGATCATCATCAAGTCATCTTCGTCTTCAAGTCATATTCATTGTCAAGTCATCTTCATCGTCAATTCATCTTCATTGTCAAGTCTAGATCATCACTTGATCTAGATCGTCACTACTGGATCATCATCAAGCATGGATCATCACTTGATCTGGATAGTCACTGCTAGATCATCATCAAGTCTAGATCATCACTTGATATGGATCATCATCAAGTCCAGATCATCACTTGATCTAGATCATCATGAAATTTAGATCATCACTCAATCATCATCATCATTACCACTTCTGCTATCTCAATCAAATGGTGCTATCTCTTTCTTCTCGTCACAGAAAGTTATACAGAGCCAGCCCTTTTTCATGCTGGTTGTATGCCTAGCCTCCATGTAGGTCTTCTTCAGCGCTTATATTTGACCCTAAGTCAGAATAGTCGACCCAGCACTTACATCTGACCTCATATTGTCAGAAAGGCATGCCCAGCACTCACATCTGACCTCATCTTGTCATAAAGGCCTAGCACTCACATTTGACCATGTGTAAACACATTGCGCTAGAATGGCTCAGCACTTATATTTGACCATGTGTGAACACACCACATTGGAAGGGCTCTGCACTTACATCCAACCATGTGAAAACACACCACATCGAAATGGATTTGCACTTACATCTGACCATGTGCGAACACACCGCATTGGAAGGGCTTTGCACTTACATCCAACCATGTGTGAACACACCGCATCGAAAGGGCTCTCAGTCCCAGACTGAGGATTCCTGGTAACTGACCAGGTGCCTCCATTCCAAGAATGGCATTCAAAACTTATATTTGATCATGTAGGAACCAATTTTACAGTCACATCAGAATGGCTTAGCACTCACATTTGACATGGAAGGAACCAATCCTCTCACCATGACAGAATGGCTCAGCCCTCACATCTCACCATGGAAGGAATCTAATCCTCTCACCATGTCAGAATGGCTCACAGACTCATCACTTCCCCTTGGATGGAACCTTGATCTGGAGAACACCAAGCTTCTCCCTGAAGTACTCAAACTTCACTTTGGCCATTTCTAGCATAGAATCAAATCAGGGATGATTACGTTCAAGGATAACCTACGAGCTTCACCAGGATCAATTACATCCGAGGACAATATATAGGACCGATTATGTCTGAGCAACCTACGAGTTTCTCCAGGATTTATGCTCAGACAACCTGTCTCATCGACTATGCTAGAACTCCATCTTTCAAGAGATCTCGATCTGTATCACATACTGGAGCTTCACTGCTCCTCTCTGCATCATACAAAAATGCAAGTCAGATCAAGCAAATCAAATAGTATTTTTCAAAAGAAACATACTACCTCCCAAATAGGAAGTTGTAACATATTTTACATCATCTATACTCAGCGCCATGAAGGAATCCATCCTTCCAAACCAATAGATCACACTTGATCCCATACTGAAGTAGCACCTTGAAGTTCTCTTCCTATCAATGGAACTGCCTGCCCAATATGAATCCACATAACCCTCCAGGTTAATCTTCTGATTCGCCTCATACCTGAGCCCACAATCAACTCTACCCTTCAGGGACCTCACTGCATGCTTTGCAACCATCAGGTGAACATGTCTCAATGTGTTCACAGCAAATCAAATATCTGGTCTTGTATTTGTTAGGTAAATCATCTAATGATACATCATAGAGTCAACCGTCTCTGATGAAGCATTACGTAATAGCTTCAGGTTCGATGCCATAGGTGTGGTCATGGCCTTGCAATCCATCATCCTAAAACTCTTCAGGATCTCTACTGCATACTTCCCTTTTCTACACCTCCATGCCTAAAACATAGTGCATCATCCCCAAGTCCTTTATCTTGAACATGATAGCAAGTCTTCTTCTTGCAAATTTAATGAGTTCCTCTTTTCTGTCAGGAACAAGTTATAGACATATAACAGGAGCATCATTGGTCTTCCACCTTCAACCTTGAAGCAAAGGTTGGAATCCTCTTTACTCTCAGTAAATCCTAGAGTCATTAGTGATCTATCCATCCTATCATACCATTTTGAACCTCGAGATCTTCTGTAGTCACTCCCTCTAAAGCGGAGCATGATTCTCCCTCTGTCTTTCGTACTCTATGCACTGAAACATTCTGTATCGGAGTGAAAAGCAGCTTCCTCTACTACTAATATTCTATGTATCCATATAGGATCATTTGATACCAAGACCCTCTATCTTGAACTTTTTCAAAAGTTCTTCTTGCACCCATATGTGAGCTTGTCATCCTCTAAAACTTTCATCTTCAACCTTGTAGCAAAGGTTCAGATCTTCATCAAGCTCCTCATGTATGTGTTATCCCATGGATGTCTTCTGAGCTCGTACAAGGCCTTCTTTCATTTGCACACATAATTCTTCCTGTCATGTGTCTTAAATCCCACTAGCTGCAAATGTCTCTTCGTAGTCTATGCCTTCTTTTCGTGAGAATCCTCACGCTACGAATCTTTCCTTGTATCCCATGATGTTTCCATATACTGCATGATGGAACTACGAACTTCCCTTTATGTATCGATACTGCATCTTATACATCATTCTTCTTGAACTTGTCTTCTCTTTCTTCTTGGTTACTTCTTCATAGATGGAAGGTTCTGCATCAATGATGTCACTGCATTCGTCATATTATTCTTCATCTTGAACTATCGTCACTTGTTCTTTGAAACAAGTCTCATCCTTCTTTGCTTGTAGACGATTTTACGCGATATTTCCTATAAGTCAAATGCATTAGTTGTATTGTTAGAAACATTTCATAAGGTATATTCATAATGAAAAATTCTTATGCATAAATATATGATCATGCAACTATTTTATGTTCGGGTACACAGGGTCCTCCCAAAAGATCGAACACCTTGAGCAACTGCTTCACACAAATAGATCATAGATCAACACACTGATGTTTGTCACATGGTTAAAACCCTAAAGAGGGAAACAGTCCATGGTGCCAGCCAAATAGCTACTTGGACCAATTTATTATGCAAAAGAAAGAAAGGTACATGAGGTTCTCATAATCGATCAACTAACCAAGGACCCTCTATGCTCTTTAAATAGATATCATAGACCAATTGGGTGTTAAGCCATGGATCAATGGTAGGTATGATATATGAGAAGTTGAACCGTCGGATCACTCTATGTCTAGAACATATCATGACCTTCGGTTTAGAATGTTTACAAATGCATACTAAAGAAACACACTTTTACCTAACGGATATATTACACAAGTTGATCTTAACTAACTCCTAAGTGTCTAAATATCCTAACACCCCCCCTTAAGAACAACTTGGTATTTACAAAAGTGACACTATTAGGAGAAGGAATGAGGAATTAGAGCCTATCCCCCCTTAAGGACACATTCCTGAACTCCTAACATAGATCGAAGTTTAGAAAACTTCGCTTCTGCAAGAGACTTAGTGAAGATGTCTACAACTTGATCATCTGTAGGGAAATAGAGAATTTCAAGAACACGATCATGAACAAGATTTTTGATGAAGTGCATGTGTATCTTAATGTGTTTGCTGCATTGATGTAGAACTAGATATTTGGAAAGCTTGATGGCACTTTGATTGTCGCACCAAAGTGGAGTAGGCTACTGCTGCTTGAATCCATACTCTGAAAGGATCTGTCGAAGCCATAAATCTTCCTGACTGGCATTATCTGTGGCTCAATATTATGCTTCTACTAAAAAAAGAGCAAGATCTTGTTGTTTCTTACAAGCCCAAGTGACAGGTCCAGATCCCAAACTGAAAACATAACCTGTAGTAGACTTTCAATCATCAAGATTACCGGCCCAATCTGAATCAGTGAAACCAACCAACAAAGGTTTCCCCCCTGTAAAAAAATGAATCCCAAACTAAATTGTACCTTGAATATATGGAAGTATTCTTTTTGCTTCTTTCCAGTGACTTTCATGAGGAGTTTGCATATAACGAGCAACATGACCAACAACAAAGGAAAGGTTAGGATGGGAATGAGTCAAGTATAAAATACTACCAACAAGCTGACGATACAAAGTGGCATCTACTTCAGGGGAAGTACAAGTGGCAGAAAGTTTGACTCCAGACTGGAAAGGGTTTACAATTTTCCATGTGGAAGTGACGAAGAAGGTCACAAGCATACTTAGACTGGGAAAGAAAGATTCCTTCTTTGGTTTGCAAGACTTGGAGACCAAGAAAATAACGCAAATGTCCTAAGTCTGACATTTCAAAATTTTACTTAAGACTGGATTTCACATGGGTTATAAGTTTGAGGTCACTACTAGTAAGGATAAGATCATCAACATAAAGAACAAGTATGATGAGATGGTTTCCTACTTTCTTGGTATAGACATTGGGGTCAGAATGGCATCTAGAAAAACTAGTGTCAAGGAGAAAGCTATCCATTTTGGCATACCAAGCTCTAGGAGCTTGCTTAAGGCCATATAAGGATTTCTTAAGGAGACAAACAAGGTTAGAGTTATTTTGAACATATCCAGGAGGTTGTTCCATGTAAATTTCCTAATGTAAATCACCATGTAAGAAGGCAGACTTGACATCCATTTGATGGACTTCCTAGTTATGTAAGATTGCAAGGGAAAGAACAAGGCGGATGGAGTTCATTTTCGCTACAGAGGAAAAGGTTTCATTGTAGTCAATCCCTTCAACTTGGGAAAATCTTTGGCAACTAACCTTGCCTTAAGTCTTTCAACACTTCCATCAGATGCATACTTAGTTCTGTAGATCCATTTACATCTAAAAAGTTTTCTTCCTTTTGGAAGAGGAACAAGATCCCAAGTATCGTTCACCATTAAGGAACGATATTCTTCATCCATAGCTGCATCCCAATCTGGATTTCCTAAACCTTCTATAAAAGTTTCTGGATCATGATTCTCGGAAACTTGAGCCAAAAGAGAAGAGGCTCGCTAAAACTGAGAACATGTTCGACGTTAATCTCTAGGATCATCGGCAATATCACCAGCTGTTAAACATGTTGAACGGACCCATCGAGGAGGCATTGGTGCTGGTGCAATGTGAGGAACATGAGCAGGTTGAGGTGGATTTTCATCCTCACTGTCATCATCAAAACCTTGAGTTGGAAACCTGGCAAGGAAGTTGGGAGAAGAAGAAGAAGAAGAAGGCACAATCATCGAATCAGGCTCGTAGGCCAAAGATGGCACAACCGCCAAGTTAGGCTCGTAGGCCAAGAGATTTTCATCAAATTTAACATCTCTTCTAATGATTATATCATGTGAATGGGGCTGAAAAAGTCTATAACCTTTTATATCTTTAGAATATCCAACAAATATGCACTTTTCACTTTTAGGCTGCAATGCTTTTCATTTTTCATCTGGAATGTGAGCCCATGCTTCACAACCAAATAAACGAAAGTGACTTACATCTGGTTTAATTTTACTCCATGCTTCTTCCGGTGTTATATCTTGTAAAAATTTAGTGGGTGTGCGATTAACTATGTAATTTGCACAATTTATGGCCTCAGCCCAATATTGAAGACTTAGTCCCTTAGATTGGATCATACAATTAGCCATTTCTTTTAAAGTGCGGTTATTCTGTTTAGCTACACCATTTTATTGTGGTGTATATGGAACACTGTGTTGTTCTTGGATTCCTTGTTCAGTGCAAAAATTAGTGAACTTGTTGTTAACATATTCTCCTCCATTGTCATATCTTAACTTAATAATTTGATGACCAAATTTTTTTTCAACAAGGGCCTTGTAGGCCAAGAACGTGTTAAATACTTTGCTCTTAAGTTTTAGGAAGTAAACCCAAGTGCATCTGGAGTAGTCATTAATGAAAGTTAAGAAATATTTGAAACCAGAAAAGGAAGCAGATGGAAGAGGGCCACACAAGTCATTATGCACAAGCTCCAAGGGAACCGAGGCGTGCCAAGAGGCACGTTTGTCAAAATTGTATCGATGATGTTTTTTGAGTACACAACTGAAACAAACACCATCCTTGCAAGATACCATCAGAAGACCAGTCACCATATTGTATTTGCATAGTTGTTGCAATGATCAATAATTTAAGTGACCAAATCGCTCATGCCAAAGTTTGCTCAAGTTATCACTATGAGCAACAAGAACTGAAGGAAAAGGTGATGAACCAATGTCGTTAAATTTGTACAACCTGGTAATATCATCAACAGTTCCAGTAGCAAGGACATTTTGAGGATTTTTAAAATCCTTGATTACAACTTGGTGAGGTGTAAATGTCACCGTTTTACCTTCACCTGAATGAGTGATTTGATAGACTGATAAAAATTGCAGGAAATTTTTGGAACACATAGTACATCATTGAAATGACCATTTTCTACTAGAACTATTCCGGATCCTACAACACTTAGAGATCTATCATCACCAACAAATGTTTGTTTGGTGTTACATTCATGCATAGTAGAAAATATGGCTTGATCCTTAGCCATATGATAAGATGCTCCAAAATGAATGAGCCATTAAATTGAAGTAGAAGAAAGATGCAATATAAGAGTAACCAGAAGCACAAAGTGCATGCACAAGAGAGGTAAAATATGAAGATGAATCTAGGCTGATGTGGGGATTCCATCTTCTTAAAACACTTAGATTCATCATTATTATCTTTCCCAAAAAAATTGCAATGATGCTCAGTCTTCTTTCCTTTTGGATTGGATCCTTTGTCATTTTTTAAAGGAGCTGACTAAGAGGGTTTGGGACCTTTGTTGTTTGGCTTATTATTGCAAAAATTCTATTTCTTGGGAGGCTTGGACTTTTCTTTCTGTTGGGACAATAAGGATTTCCCAGATGTATCTACATTGTTAATTATTCCAAGATGAATGAGCTTATCTTGATCTCTAATTAAATAATCACAAAATAATTCAAGGCTAGGCTCTTGATAACTAGCTACAGTCAAGGATTCTTTCATGGAGTAGAATGTAGATACAAACACAGAATATGTAGGTCCAAGTTTGGAAAGAATATGATAAATACATTGTTTGTCTTCTTTCTTATTCTTGCATTCTACACATAAGAGTCTGGGAGTTTTATACTTAGATAAATAGTCTTGAATGCATGAAAAATCATTTAGATTCAAGGAAATCAATTCATTCTCAAGTTGATGACCCCAAATTTCATTGTGTTTACCAAACACATATTCCAACTTTTCCTAAGCGAGATCATGTTCATCAATTCCAGATATGTGGAATCGCAAATCAGTAGAGATTGACATCCCAATCAATCCATGATCTTCATCACATCTATTTTTCCATTTAATTTTCTTATCATCATCAGTGGGTTATGTTTCTTTCCCTGAGGTTATCCCAAAAAGTCCCCTACTTCGCAGAACATCCTCCATACGAGATTTCCATGAGAAATAGTTAAAACTTGTAAGTATAATATCACAAGGGGTGGCCATACTGTAAATTAATGTCTGAAAAAATAGAAACTAACTATGTGGATGCAAAGAGCTCAAAAAAATATGCGGTTTAAAAAAAACGGCACTGAAAACTGATTCTGGATGATGAAGTTATGCTTGATCAAAGAAAATGTTGAAGATGTCCCCAATAGTGACGTGGAAGATATTAACTTGACCAACTAAAAAAAAGAACCCCCCTCTTCCCAAAATCAACCTTTGACAATCACTTTACAAAAAAGTTGCTTTGAAGTGAATCACTTTTGCAGAATAAGTGAGGTTCACTTTTACAATAATGTTACTTTTAAATAGTGGGGCAATAAATTAAAAGACTTAAGTGACTCACTTTTTATTTTATTTTATTTATGTGAGATGCACTTTTACAATAAAGTAACTTGAAAATAGAATTTGCATGCACTAAAAAGTAGCTTAATAAGACTTGAACTCAAGACCAATTAAGGAATAAAACAACTTTGGACCAACTGAGCTAAGTTTAAAAGGTACATAAAAGAATGGAAAGAGGAAGGGGACTTTTTTTTACTCTTCTCTCTCGTTCTCTGTGCTTTCCTTTTTTTTCTGCAAATCACAAAAAAAAACAAAAAAAAAAATTTCCACACAAAGGGGTTAGATCTTGGTTAGCTTACCCAGAAAGTCTACGTTTTCGAGTTTTCTCATTGTTTCTAATTTGCTGTGATCACACAAGATGCACGGCAAAGAGCACACGTAGCCGAGAAGATAAGAAAAACAAACTTCCCCTTTCTGTTTCTGATTTGCTGCGATCGCGTAAGGTCCATGGCAAAGAGCATACACATTCAGGGAAGGAAACGATCCGAGACTAAAAAAGTAAATATCTAGTAATAAAATTGATAAATTATGAGAGATTTAAAAATAAATAAAACAAATCCCTCACTATAACATTATACCTTCAAATTTTCCGAAATGGGTGTTTCTGGAACAAACAAAAATGGTTTTCGGTGAAAGAAAAACTATTTCCCAATGGAAATGGTGATCCAGATGCAATGGAACAACTCCCACAGGCCACAAATGCATAGAAAATCCATAACTAGAAACCGTTTCAAATTTTCAGCAACACCGGTTCCAAATCTTGATCAAAACCGAAAGCGGCTCTTCATAATCGCTTTAATACCATGTTCGGGTACACATGGTACTCCCAAAATATTGAACACCTTAAGAAACCACTTCACACAAATAGATCATAGATCAACACACCAATGTTTGTCATGTGGTTAAAACCCTCGAGAGGGAAATAGTCCACGACCCTAGCCAAATAGCTACTTTGAGCAATTTATTATGCAAAAGAAAGAAAGTTACATGAACTTCTCATAATCGATCAACTAGCCAAGGAACGTTTATGCTCTTTAAATAGAGATCATAGACCAATCAGGTGTTAAGCCACGGATCAATGGTAGGTATGATCTAAGAGAAGTTGAACCGTCAGATCACTCTATGTCTAGAACATATCATGATCGCCGGATTAGAATATTTACAAATGCATACTAAAGAAACACACTTTTACCTAATGGATATATTACACAAGTTGATCTTAACTAACTTCTAACTTCTAAGTGTCTAAATATCCTAACATTTTAGCCAATACAACATTCATCCACATCTCACGAAACTTTTCTAGAAGCCTTCCATCTCTACCAGGACAACATTGAGATTGTGCACTAATCCAATAAGTCAGCAAAGAAGTTTCATTCTAGATAAGTAGCAATGGAAAGTTGTATAACACCATGAGCTACTTACTCATCACATGTGTATTAGTAGTATACTATCATTAATGCAAACATTCTATCATGCATAATACATCAACTGAATATACACAAATGCATAACAAAACAATATCATGAAATGACAATTGAATACTTATCTTTATTTGTTTCGTGGGTAGACTCCTTCTTGAGCCTTCAGCTTCATCGTCTTCTTCATTCATAATAGCATCGTTTCTTATCCAAATGCTAAGATGGATAAGGGGTTCTTCAAGAGTTGAGTTCTTCATATTCCTCATTGCTTGAGGGATCTTATTTGGATGGTGAGAGCTTGATCTTCAGTTGCACCCATCTTATTTTCTCTTATTATTAGTCGAGATTCTTCTTGTATGTGCTCTTCCCAAAGTATACTGAAGGCAATCACTTCCTTCTGGCACACATTTCTTGCATGAATAAATCCCATTATCCTAGGAGGCCAGGTGGCTATCACCAATTCTGCATTCTTGACTTCTTCTTTTACCGCTTCAATTTGTTCTTTGATTTGAGAGACCCTTGTAAAGTAAGACTGTATGTTCTCTGCATTCTGGATCTTCACATTCTTCAACTATTTTCTCAAAGTCATCTTTTGATTTATGTTCTTCCCTTCAAATAGCTTGGTCAAGGAATCAACCATCTCTTTCGGTGTCTTTAGGGAAGACACTTGTGGTATAAGGTGATCCGTGATTGAATCAGCAATGATCTTTTTGGCCTTGACCAAGTTCTTCTCGTGTAAAGATTTTAGCCTCATCTCCCTCTAGAAGTGGTACCTCTCTTCTTATGTAGGTGTCCAATTCATTTTTTTTGGAGAGATCATATACTTCCATGCTTGGAAGTTGTCAACTTCAACAAGCTTATCATCAAGCTAATGTGATAGATCACTTTGAAATGAGAACCTCAAATGAAAATAGCAAAATATTAGAACTTACCGATTTGAGGTGTCCATCCTAGTTCCGGAGCTGGCTGATCTAGGGTTTGTCAGAGAAACCCTAATTTTCAAAACTTGGAATATTTAAGATCTGATTGGATAGAAAGATATACCTCTTCAATGTGAGCTATCCAATGTACTCCTTTTTTAAAAACAAAGGAGGGAAGCTCCCGAACGGGAAGCCCTAGTTTTCCAATTTCTTCTGCAAAACTGCCTGTTTTTTTTCTGCGGTATCTCTGAAATTACTGCTCCCGTGTGTCTGAAAATTAGTACTAAGGTATTCTCACCTTCCAATATTCCAAAGCCATAGTTTTCATTAGAATTGGTTTCACCAATTGTGACATATGAGCGTTTTCCTAAGGTGATCTATTTCAGGACTGTTCAACATAGGAAAGTCGTACATACTGCCACGTGTCACTATTTCATATTCTAGGTCTGAAACTTAGACCATATAAATTACAATTTGTTCCCTTTCTGGAACATCTTCATAAATTTCATTTGGACCTTCGTAGCCCAAGATATATCAATTCTCCCCAGGTGTCCTATTTAGGGATGAATCCTGGAAGAGGCTGGAACCCTAACTTGGAGGGATCATATCTCCTATAATATAGTGAATATAAGGCTTAAGTTTGGACACAATGTAAATCAGGATTTTCTCTTTGTCCTATGAAAGTTTTAGCTCTAGATCCTTCTCGAATCCTGAGATACAGTGAATTTACCAAAACTTATCAGCTTTAGTATTTAGGGTTTTTGCAGCTTGGGGTCAAACTAGGGTTTGAATTTCCCAGAGTTATACCCAACCAAAAATATCAACCCAGGTCTCTAAACTTCAATTTTGATGAGAAGAGAAATCCTATGCTGGGCTCACTAAAAAATCCCTCTTTTGTAAGAATCCCTAATTTCATGCACCAAAAAACTAAAAATGTTGGGAATCGAATTCCGCTTCGACAGAAAGATGCACCCTTCAATGGAGAGTCATCCTAGCATACTTTTACTAATGGATTGTGGAGAGAGAACCAAAAAGTAAGAAGCCCTAGCTTCTGCAATTGTACAATGTCTTCTTCTCGGGTTCGCTCTGATACCATGTTATATTTTTATCATTCAAGCTAGTATTATCTTAAGATCTTATCTGAGAGAATAACATGCACAACAATAAACACAAGAGACAAGAGACACAAAGAATTTTCCTTTGGGAAACCATAAAGGAGAAAACCCCACAACTTCCTTAGAGATAGAATGAGCACCAATGGTAGCAGTAAAACCCAAAAACATAAAGATGATCTCCACAACTTCTCTCTCTCTCTATCTCACTTGAGAGAACTACTCTCTCACTCATGCGCCCATATGAGTGAGTGTGTGTGTGATAAATAAAGAGGCTAACTCTCTATTTATACTCTTTCATTCACTTAATGTCCACTTTAACATGTCAGCCCCACTTAACAATTATTTACTAGAGCTGACATCTCCGGGAGAGTCTAATAACCCTAGTTCCCTACAACTTGTGGGGACTTTTCCCTCTGATCAACAAGGAGAGTTAACCTTGACAGAAATGTGGGGACTATTTCCCCGACATACAATGGAGGGTTAACCTCAATGAATTTACATGACTTGTTTACTTATTGAATCTCCCAATCGAAACATCGTGGCATGGCATGACTCAGTTACATTATAAATACTTCCCGGAATAAACATCGGTGTACAATACATAAGATATACAAGTGAATACATTCTGAAGTTATGAATACATCAACAGGTTGTAACTTGAGAATCCATTTGTAAATGTGTAGCATTCATGTCCTGCGACTTCTGCATAGGGTGTTGGGAATGGGTCTGTTAAGGTGACTTTGTTTAATTCTCTAAAGTCAACATAGATCCTTAGCTTTTTCAGGTCGTGTTTCTTTGGTTGTACAACCATTGGACTTGTCCATTCCGTTTGGTCAATAGGATAGATAATTCCTGCTGCAAGCATATTATCAATCTCTTTCTTGACTATCTCTTTGTATTTATGAGCTAATTTATATGGCCTCTTCTTTACAAGTCATGCATCAGGTTTAATGTTGATATTCTTTTCGTCCATTTCATGGACTAGACCTTTGAGATATTTGTAGTCTCTAGCGAGTACATTCTGGAATTATTTTAGTAAGTTTATTATTTCAGTTGTTTGTTCTTCACTCCAGTAATCGCCAATTTTTGCCATTTTTGGTCAATCATCGTTTGATATGTCAAATTATTTAGTTTTCACTTTGGCATCTAACCATTTTGGTGCTTTGGCTTCATTGATTGGTCGGATCCCTTCTTTGAATTATGCAAATGTAGCACAAAAGTTTGCTGCAGTCATTTGGTTAGTATCCTCTTTGTCGGTTGTCTCGACTTTAAGTACTGTGTGAATTGGTTTTGTTGTTTCTGAATGGTATGATTTCCATCGAAAGCTTTTCCCTTTTAGATTTTCATTTTCCATTTGTAGTCTTGTTGACTGTGGTATTGTCTTGGTTTGTATGTTATTACATGTTATTGTTGGTCCATCATAATTTCGTGTTAGGGTTTTGTTCTCGGTCGGTTCTATAAACGCTTTGATTTGTTTTGCAGTTTCAACTAACTTTTAGTTTTGTGGTATAAAGCTGAAGTCTTTGATGAAGTTCTCTCTAATTTCATGCCATTGAAATGTTTCACCCTGTGCTTCTTCCATTTTGTACCATTTGTTTGAAGGTAATTCGAATAGCATCGATGGAAACAGGTGTGGCCATGTACATTCATATTTATACCCAAGTCTTTTCCACTCTTTTTTTGCATGTTCTTATGTGTTCTTGTGGGTCCTGCCCCTAGATGAACATGGGTATTTGTGCTTGTTTGGTTAGCCTCTTTCCTCCGAATCTTTCTACAAAGTAAGTCAAAGCTGTTGTCCATGTCTGCAATCTTGATTGATGGGTATCCCACCATCTAGCAACTTGTCATGTGAATGTTTCTACTAAGCTTTGTAATTGGCCATGTTCACCAATGTTTTTAGATACTTCTTCTATATGCATAACTAGTGATTCTTTTTTTGTATCTTGGGATTTGTTTGATATTTATATTTGTTGGTTTTAAAGTAGGGTATTCCTTGCTTTTCTTTTCGAATATTTTTGGGATGATGGAAACTAAGAAACATTGTTGGACTGGTTTCTTCTGCACTGTTTGAATGGTCCAGCAACCTCTTGCTTGTGTCTCGAATTTTTTGACTTCCCAATCATATAATTCTACATTTGAGTTGTATCCTACTGAATCTTGATTGCCTAAGTGAAGTTTTCCATAGACATTGGGTTTTGTGTAGTCTTCATTATTTTGTATTTGATATAATTGTTGGATATCGATTTCTTCATTAATAGGTTCTATCCAAGGTTCTCCTTGGGATGGATGGATAGGTACTATAACTTTCTGTCCATTCCCTTTTAGTTTTATCCTTTCTTTATATAAAGATATTGATTCTTTCATTTTTCTTCCCCATGGTCAACCTACTAAAGCTGGGAAGGAACTGGATCCTTCCTTAGGGTCAATAATTTCAAAGTCAACTTTGGTCGATATTCCTTTTATTGTCATATCGACATTTCTCCAAAATCCAATACGTTTGATTAGACCTTGGTCGGCTAATTTGAGGTAGATTCCTTACTCATATAGTCAAGGTCTACCCAATTGTTCCCAAGTGTCGCGAGTCATAATATTTACTTGTAAGCCGAATTCAAGTACAACTTGTCGAAGATGGTATCCTTCGATTTCTAGGTCGACAAGTGGGTCGGCATCACTTTTGTCCTTTTGGTTTAAACTGCATATGTTTTTTGTTTGTTTTTTTGTATTATTATTAAGCTTCATATTATACACTAATTCAATGAATTGAGATACCGCTTTATCATCTTGTACTAAATGTATTAATTCTTTAACTGTGCTTTGTCGACTATTATCAGCTTCTTCTTGTCCAACAAATTATTTAAATATATTCGTTGTATCATTATATAATTGTTTTTGTTTAGCTGGGTTAGGATAATAGTTATTTTCTTTTATTTTACTTATGCATGGATTATCACTCCCAATTTTTGTCCCTTGTCGGGTTACTATATGCAGATTCTTTGTATTGATTACATCATGTTTTTGAACGCATGACAAGGCATTAATGTTTTTCTTTTTATTTATTTTATCAAGCATGGTAGGGCAATCCTCTAATGAGTGATCACTGACTCCACAACTAGTACAAAATTTTAAATTGGTTATGTCCTTGTATGGGCATTCTGCATATTGATGAACTTCTTTATAGCATGTAAAACACTGGATGGGTCGACGTGGTCGATTGTCACGATTCCTAGATAATCAACCTCAACCTCCATATCCTCCACGACGGTTGTCGAACCGGTGCTCATATTGACGACCTTCATATCTTTGATTTTTTGGTTCATTTTGATCATTGATTCGCTGATTGTTATCGTTGTTCTACGCAACTGCGTTTGTCTGGTAGACTTCTTGGTATTTTTGTCAGTTCTTTAAGTTTAAGTGGCAATCGATTGTTGCATGAATTTTTACTTCACAGATTGCACACCAAGATGCTTTGTCATTTTTCATGTTATATGGGCAATATTTCATTGTGTGTTCTCCATGTTCTTGGTAGATGTCGTAGAAGCACTTTGTCTAAACAAATCGAATGTCCTGTTGACTTATGTCTTGTCCACAGTTATGTTTAGTGTGTCCGCCCATTGAGCATTTTGTGCACCAGACATCTTGATTCTTGAGGTTCATCTTTTTCAATTATTTCTACATGAATTCTAGTTGTTCTTCCAGTCTAGTATATATGGGATATGCTAGGAAATATTCATCCATCTCCACTTGTAGCACTTTGGTAAGCACATCTTCGTACATTTTAAATGTCTCCAAGTTTATGTGCCACCGAATTTTTTGTGACAGACCTGCAAGGAACCACTGAATTAATAGTTGTTCATTAATAACATAATCTAGTTGGCTGAGGAGGTATTTCCATCATTGTCATATTCTCGGACAGACTCTACCGGATTTTGAGATGTTGTTTTCAACTTTTTAGCTTCCAAATGTTTTGCGTCTAGAGTTTTAAAGAAAGACAAGAATTGCACTTTAATTTATGCTTTAGATGCTTTGGTAGTTCTCTCAATATAGGTCATGTACCACGTTAGTGCTCTTTTCCTCAAGGCATCAGCTAACTGTGCCATATATCAATCTTTAGTTGTAACCTGATTTGCCTCCCATGTTGACTCACAGATGAACCAATGTCATCTAGGATATTCGTCACCCTCATATAGAGGGATATGTGTTGATCTGTGACCCATATTGAAATCGTTGTCGCTATCTCCTCCAGGAGGTGGCAGTGGTGGGGGTGGTGGTGGGGGTAGTGGGATGTTTTGCTTGTCTCATTGTGTAGATCTATTGCCGATGGAAATTTCGTTCCCGTCGGCCATTTTGTTTGTCATTTCTTCTCCGACAAGTAGTCGATTCGGGTCGACTTCTCCTATCGATGTCCAACTGCACTGATTTGTCTGTAGGTCCAACTGTTCTGTATTTTCCAAAGATGTGTTTGGCAGGGGGGTGCTCCTTCATGTGTTGAGAAAAGTAAGTGGATACTTTAGTTGGAAGGGTATGCCTGAAGTGTGACCTAGTTTCCTTCCTCTGGTCGATGGATCACTCGATGATTATCATCATTTACTTGATTGTCTAGTCGGATCCATATACCAAACTCATCAGCTGTTAGTCTTAGGTCTTCTTCGACAATGGCTTATATCCTGGTACTTGGATTCATTGGAGATAGAGGTCTTATCTCCTGGGGAACTTCTATTTGAAGAGCTTCACGTTGCTCTATCCACAAGTCTTCTTCCATGGGTGATGATTCTTCATCCACACCTTCTTCCTATCGGTCATGACCCGACTCTAGAGAATTTATTTCCTATTTTGTCACCCTATAGCCTGTTCTTTTCTTTATCCCCTTCTTTTCAGCCTCTTCTCTCTCTCTACTTTCTATAAATTCACGTACCTTTGTGTGTCACTGTTTGTTTGATTTGCTTTTTAGGTTGACTTTTCATTGCTGGTGATGGTATCTCCTTTTTAGTTAACTAGATTCCTCTTCACTTTACCCCAACATATGACCAGCTACCCCCCCAATAGCCTACCTGACGCTTTAGAAATATCAGATAGTTCTGTTTACTTTCTTAGGAAGTACTCCCACTCCCTTTCGGCAATGAATTTCTCCCACTTTTTCTGTTTCTCCGCCCAGGTAGAATTTGGTGGCGGTTCGTGCAATGACGGACGAGGTTCTACAATATGACCCACTCCTTTTTCTATCAGGAATTTGAACAGTAGGATCATTAGGGAGCACAGGAACAACTCAGTATGGTCTGTATAGAATTTTTTTCTGAATGGTTTCTACCGAAGTTCTTTCTTCTATGGCTTGCTCCTCACAGAATTCATCTGTGATATTTTCAAACCACTCCGAAAGGTTTGTTCATCCCCCTCGAATTAGTTTCTCTAGTAGCTCTTGGTCCTTATTTGCTTCTAGCGTTTTCATCTAGAAGTTTTTTCAAAATCTAGGGTACCGATTCTACGAACTTCTCATGAGTTTCAGTGAAGAATTTCTCCTTTGCTTGAGCAGTGGTTAATCTGTTTCTCCTCGCGTAATTCTGCAAATAATTTTCTATCTTACACTACCACTAGTTCTTAATCTCCTGTTCTGATATCATCTACTTATAATCATCTCAGATATGTACTACTGGCAATGAAACCAATGTGTAATCTCACACATCACAGAGGGTTACCAATAATACACATTGAATCATACATACATAACATATACAAGAGACAAGAACATAGATATGGAATAACAGATTATATTATATCATGAGGGTCCATATATACACAGAAATGAACCAAGTTCTTATCTGGCTCAACAGCCTAATATATATGATTTACAAATAGTTACATATAACTACCTGTCGGTTCGGTCAACTGACGTGACCTTACGAAACCGACCTAATTTCTAATTAGTTGGCTATTCGACTAGTTGACTCATCGACTAGTCCCTCCAACAAGGGCATAAGAAAATTCTATTATTACTCCTAGATTTTTTAGACTTTATTGGGAAGAGTTAAATATCTTGTATGGATACAATAATGGTATTTTGTTCATTTATGTTTTCCTTTTGTTCATGTTTGTTATAGCTTATTTTACCACACTTGGTAGAGCACATATTTATGGCCTTCCATGTCCCTCTGTAGAATCCTTGGACCCCCTTTGCTCATATTATACTTTGATATCCCAATAAAGTCCCCAAAAAAACATCTATTTATGTGTATATGTAACTTTTAAAGCGATATCCGTGTCTACACATATCTTTTGAGCCAAAACCCACGTACATGGGGAAATGTGCATGAAGACAAAAGTTTTTGAAGTTTTCCTCATAGAGTCCTGAATAACTTAACTCTTGGCCTTCCATATGCCTTGAGAACACTTGGACTCGACCCTCCATTTCCTATTTGGAGTGCTATATATTGATCCTCTTGGATACATTGAAGGAGGAGAAATTGGAGAGAAAGGAAACTATAGTTCATTGTTGCCTCACTTGTTTATGCTTGAGTCTACATCCCTTTGTCCCTTTGGACCACATAGTTCTTCTCTTTCCAAGTTTTCCTTTTCTTTGTAATCTTGCCATTGTAATGGAGGATTGAAGTAGTGGAGGCCCAAGTGGAGGACTCGGTTTTCTCCAGTTTGAAGAAGTGCCGACAGAGTTTGTCACTTTTGTATCTCTATTTTATTAATAGAAATATCCATTTCCTATCCAATACATGTGCATAAATATGAATATTGTATCCATGAATGTATTTGTTTTCTTATACATGATGGTTTATATATGCTAGAGTAGTCCTAACACTTTGGCATATATCATGCTTGTCTTGTTTGTTGTTGTTGAGACCAAATTGTGAATACAAGCATGTTGGAAAAGCTCAACGGGGATCTACATCAATCATCCAGAATAAGGTACACTTCATATCCCTTAGTGTTAGATGTCTTTATTTCTCTTACATATTGGAATGGATTTATTTCTGGTGTCATTTAGTTTGTTGTGGTACACCCCAATCCATAGGATTTTTCTCTCCGTAATAGAATTGGTGACCATACTAGGGATGTTCCTTATTTTTCTTTGGCATTTAGGGGCACAATGTGCTTGAATTGCTCTTTGTTTCTCCCCATTATGGTGTCAACTTTAGTAGTATGTTCATCCCTTGACACCCCCCTAGGGTGGTTTGACCCTTGGCATGGTTTTTACCACTTTCTTATCTGTATACACAGGTTTTTGGCTAAAATTTGCATACATACGCAGGTTTTTTTCCAAAATTCGCGTATACACGCATGTTTTTGGCCAAAAGTCATTTACACATGCATGGTTTTGGCCAAAAATCACATACATACGCTATTGTTCTTTGAACAGTTGCATACATCCTCCCTTTTGGTTGAGTTTGATGTGGGAAGTTGTTGTTGGGTGGGTTGTGAGTGTGGTTGGGTCTTCCTGAGTACTGATGTTGTTTGTTGACTAGAGTCTTTTGTGACCAGAGACCATTTTTTCACTGATTTTTTTAAAGCAGTTCTAGTCATTTATCTCCTTTTTTTTTTTGGCATTAGTGCATTAGTCTTTTTGTTTCGATGTCTTGCTTGGCTTGTGTTTGATGCTTGATGCAGAGACTGAGAATTTTAATGACTTTTATTACATTTTCATTCTTTTATATTGAAAATACAATATAATTATATAGTTTCATTCTTACTTGCATCTCACATATGGATTTAAGGGGGTACTTGCATTGGAATTCTTAGATGAGAGTTGTGTTTAGGCTTTCATATAGGAAGGATTGCATTGGCATTCGGAAGGGAATGGATATTTTTTCATTTCATGTAGTGGCATACCCCTTTCTTCATATTTAAATACAAAATTGTACTTGGAATTGTTTACTATGTGTGAACATTTAATTTCATTGCTAATTCATAACATCATTGGTTGCACGGTCATTTCCCTTTGAGTAATCACAACCACTAAAATCAACGCTTAATTTAAATGAATTACACATTTTTATTTGATAGGGTACATCAACAAGTTTAGGTTTTAGAGTCTTGGAATAGATCATTGTGAGTAAATTCTCCAAGACTGCTAAACAAAACAAGTAGGTGTATGTACAGGTGAGAGAGTGAAATCCTTGGTATAATTAGTGTTCTCGGGAGGCTCCTCTTACACAGGAGTTAAGCATGAGGCAGTGTACATGATCGTGGTTGGGATAGCCCTTGGCCACTTTCTATGAATGCCAAATATATTTCCAGGATCTGATTCATATCTGGGTGCTTTTGAGGTACTGGTTGGTGGTTTCGAGCTTCAGGATTTGTTACCCTTCCCATACGGTAGATCCCACCTATGACTGTCCACCTGAGCATTGGTTATATTGGGGTGACCTTAGTTTCCTTACCTAGGTATCGCAGGGGGTACTTGTAGATGTTATTATGTGAGTGTTCTGGCCAAGTAGGGGTCAGACAACACAGTTGCTTTATGCATTGAAGCCGAGGGCCACTATAATTGGTTACATACCTCTTCTTGTAGTGTATGGGAGTTTCAAGCCTCTCCTAGGTGAGACATACTTGCAACATTTGGGAGCTTATTTATCCTCCCTCTCGCTTGTTTGGATCTGGCTGTAGATTTTCTTAGGATCAGTATCCTCTTTGTGATCTAGTTGAATTTAGGGATCGCAATTACTTTAGTATATTTATGTTCTCTTGAGTTCAGTTACTTTTATGTTCGACATGCCTAATATCACTACTAGTACCCCATCACCCGCTCCAGGTCCTAGTGCAAACCCTAGTGTTGGATTGGGGGCACCACGACCCCTTACCTTGATCATAGATTCATAAGTGGTCATATTCCATCCTCTACTCCATTTGCAGAGTATTTTCACTCCCTTCATCAGGTATTAACAATAGTGTTCACCCTCATGGGGGTTGTAGTGGATACATGAACGTCAAGTCTACACCTTGCATTCCTTATTATGTTCCATCATCCACTGCATTGTTTCTTTTGAATGTCATTGTCATGATCATTCCTCCATATAACCTATAGTTTGGACTCTTTACTGAATGTTTCCATTTGTTTTGGACTAATATTGTTGTCATGTAGGGTCCATTTTTTGTACACACTCATTGAGTTTTTGACCTATTCGTGCCCATGATAGGTATAATTTCAAACTGACATATAATAGGTTAGGACTCCATATCCACTTGCATTATGCATTTCCTTGTGACCATTTCACCTTAAATCTAGGTACGAACCCACTTAGTAATGTCACAAGATCTTCATACTACTATTAGAAGTGGCATTATGTAAGTGGTAGAGCTTTCCTATTCATGGGTGCCCTAGCTAGATCCCTCTTTGCAGTTTGGTACCCATGTTGAGATTCCTCCTCTAGGTTTGGGAGTCCCTTGTAGTCCCGCCATATCCTTGAGTAGGAGCTTCATTTCCCTATTGAAATTTATGTTTGACATATCCCATAGGGACTCCCTTGTATATCAAGTTGTACTTGCATTTCATGAGTTTTTCTTACCTTATTGAGCTTTATGTCAGCACCCCACTTCAGAGTTATAAGCCATATAGCTCGTGCTTGCCTCAATCCTAGCCAAGAAGAGCCTTTTACATATCCTTTGCTTTTTGATCATCTCTTACTGGGAGAAGACCACATGATGTCCCAGTTTGCATATCGAGTCTATGATTCCTATCTTCATTTACCATTCGCCTTATTCTCTTGTTCGAAGGAAGTTTAGTTTGAGTCGGTCATTCCTCAGTTATCTTGACTTTGTATGTAGGCCATTCTCGATACAGTTACTGGTTCATGCACATATTGTTCGTTTGAGCTCTTCCACAATATCCAATGTTGTTGAATACCTCATGTTGGTTGATGGGGGATGCCCTAATTCCCTCCTTCCAGCAGATTCCATTCCCTCGACTTCATATCATTTATTCTGGAATAGAAATCTATATTCCATTTGAGTGCCTTGAGACTCATAGTCATCAATGGTAGGTTCTCTTTCCATCGACAGTTTTTGGAATACATCAATATCCCCTGATTTATGGATTCTTTCAAGTGTTCAACCTCAACACATCTATTCACACTTGTTAGATTTCACTTTGTACCTTGATTCCCATTATCATTATCGATGGGATATATCGCATCTATTAATGGTATACATCAATGACCGATAATCATATGATGGACCATCATGTTCGACCTCGACACCTTTATTTGTGTGATGGGACATGTACTCATAGCAGTTTGCATAGAAGACCTCCACAATTGGTGGCATTCCACATATGCTACTTCCTTGATCATGCCAGTATTCATGAGATGTCAACTCTCATGACCAGATTCCAGTATATTATGAGATATCTTCATCCACTATGGAGATCTTATCCATTGTATATTGTACGTGGAGATGACCACTTATGACATTTATATATCATGCCTATTCATGGCCATTGTACTCTTATGTATCTGGGACTACTATATGTATATTTGCAGTCATATGCATATATTTATCATTGTATTGTACTGATGAGTGGTTGGTTCTTCCTCTTGGGTATTCATTACTCCACTTCGAGGATGGATATAATGTATTTCGACCATCATGTTACCCCTCTGACCTCACACATTAGGGGGCATCTATTATAGCTAATTTTACCACAGTTGGTAGATCACATCTTTGTGGTCTTCCATGTCCCTCTAAAGACTCCTTGGACCCCCTTTTCTCATATTATACTTTGATGTCCCAAGAAATTCCCCAAAAAACATCTTTTTATGTGTGTACGTGACTTTTAAAGCGATATCCACATGTACACACAGCTGTTGAGCCAAAACCCGTGTACATCGAGAAATGTGCATGAAGACAATTTCTTTTGGAGTTTTCCTCATAGAGTCTTGAATAACTTGACTCTTGGAATTCCATATGCCTTGAGAATGCTTGGACTCGACCCTCCATTACCTATTTGTAGTGCTATATATTGAGCCTCTTGGATACATTGAAGGAGGAGAAATTGGAGAGCAATAAAACTTTAGTTCATTGTTGCCTCACTTGTTTATGCTTGAGTCTGCATCCCTTTGTCCCTTTGGAGCACATACTATTTCTCTTCCCAATCTTGCATTTTCTTTGTAATATTTCCATTGTGATGGAGGATTGAAGTGGTGGAGGCCCAGGTGGAGGCCTCAGTTTTCTCTGGTCCAAAGAAGTGCCAACAGAGTTTGTCACTTTTGTATCTCTGTTTTATTAATAGAAGTATTCATTTCATGTCCAATACATGTGCATAACTATGAATATTGTATCCATGGATGTATTTATTTGCTTATACATGATTATTTATGTATGCTAGAGTAGTCCTAACACTTTGACATATATCATGCTTGTCTTGTTTGTTGTTGTTGAGAGTGAATTGTGAATACAAGCGTGTTGGAAAATCTCAACAGAGATATACATCAACCTTCCAGAATAAGGTACGCTTCATATCCCTTAGTGTTAGATGTATTTATTTATCTTGCATATTGGAATGGATTGGTTTATGGTGTCATTCAGTCTGTTGTGGTACACCCCAAGCCATAGGAAGTTTCTCTATGTAACAATGTTTCTCATTTATGTTCTCTTTCCTCTACATACTTAACATTACAGTTTGATGACTATAAGGAATGTTTAGGATGCATAATCAAATGAATAGTTGATCCTAAGTTTTCATAGAGATATGAACAAGTAACCTTGAATATGGATATTGGAATTGATTTGTATTCCTAACCTTTGATAATGGGATCAATAATGATTACACCAAACTTAAGGAATAAACAAGTCGGGTTCAATGTAAATTGAGGAGAAGACTATGCTAGAATTAGTCGGGATTTATTCTTAAAGATCTTATCTTTTTATGGTTATAAGTATATCTAATAATAATTCATATGAGTTAATGAATGGGAATGTGTTATTTTATATTGATCAAGTTTTGATTGAGGAATATAAACTCTAATTACATTCTTAGAGATTATTTCTTTACTTTCAAAAATTATCTATGATAAATACAAGGGTTTTTTTTAGAAGACGTTGATTGCATTTCATATAATCTTGGTAGGTGCTATATTTAATGGTAAATAGGTTGATGTGCTCATGCAATGGTATAAGGTTAACAGTTAGTTTTAAAGTCCTATTAGCTAGGAATTAGGGACTTGTACTCCCTTCAATTTAATCGTTGATTTTAAGTAAATGTATTATGTACAAGTATATGCCTATTGATGATAAACAAGTCCTATTGAAAGGATACATTAAAATTTTCTTTCTTAAGGAACTAGGGTCAATGTCTTGTATAAATAATATTTGGATTATAAAGCAATACTTTCATAATGGAGTAACTTCACTCCTTAAGCTTGAATAGTTAAAGGAAAATTAATAGTTAATATTTAATTTTGGACCATGTTTAGTAAAGAGGAAGTATTATATTTTTCTAAGGTTTGAAATGTAAGTAGGAAAATTAAATAAAGTTGTTATATCATTTACCATTATCAATGATAAGAATTACTATGCATATTTCAAGGATGAATTCAAAGGCAAGTATGAGTTCTACGACATTCCATGATTAAAGTTATTAGAGTTAATATGTACATGTATTCTTATATTTAAGAATATAGAAATGTAATTTATCAATGATGTATCATTGCAAGTAATCCATGGAACTAACATATTTAGTTTGTTTTGATGTATTTATTTATCCCATTTCCCAAAATAGCAATGAGGAATTTGGGTACATTACATCTTGCTTATGTTGTTGTTGCTGATCATCACTTGTATGAAATAAATTAATGTCTAGTTATTTACCAATATTTATCATGATGAGAATACTAACACCTCTTGTAGGCACCGATATTGATTATGTTAGTTTTTCAACATTAAGTTAGCATTATTAGGATCTTTAACTGAGAGAATAACAAGTACAACAATCAAACACAAGAGACAATGAACACCGTGTTTTTCCTCAGGGAAACCATAAAGGATAAAACCCCACAACTTCCTCAGAGATAGAATCAGCACCAAAACAGTAAAATCCAAAAACAGTAAGTGATCTCCCGATAGCAGTAATCTTCTTCTTGACTAGCCCCAGTGCCTTCTCCTTCCTCAACTATGCACTACACTTGAGTGTGGATGAGTTTAGTGATAAATAGAGACTCCAGTATTCTATTTATACTAATCTTGACATGACTAAAACCCTACCATGGCCGACCTCTACTAGGAGAGTCTAATAACCCTAGTGCCCCAGAACTGCGGGGACTTTAACCCTTAGACAATCGGAGGGTTACCCACTATGACTTGACATGACTTTTTTACATTATTGATTCTCCCAATCGGAACATTGGGGCATGACAACATGACTCAATTACATTATAGATACATCCTGGAATAAACATCGAGTTACAATACATAAGATACATAGATGAATACATTCCGAAGTTACAAATACATCAACACTCCCTCTTAACTACGAAGGTATTCTTTCGACACAATTTTCAGCACTGGTCTTCTTCTCTGTATCAACTGGATCATCTCGTCATCTGCATCTCAAGTCTTCTGAGTCTTCAGGTCATCTTCATCTTTAAGTCATCTTCATCTTCAAGTCATCTTCATCTTCAAGTCATTTTCATTCTTCGAATCTGGATCATCATGGGACATCATCACTAGATCTGGATCATCACTCGATCTGGATCATCACTGGGCATCATCACTGGATCTGGATCATCAATCGATTTGGATCATCACTTCTGGATCATCATCACTGGACCTCGATCATCACTCGATCTAGATCATCACGGGCTATCATCACTCGATCTGGATCATCACTGGTGCTATCTCATGATTCTTCTTGTCACAGGAAGTTCTACATAGCCAACCCTTTTTCATGCTGGTTGTAGGCCTATCCTCCATGTAGGTCTTCTTCAGCACTTATATCTGACCTACTCGTTAGAAAGGCACAGTACTCACATCCATCCAGGCTGGAACACATCCTACTCACAATGATGGAAGAGTTTTGTACTTCCATCCATGCTAGAACACATCCTACTCACAATGATGGAATATTTTCTCACTTTCATCCAGGATGGAACACATCCTGCTCACAATGATGAAATATTTTTGCACTTCCATCTAGGACGGAACACATCCTACTCACAATGATTGAAGACTCTCATCTAGGCTAGAACACATCCTGCTCACAATGATGAAAGATTTCTGCATTTACATTCATCTAGACGAGAACACATCTTACTCACAGTGATGAAAAGGATATGCACTTACATTCATCTAAGTGGGAACACATCCTGCTCACAGTGATGAAAAGGCCCTGCACTTACATCCATCCAGGCGGGAACACATCCTGCTCACAGTGATGAAAAGGCCCTGCACTTACATCCATCCAGGCGGGACCACATCCTGCTCACAGTGATGGAAGGGCTTGCACTCACATATGATCTTGTAGGAACCAATCATATAGTCATATCAGAATGGCCCCTAGTCCTCCTCGACTGAGCTACCTGGTAACTGACCAGGTGCCTCCATTCTCCTAGAGAATGGGAGTTTCCCTAACATCCGACCTGCTTTTTCGGAATGGCCAACACTCACATATGACATGGAAGGAACTTAATCCTTTAGCCATGGCAGAATGGTTAAGCCCTTACATCTGATCGAGTGGGAACACATCCCTCTATCACATCAAAATGGCTACTCAGTCCTACACTGAGTGTTCCTGGTACCTCACCAGGCAGCTCCATTCAAAGAATGGCAATTGCCCTTACATCTATCCTACTCGACAAAATGGCCAGCACTCATATTTGACATGGAAGGAAGCAATCCTCTCACCATGATAGAATGGCTCAGCCCTTACATCTGACCTACTCGTCAGAATGGCTATTGATCTTAGCACTCATATCTGACATGGAAGGAACCAATCCTCTCACCATGACAGAATATCTCAGCCCTTACATCTAACCATGGAAGGAACCAATCCTCTCACCATGTCAAAATGGCTATGGGACTCATCACTTTCCCTTGGAGGAAACCTCGATCTGGAGAACACCAAGCTTCTCCTTGAAGTACTTGAACTTCACCCTAGCCAATGGCTTCGTCAACACATCAGCTATCTGTTCCTCTGTCACAACATACTAGAGCTTCACTACTCCCTTTTGCACCATATCCTTGATATAGTGATACTTGATCTCGATATGCTTTGACTTGTTATGGAACACTGGATTCTCTAATAACTTCGCGCAACTCTGGATGTCACAATGTATACAAGTAGCATCCAACTGGAGATCAAATAAATCAGACAGTAGCTTCTGTAGCCATACTGCCTCACAACTAGCTGAACAAGTTGTGACATACTCTAATTCAACTATACTTAGTGCCACACAGGATTGCTTCCTACTAAACCAAGAGACCACACCTGATCCCATACTAAAGAAACACCCTAAAGTGCTCTTCCTATCGATGGCACTGCCTACCCAATCTGAATCAACATAACCCTCCAGTTTAATCTTCTGATTCTCATCGTACTTGAGCCCATAATCAAATGTACCCCTTAGGTACCTCATAATATGCTTTGCAGCAATCAAGTGAACATTTCTTGGATATGTTAAGAACTAGCTCAAGGTGTTCATAGCAAAGAAAATGTCTGGTCTCGTGTTCATCAGGTACATCAATGACCCAATCATCTGATGATATATCGTAGCATCAACCGACTCTGATGAAGCATCACTCAATAGCTTCAGGTTCGATGCCATAGGTGTGGCCATAGCCTTGCATTCCATCATCCCAAACCTCTTCAGGATCTCTACTACATACTTCCCTTGTCCAAGGAAGATTCCATTTGTACTCTGCCACACCTCCATACCTAGAAAGTAATGCATCATCCCCAAGTCCTTCATTTCGAACTCAGCAGCAAGATTTCTCTTCGTATCAGCAATCAACCCATCCGTACTTGTCACAAATAGATCATATACATACAATAGAAGCATCACTTGGTTTCCATCCTCAACCTTGTAGTAAAGGTTGGAATCTACTTTAGTCTTGGTAAAGCCCAAACTAGATAGAAAGCTTTCAATTCTGCTGTACTAGGTCCTAGGTGCCTGTTTCAAACCGTACAGATCTTTCTTCAATCTTCACACATGAGACTCCCTGTCATGTGTCTCAAAGCCGAGTGGCTGTTCTACATACACTTCCTCTTCCACTACACCATTCAAGAAAGAAGTCTTAACATCCATCTGGTGTATCTTCCATTTCATCACTGCAGCTAGAGTAAGTACTGATCTGATGGAAGTGTATCTGGCTACAGGTGCAAAGGTTTCTTCATAGTCTATTCCTTCTTTCTGAGAGAAACCCCAAGCTACAAATCTTGCTTTATATTTCTCAATGCTGCCGTCTGCAGCATTCTTGATCTTGTAGATCCATTTGGAAGTTACAACTGACTTCTCGTTTGTTCTTGGGACAACATCCCAAACATCATTCTTCATTATTGACTGGTATTCTTCGATCATAGCATCCTTCCATTCTTTCCATTCTGTCGCTTCTTCATAACTGAAAGGTTCTTTATCAATGAAATCACATAGTAAGGCTACATACCTGGAGCAGGATCTTGTCCTCTTTCTTTCTCTGTGATTCTCTTCTGGAGCCCCATACCTTTCTGCACCTTGGATAATTTCACGTACCCAAGCAAGTTTCCTCTTATGAGGATTCTTCTCCAAAGGTGGATCTATAGGTCTTTGTGGTTCTTCGAAATCTCGATCTTCTTCTTGAGCTTCTTTGTTCATGGTTTTATCATGAACTCTGGGTGCTTTTTCTTCTTCAGGTTCTTCAACAGGTCTCTTTCTGGATTTGTTGTAAGCTATGTCTTCATCAAATGTCCCATCCCTGCTGATGTCAATCTTCTTGTATCCATGGAAATATATTTTGTAATACTTTGAGCTTTCAGAGTATCCCATAAATATACCCTTCTTTCATGAAGGATCTAATTTTGTTCTCTTCTCTTTTGGAATGTGTATGTATACAGGTCAGCTGAATATTCTGAGATGGATAACTTCTAGTTTCTTGCCGAAGAAGACTTCTTCAGGAGTCTTGTTCTCGAGTACTCTATGTGGAGTACGGTTATGTACATACACCGCTGTTCTAGCAGCTTCTGCCCAAAGATGCATAAGAATATCTTGATCATGAAGCATGGCTCTTGCAGCTTCCATGATAGTTCTGTTCTTCTTTTCTGCAATCCCATTTTTTTTGGATTATAAGGAGTGGACAACTCCCTCTTAATCCCTGATTCTTTGCATAGCTCTTTGAATTCATTCGAAGTGAATTCTCTGCCATTATCTGATTGAAAAGTCTTGATCTTATTTTCAGTGTGGTTCTTGATCAAGGCTTTGAATTCCTTGAATTTGCTGAATACTTCGTCTTTGTTCTTCATGAAGTAAACCCATGTCTTCCTAGAAAAATCATCAATAAAAGAAACATAGTATGCATACCTGCTTAGTGAGTTTGATGACATCAGACCGCATACATCGGAGTGGATGATTTCTAGTATTCCTTTGGATTTTCTTTCACTGCTGGGAAATGTCTTCTTTGTATTCTTTCCTTTCGCACATCCTTTGCAGACCCCATCATGTTTTTCTTGCAATTCTGGAAGACCTTCAACAGCTTTGCTTGCAGTAGTGCTCTGTAATGCACATGTGCAAGCCTTCTATGCCAAATCTCATTTGGCTCTACTGTGTCATGGACCAAGCCTTGTTCTGGATGACCCTTCAATTTGTACAAACCTCCTTCTTGTTCTCCAATCACCACTGCATCATCGAGAGTCTTACCTCTTGGCCACATGATGACTTGACCATCTATGAATGCAACCCTCATTCCTTTTGCATCCAATGTTGATATGGAGAGAAGGTTCTTCTTGAGTCCTGGCACAAACAATACTTCTTTAATTGTTAGAGACTTACCAGAGTCTATTTTATATGAAGATTCCCCACTACCTTTTATTGGATATTGGTAGTCATCTCCTAGCTTCACCTTGTGAGGTGATTCATGTTCTGATAGTCTCACAAAATATTCCTTGAATCCAATCATATGTCTGAAAGCCCCACTATCTATAAGCCAATCATCACTACCATGAGTAATTTTACCTGTGAGAGCGAAAATCAAAACATATTCATCCTCGCTTGAAGAATCTTCACTTTCATATCTGAATCTCTTCTTGGATGGTTCATCATCCTCTGTAGTATGAGCATGGTGTCTTCTTTTGTTCCCCTTCTTCTTATGAGAGTGGACCTTGTTCTTAGGACAATCTTTTGAAAAGTGTCCTATTTCATCACATGTATAACATCTTAATATAGATGGGTCCTTTCTATTGTTATCTCTATGATGAGGATTTTTACCTTTGAAGTGATGAGTTTTTCTTCTGCCTCTCTTGGAGTGAACCGTGAGAGCTTGATATTCACTTCCCATATTCTCTTCTCGAGCTGCTATGTGAGCTTCTTCTTGAGATCACTATTCCCATAGTCTGTTGAACTTGACTAACTTCTTTCTAGCACAAATTCCTTGGATGAAAGAATCCCATGACCTAGTAAGGCCATTCAAAGTAGTCATCACAATCTCTACATTTTCCACTTCTTCATCAACAGCTTCTCATTGTTCCTTGATCTGAGAAACCCCTGTGAAGTAGGACTGGATAGTCTCTGCATTCTGAATCTTCACATTCTTCAGTTTATTCCTTAGAGTCATCTTCTGGTTTATGTTCTTCCCTTCAAACAATTTGGTTAGGGCATCAAATATAGCTTTAGGTGTCTTGAGAGAGGACACCTGTGGGATAAGGTGATCCTTCATAGAATCAGCAATGATCCTCTTTGCCATAACCATCTTCTTCTTATGTAAGGCCTTTTCCTCATCTCCCTCTGGAGCTGGAACCTCCTCATGGATGTAGGAGTCTAACTCATTTTCTTCTAGGACTAGGGAGATCCTATACTTCCAGGCTCAGAAGTTATCAGCTCCCTCAAGCTTTTCATCAAGATTGGTATGATGAGACATATTAACTGAGAACCTCAAATGGAAATACAAAATATTTTAGATCTTACCAGGTCAAGATGTCGGATCTGAAACTTGAGCTGAAATCCTGCAGAGCTAGTTCAAGAGCAGATTAGGGTTTTGCTTTTCCAGAGTTCTGTCCACCCAAATGCCTTGAAATTTATCCCTAACTTTGATTTTGGGGAGGATATCAATCCAGGCCTGAGCTCACTGAAAAATTCCTCTTCTATGAAAAGCCCTAATTTTCGGCAAAAGTTTCGGGTCCAAAACTGAAAAACCTCAGAATTGGATTCTGCTTCGACAGAAAGATGCGCCCTAAGGAGGAGAGTTATTCCACCTTACTTTTGCTGAAAATATATGGAGAAATATCCACAAACTAGGAAGCCCTAGTTCTCGCAGTTGCACAGTGTCTTCTTCTCAGGTTAGCTCTGATACCATGTTAGTTTTTCAACATTAAGCTAGCATTATTAGGATCTTTAACTAAGAGAATAACAAGTACAACAATCAAACACAAGAGACAATGAACACAGTGTTTTTCCTCGGGGAAACCATAAAGGAGAAAACCCCACAACTTCCTCAAAGATAGAATCAGCACCAAAACAGTAAAAGCCCAAAACAGTAAGTGATCTCCCAACTGCAGTAATCTTCTTCTTAACTAGCCCTAGTGCCTTCTCCTTCCTCAACTATGCGCTACACTTGAGTGTGGATGAGTTGTGTGATAAATAGAGAATCCAGTTCTCTATTTATACTAATCCCGACATGACTAAAACCCTACCAGGGCCAACCTCTACTAGGAGAGTCTAATGACCCTAGTGCCCCAGAACTGCGGTGACTTTAACCCTTAGACAATCAAAGGGTTACCCACTATGACTTGACATGACTTGTTTGCATTATTGATTCTCCCGATCGGAACATCGAGGCATGACAACTTGACTCAATTACATTATAGATACATCTCGAAATAAGAATTGGGTTACAATACATAAGATACATAGATGAATACATTCCGAAGTTACAAATAAATCAACAGATTATATGCGTATATTGAGATTTGATTATATTTTGGACCATATTTTGAATTTTTGACTTGGTCAAGTTAGCAACAGGATTCAACTATAGGTTAGTAGCGAGAGTTAACTATAGGTTATCAGTGTTCATATCATCACCCTTGGACCAAACCTATACGTCATTAACCACTTTTCATTTCCAAGACATCAACCTTTATTGATCCAAGATTCCTGGGTCATCCATAAAATTGCATTTTAAATATTAATGGGCTCATTAAATCCAAAAATTATGAGTTATATTGCCTAAAATGAATTTCCTTTTTCACAAAAAATGATACTTGTCACTTAACCAAAATCATGGAGAAGAAAAAGAAACTTCAAAAAATAAAAATTAAAAAAATGGAAAAATCTCCAATTGATCCTTTTCCCTCCATACTACCTACAGTTCCTAAAAATTGACCATGAAGGGACCTCATTACAATAGAACTTCTCCACTCATCTCCAATACCATTACTATCCCACAATATCCTGTTGAGATCCAAAACTCCCTTGAGTATTCTCATTTCACTTTTTTTGGAGATTGACACCTTGTGATGTGTGGCTAGAGAATATCGGGATATAAGGAGACCATTCACAATCTTCTTCAAAATGATGTAGTTCCCCCCACCTATACTACTTTAAGGTAACCCTTGGTCCATGAGCATCCCACTTTTTTAATGAAAAATAAAATTATTCTTTGATTCGTTTAATATGTGTGTCAAAGAATGCATCTGATGTTAGTTTAGATTTTTTTAATTATCTTTAATTTTAATTATGTGTATACTCAGGATAATTTTTATTTGTTTGTCTTAGTTGTTGAATTTATACTAAATCCTCCCTATTTGAATTGATACACTAGTACAAAATGAGAAATTAATGATTAAAAATTGATTAAAATCAAGCTATAAACGACTATTTTTGAGTCAGTGACTAATAGTAGCTAATTTCCATTATCTTATAGATTGACTAACATAGTCGCATTTCACTTAGTCATTAATAGCTTGACTTATTATTCATTGATTTAGTCATGGATTTAGTCACAGAATTAGTCATTGATTTAGTCACTGATTGCAACAATTAATAACCAAATATTAGACTAAATAAACTACTAGATGATAACATATTAATGACTAAGCTAAACACGACTAAGATACAAGAAATTAGATACTAATAGTCATATATATGTGAATTTAGTCGTTTTTGTAGTCACAAATTGATGATAGGGAGTGGAGGAATCGAACCACCAACCTCTTGCCTATAATTAGGCAAGTGCTCTACCATTAAGTTAGCACCCTTTAAGGAGTTGTTATTGCTTGACAATGATGATATTCAAAAACATTTTACATCATTCAAGCATACAAAATAATGATTATCAAGTTATTAAGTCCAGAATTGGGTCAACACAGTTACAGACTTAAAAAATGACAATTTTTACATACAAAATCATGTGTTGCACTTCAAACTTTGGGCTTGAATTGAAATCTTTGAAGTCAAGGCAGAAGGAGATAAATGTGTTATCATGCAAAGAGTTTCTGCAGCAATAGTATGTACTTTAGGGGAATTTTTATTTGCAATATAGCCAACAAACTAATTTAGTGAACATACTTGACTCTCTTAACCCAAAAAATATATTAACAACAAACTAAATCACAAACATAACAGAGAATCTGAGATTTGAATGATCGGAAAGAAAGAAATAATGATTCAATTATTGCCTATTGGAATCCAAGTAAAATTAATGGGATTGTTAAGCACATCACTATAATCCATCTATATACACATTGAAGACTCTAGTGATATAGTGCCTAGCACATATACACTTTTTCCCTTCTGGAGGAAGGACCAAAGAATCCAAGACCAGCTACACTCATCCAACATACTTACAGGTGAACTCAACTTGTCTACAATCATTTCAAGCAACTCACTATCATCTAGCCATTGCATAGCATCATCGGTATACATATGATCATCTGCTCCACCTAGACGAATTAAAATTTGTATATAAAATAAATATCATAATTAGACACATATTTTTAACCAAAATTGGAATGCCTGCTCAAATAATAAAACAAAGAAGTAAACATTAACATTTGCAACAGAATATGAAAACATTGATATTTGTAGAAAACTAAATAAAAAAGGATATTGCAACAAACTATTGAATAAATGAGTGCAAAATATCACAATAAAAATATGTATGCTAGATAGAAATCTACAAACTTCATAATCATTACTATTACAACTTACCAGTAACTAGTATTTATGATAAACTAATTCCTGAGAGCTATGTACAATTTTACCTATCTGGCTGGGATCTCGACTTGTTAGCTTGGAAAAAAATGAGGAAATGGTGGACAGTGCATCTAGAAAAGTATAATATTCATTCTTTTCCAATAAATTTAAGATGTAGACTTAAAACATCATCAGATAATCTCATTTCAATGCGTTTAATATTAGTTTTTGTCAAAGGTTCAATAGTCATAATTGAAGAGCCCAATAAAAATTACATTTTGAACGACAAATATAGACATATATACTGTTAACTCCCTTCACCCTTTCTACTTACCCTAGTACTGGGTCCTCATCGCTAAGAAGTAAAAAAAAAATTCATGGCATTCAACAAATATTATTTTAGAATTCAATACTGATATTTAATAACCTTTATGGCATAAATAAGAAATACATGCAGTGTACTATCAACTTTAATAGAATCCACCCTTTCCCTTGTCTCCTAACTAGGCTCATTGAACATATGAACCTTTAATCAAGTTAGGCTTGAGATATTGGCTATACAACTAGACATGAAATGAATCAACACAACTTAAATTTGTAGAAGGTTTCAAGTATTCCAAATCATTATTGCTTCTCCTTCTAACAATGCTTATATCATGTAGGCTCTGCATCTATGAACAAATTTATATATGTTTTCTAATAACAACATCATACATTGTTGTTGGTGGCCCTATTAAGATCAGGGATGATTTTAAGGAACCATACTTATTTAAAAGTGTATAAATGTTGGCAAATATTACCAGTTCTTAAAACACCAACTATTAAATGATTGGCGATATTTTTCAAAAAATATTTTAATTTCCAAGGATTTTATATCATTTATATAATAATTTGGTGATTTTTAGGGTGAAAAAATTTTACCCCATCAAAATTGGGCAAAATAGAGCTTCAAAAAATGCAAAATGGTGAATCCTTTTTGGGAGAAAAACATGGAAAAATAGCCCACTGCTCTAAAATTCACCCTAAAATTATCCCTAGCTAAGATTGCATAACGATAGATCCTTTTGGATCTACTTGGGGAATAGAAAATAAATTCCCATTATTGTCCTGATGCCTGTGATGTTGATGTCAACATAATGACAGGAAATGATGAGCGATGGCACAACAACTTCAGAGTTATTTTACAAGTTGCAACTAGCTGACCCACAATATGGATTCAGCAAGCTCCGCTTTGCTTGACTGGAATGCCAACTATGAAAATTCATATTCCAACCATGAGTTGGAGGTGTAACTTCTATAGTAGTGAATGGAGAAGTTTGGGGTTGTGGAGAACCCTCCTCAACAATACAAAACTCATAAGGATTGAGTTTTCCAACTTCATCCCACATATAATTTTCTTTTAAGAGTCCAGGAACAGTACCTAAGATGCAAACATGCATTAAATGGAAGGAAAGAAATGAGTATTAAGCATATGTAAAGGATACATTCAGTTCTCCACATGTCTATGATGCCAACCCCAGGGTCCGATAGAAGCCAGTAATCAACATCAGTCTGCCTTACCACAAGAGTAAATCAATAGAAATAAGTTACTTGCTTAACAGAAAATTCTAGTTGTGATGCAATGAAATTTTCCCACAAGAAACTCACATTGACATATGTTGGAACTATTCTCATGATTCAACCGACAAAGTCTTGAGCACTACCTAGATCTAAACACTAAATGTCATGATCATATTTCTCCATCTCAGCTAGAGCCGCAACTTCTTGGATCATAGGAATAGATGGATTTTCTACAGGAAAAGGTGTAGATGAGGCAGGATCCATTAGAACATTAGCTGTATTCATCTCCTCAAACTTCTCCTCAAATTGACTACATGCCAGTTCAATGAAAAGACAAATGTTACAACAATAAAATAGTAAGTAAATAGGTTACAAGCATTAGTAATAGTAATTAATTATTAAATATAGTTATGAATAGAAATGTCTCTTCAATATTTGATGGCCAAGCCATATTTAAGGCAGCCATATCCATTGTATTTTATCATCCATTCAATTACCAATTATTTACTTATTCAAATTCATGAGATGGAACATCTTCCCCCTTAGTATCCGGATACAGATTCTCCATTACATCGGATACAGTGTAACATTGGTATCAGAGCGGATTCGCTCCTCCAGCACTGGGCTTGGATTTGGCTCATCCAATTAATTTCACCCATCACTCACCTCTTCTCCCGTATCACTTGTCTCTCTCCCCACTTCACGCTCCTCTCTTTACTGCACTCACTCACAACCAACCATCTCATCATCTCCCTTTCTGTTCTCATTGCTCCTCTTCCCACGCCACCAGTTAACCCTATTTCCACCTTTCCACAGCCACCCTCTCTTTGTTCCCCCATGTCCACACATTTTATACATTCTTCCATGCATCTCTCTCTTCCCCAAGCTCCCATTTCCCCATGTGCCATCCATCACAAAATCCATGTGTTCTCTCACCCATCTGGTTTTGCTCCTCCCACACACATTCCTCTTCACTTATTCCACTCACCCTCATCCCATCACGGATCCGCTACCACCTCCCCCTTCCAAAAATCCCACACGTTGCTCCAATCTGTACTGCCAGCCTCACACTATTCTCCCCCATATGCACTGCCAGCCTCACACTATTCTCCCCCATCTGCACTAACACTATTCCCCTCACGCCTGTCTATCCAGCCTCACACACACTTTTCTCACCGCCTCGCACCAACTTCCCCTGCTCATGCTGCTCCAAAGTCGTCTTTTCCCACCTCATCCTTCCCCCTCGTGTTGCATGCAAATTTCCATCGATGCTCCCGTCCTTGTTTCTACCCACGTCCTCCTCCTACTACATGCTTCCTGCCTATCGACCGCTGCAACACCCCTCCATACACATTTTCTCCACGCTGTTGCATCATCCCACACAACACTGCTTCCCTCATCTTCACGATGCCACCATCCTGTTTCCCTTCACGTCATAAGCCTGTTAAAAAATCAAATATTATATATAATAATATTATTATTATTATATTTAATTTTAAACTTAAAAAAAACTATATACCAAAATATTTATATAGTTTATAACAACTAATAATAATATTAATTTATTAATTAATATTTATTATTATTTAGAAAACAAATTATTGTTATTATTAAATATATTAATAAACTTCTTACCTACAAGTTGAAAGTCTCTTGTACAACATCCATGGCATCTTATAGTGATGAATTCATAAATCTCCTTGAGAAAATCCTAAAGGATATAGATGAAGAAAACAAATCTATTGACGAAACGTTTAAAGAAAATGAAGATGGATGTGAAAATCGCATAGATCAAACCACCCAAGCTAATGTTAAATATGAAGATACAGTAGACTATTATGTCATTTCCGATTAGAGTAATGGCATCAATGAAGATATTATGCAAGAAAAAGATATAACATACAGTAGTAATGAAGAAAATGACAATGAAATATTTGACAAGGAGAAAGATGATCCTAACCAAGATTGTGATAAGAGACAAGCCGATGTTACTAACAATAACGATGATATATGGGAAACCCACACACGGTAAACCCTCCTATCATGAAACCTCCCATGACAAACCCACCCATTGGGAACCCCCTTATAAGGAACCCTCCCCTAAAAATTCCTCCACTTGGAGGTCCCACAATTGCGAGTTTTCCATTTATGGATAGTATCAACCTCCATGATTTGGTGAGGATGATCAACAATCTAATTTTCCATGATCCATAGTGATCTCGTATGCCAACCAAAATCATGTCGTACATCCTAAAGTTTGAATGGAAGGTTGGGGAATACCCCCAAAATCATATCATGATGTTTCACATATTGTGCTCATCAAATAGCATCATAGATGATTTCATCAAGTTATTCCCTTTAAAGTGGACCCTCACTAGTGTGTTTCCCAAGTGGTATATCGACCAGCCCCACAGAACATATCCTAACTTTGTGTCGTTGGAATCCACCTTCCTACAATTCTTTCAGTTACCCATCTGATATGATGACGGAGTAGAAATCTTTCTATCTTGTCAATAGAATTCTACCACCCACATCACATACCACATCCATGAGTGGTGTAGATGCAACAGTATGTGCAAGATCAAAATTAATGAAGGGATATTTTTGGATTGATTCCTCAAGTCCATACTCCATGCCATTTCTAAGGATGTGGCCTCTGAATGACCTCAAATCAAAGAGGATCTTATCCTAAAATCTCAATAGTTTGACCTAATCTATGCACAATATGGGTATTTATATACCATCATCCTTAATGATCCTCACAAAGGCTCCCCTCAAAAATATATGTTGGGGGAATCCCATGCTGCAAATGGTTTCATTGGCACTATTGTGTAACATCCCCAACCCTTCGACCGGCGAAGAGGATGCTACTATACATCAAATCATTTGGGAATCTAACCCAACGATCATGAGACATACATATATGTAATGCTGAAGCATGATACTTAAAACATCAAACATATTACTAGGCATAATCATTCATATACACAATGAAAGCAAAACATATCAATCAATACTCATGCATATACAGATCAGTATTTAACATGTATATCATCATTCATCAATGGTAAACATAATTTCAGACACATGTTAGGAAATAATACTTATCTTAATAAGAGCTTGTCCCGCAACCAGCTACGTCACTGCAACGTTCCAATCAACCATAGGCCCGTGTGCTCCTCAATCTCTCAGTAACGTTGCCACCCTCGAGCTGGGCATGATTCCCCAAGGAATAAGGAACTAACAGGATTACACATAGCCAAGGATAACAACACCACAAGGGTACACAATTAAGCCAAGCCAACACAGTTGGGTTTATCAGGTGAACAACAGATCAGCCAAGCCAACAAAGTTGGGTTTATCAGGCCATCCAGGAGCTAGGAAAGGCTAAATGCTAAGCTAGTGAGCTCATTGAAGAGCCAAGGACACCTACACCAAAACTAGTCTGACTTCTAGGACACCCACACACACCCAACACAAGGAAATCAGTCCTTTCTCTACAACATAGTCCCTCAGACCCTGGTTCCCCTTCCAGTGCTATTCAGGGGTTGTGGAGAAGAAATCCAGCCCATTAGCTCTATCTGTGTGGTTCCCAAACACACCAGGTTTGTCAATCACATCAGGCCTTCATCACCACTCCAATGCAGTCTGAAGACCAACCACTGCATTCATGCAGCAAACCAGCAACCAAAGCTTTGACGGGGGAAAATAGCCCCTGAATCATTCTTGGCCCTATCATGGCCAAAATGATTCCACAACGATCTATAGCAGCCAATTTAAAAGGAAAATGCAGCCAACAAAAGTCAGAAACAACAGCCAACGAATGATGAAGATAACCACAGTCCATGATTAATAGTGAATGTCTGGACAACTACAACATGAATGCAAGCAAGGGAAAAAACGCCCTTAACATAAACAGGAAGAAAACATACCACCAAGGAAACCATGGCAATCCTTCACAGTCCAACAATGGTGGAGGAAAAAACCCAGAATTCTTTGTGAACAGTAGGAATAACATCTCTTTGATTAGCAAGGCAGTGTGTGACAGGAATGGTGAACCCCCACACAATGGATTGTCCTCCTTATAACTTTGCTCAGCATGAGGAAAATGAACAGTCGACGATGGGGAGAGTGGGTAGAGCGATCAGCTAATTGTGTCGTGGAGGGAGTGCAGGTGTGGGTGTAGTGGTCTTCCTGCCAGCGTATCTATTAGCCCAGTGGAGTGTACATGTAAGCAAGGCATGGCAGTCTTGCCACACTCTAGTGCCAACATTAACAGCTCCAACCACTAGCAGAAAAATTAAGATGGTTGTTCCATGAGACAAGAGAAGGTGAGCAATTAGAAAAGGTGACACATGGCTTTATTTTCCCCCCCATGGCTCAAGGTTATCATTCCCCCTCCTTATCCTTAGGAATCATGCCCCTTCTCAATTTAGTTGCAGAGAACATAGTTGGTTGGGTTATTTAATTAAAAATGCACATTTACATGATGTCACAATTTAGTATATGTCATATGTCTCGATATACCATCGGTGACCATTCCAATCTGAAACATAAAATAACTAAATCAATGGTGGGACCTTTTCCCTTAACTCTGCACCATGATTATTTACAATATATGTATCATGTATATTTCAGGAAAACGGGGTCAAAACCGGGGTGTTACATTCCCCTCCCCCTTCAATAGCACTATCATCAATACTTTACAAAATTGAACAAAATATTACACAGGTATCACCTCAGTGTTCCGCAGAATTGAACAAAAACGGATGTGCCAATCGCATGGCATCCTCCAGCTCCCATGTAGCCTCTTCAGGTCTGTAATGCTCCCATTGCACCTTTACCTGCCCTATGGCTTGGTTCCAGAGCATTGTGACCTTCTTGTCAAGGATGCGCATTGGCTCGATTTGGAACTCTCCCTTAGGATCCACTTGAATCACATCCCAATTTATCACATGGTTAGGATCATGTACATATTTCTTAAGAAAAGAAACATGAAAAACATTATGAGCTCTAGTACTAGCAGGAAATGCAAGTCTATATGCAACAGGCCCTATTCTTTCAAGCACTTCAAATGGCCCACAATATCTAGGTGACAACTTGGCACAACTTCCAAGCTTCAAGGAACTTTTATTTGCTTTCACTCTGAGGTAAACATGATCCCCAACATTGAATTATTTGTTCATCGTATGCTTATTTACATAGCTTTTCTATCTGTCCTGTACTGCTTTCAGATTTTGTCTGATCTTTACAACCTCTTGCTCCATTTCCTTGAGCAGTTCTAGTCCAAGAACAAATCTATTCACTAGGTTATCCCAAGTCACTAGTGTCCTACACCTTCTTCCATACAAAGCTTCATACGAACTCATCCCCAAGGATGCCTACTGTCCATTGTTGTAAGCAAACACTACCAAGTGTAAGTAATATTCCCACTTGGTTGGTTTGTCCATCACATACATGTGAAGCATATATTCAAGCACCTGATTAACTCTTTCTATCTACCCATCTATATAAGGATGGTATGCAGTGTTGAAGTTCAACTTTGTGCCCAAATCTGCAAACAATCCCTTCCAGAAATTGGAAGTGAACTTGACATCTCTGTTAGAAACTATTGCCTTTGGAAATCCATGCAACTTGAAAATCTCCTTCATGAAGATCTTTGCAATGTCATCAATCTTGTGCGTAGACTTCACTGGTATAAAATGTGGTACTTTTTTCAACTTGTCTACCACAACCATGATGGAATCATGTTGTCTCCAAGTCATCGACAATCCTGTAATAAAATCCATGGAAATAACTTCCCATTTCCATTCTGGGACTGGAAAAGGCTGCAACAAACCTCTTGGATGTTGATGCTCAACCTTTACCTGTTGACATTTCATGCACCTTGAAATGTATTCAGCCACGTCCTTTTTCATTCATGGCCAAAAGTACTACTTTCTAGCTATAGAAATTGTCTTCTGATATCTTGGGTGACCAGAATACAAAGCTTGATGGATTTCATCCATAACAACTCTCCTCAAATCTGCTACATCCAGAATATAAATTCTTCCTTTATAAGTGAGAAGTCCATCTTCTTCCAATTTATATCCTTCATACTTCTTCTCAAGACTTTGCTGCTGCAATTTGTCTTTTACCTGCTCATACAATTCATCTTCGTCAACATGATTAACAATCTGCTGCATCAAATATGATTGGCAAATACTAGGATATGCCACATGCATTTTCTATATCTTCCTACTGAGTGCATAAACTACCTTGTTTTCTTTTCCTTTTATGTTCTTGATTTCGAAATCAAACTCACATAAAAATTCCAGCCATCTCGCTTGCCTAGCATTCAGAGTAGGCTGATCAAACAAATACTTCAGCCCATAGTGATCTATTCTAAGTTCAAATATTCTACCCATCAAGTAATGTCTCCACATCTTGAGAGCATGTACTATGGCTGCAAGCTCTAGATCATGAGTGGCATAGTTCTTCTCATGCTCCTTCAGCTTTCTTGACTCATAACATATCACGTGGTTGTCCTGCATAAGGACTCCTCCAAGCCCTTGTCTGCATGGATCGGTACATACCACAAAATATTTTGCTGGGTCTACAACCTTCAATATTGGTGCACTGGTGAGAAGATTCTTCAACCACTAGAAGCTTTCTTCACACTTCGAAGTCCATTCGAACTTTACTCCCTTCTTTTGCAAAGAAGTGATGGCATGTGCAACCTTGGAAAATCCTTCAATGAATCTCCTGTAGTATCCTGCAAGTCCCATAAAAGATCTTATATCCATCACATTTCTTGGAGTAGGCCAATTCATAATGGCTTCAATCTTCTCAAGATCTACTAATATACCCTCTTCTGAGATAATGTGACCCAAGTACTGAATTCTATCTCTGTAGAAGTCACACTTGCTCAGGTTTGCATACAGTTGATGTTCCCTGAGCACTTGCAATGTCAATCTCATTCTTGGAATAAACAAGAATGTCATCAAGGAAAACAAGAACAAAGTTGTCCAAATACTCGCTGAAGACACTATTCATAAGGCACATAAATGTAGCTGGTGCATTTGTGAGACTAAATGGTACCACTACAAACTCATAATGTCCATACCTTGTCTTGAAGGCTATATTATGAATTTCTTCATCCTTGATTCTCACCTGATGGTAACCAAACCTCAAGTCAATCTTGGAAAATACCTTTGCTCCTCTCATTTGATCAAAGAGGTCATCAATCCTAGGAAAAGGGTATTTATTCTTCACAGTAACCTTGTTCAACTATCTGTAATCAATACATAACCTGAGTGTACCATGTTTCTTATTCACAAATAGAACTGGTGCTCCCCAAGGAGACACACTCAGTCAGATATACTTCTTTTCCAACAACTCTTGCAGTTGCATCTTCAACTCTAGCATCTCCGGTGTACTCATCCTGTAGGGTGTCTTGGACATTGGTGCTACTCCTGGCACAAGTTCAATGGTGAAAACAATTTCCCTCTCTGGAGGAAGCCTTGGAATTTCATCAGGAAACACATCCTTAAATTCTTGTAACACCTAACAGTCCTCCAACCTAGTAGTCTCATCTCCTGTTGGTTCTAGAATATGAGCTTCATACAACTAGAAACCTTTCCTATAGAAATTATTCAATTGCATTGCTAAAACATGTCTTGCTGAAATTACCTTCGGAATACCTTTCACCACTACTGGGTTTCCTTCTTCATCCATGCATTCAAAAGTCTTGTTGTAACAATCAAGCTTCACTCGGTGAGCTTCTAACCAATACATTCCAATGAGAATATCATAAGAACCAAACGATAGAACATTCATATCTACATAAGTGATCAATACATTCATAACCAACAAACACTTATCTACCAATTCACTAACCCTTCTCTTAGTCCCAGTGGCCAGCTGAAATAACCAAGGTTTCCTATGCTTGTCCTTCTTAGAAGCACAAATCTCCACTACTCTAGGAGTAATGTAAATGTGATTAGAACCAGGGCCAATCAAAATAGAAACAGATTATTCAACAATTTTACCTGCAACTTCAACCACAGTTGACTAGTGATCTTCTTGGTGGTCCTCCAGTGCTGCATAAATTCTAGGGACTGCTCTTGCTACTTGACCCACTATTTCTGCTCCCTGAATATTATAAGCTGGTCTTGCACTTTCATTCTCAAGTGGACAATATCTACGTAAGTGAGGTCCTTCACATTTCCAACATTTGAGTGGACCTTTATTCTGATGTGACTCTTTAGGCTTTCCACCTGTCACTCCAACTGGATTACTTGCAGCTTGCGATGGCTACTTCTGCTGACTTTTGAATCTAGAAGGTTTGAAACCGTTCCTTATTTGGTCAAAATTCTCATTATTCTTGTCCTTCCATGCCTTATGGTAATCAGGTTTACCTTTTCTTTGCTCATAGCAATATTTATCCTTTCTTATTGCTTCCTCAAGAGTTCTTGGTTCATAGAACTCAATTCTATCTTTGTAAGCTTGAGGCAATCCATTTAGAAACCACTGGATCTTCACTTTTCCATCTCTGATGTACCAGACATACCTCAACAATTCCAAAAAATTATTTGCATATTCATCCATGGTTTGTTGTCCCAATATCAGCTAATGGAACTCCTTAATCTTGTCATCGTAATACCTGTCAGAGAGGTTTTTCTGCCTGAAATAATTCTTGAACTGTTTCCACTTCAGTTTCCTTTCACTGGTCTTCTTTACTTGCTTGAAGTGTTCCCACCAAATGGATGCTCTTCCATTCATATTGAATATTGCAACTCTTGCCTTCATGTTTCTTGAATAATCCTACACTTGAAAGTACTTCTTTATCCAAAGAAGCCAAGCTTCAGCTTCTTGTCCTCTCTTTATCTCACCATCAAATGTAGGAGGTTTAGCTTTCCTAAATTCATCTCAAGAGTGATCCCTATGGTGCCTTCTTCTTTTATTTTTATGAGAAGATGAACTTGTATCCCTGTTGGATTCTTTAGAGTCAGATGATCCATTGGAAGTCCTTCTTCTTCTCCTAGTGCTACTCTTACTGCCTTTTGGTCTTGATGTACCTCGTCCATAATCTATCTTTTTCTACAAGTCTATCAAACTCTGCAATATGGCAGCATTCAACTGATGTTGCTCTTCTTGGGCTTTAACCAAGATTTTCATGGTGGTTGCAACCTCAGACGATGTCCCCTGGAATCTCCTTCCATTAGACTATATGTCATCATTTCCATTACGGACATTTTCTCCCATGGCATCTTCTGCTCGCTCATAAGAATCCTGAGCATCATATCCATCATGGGTTCTCATGACTGAACCACCTCTTTCTTTACCACACTATTCTTTCTGGAGCACTGCTCTTGGAAGTTGCCTATAATTCTGCAATATGTTAGTAACAAATTGTTAGATGCATATCATTAATATAAAACCAAAACTACTTACCTTCCTCTTCTGGAAATCCATAAAACACAATTTTTCTTAAAACACAAAGTTTTTCTCTCTTTCTTTTCAGCCTTGTGACCGCTATTAATCTATTGAAATATGTTGAAAACCTACTGAAAGACCGTCGAAAACTACTTCAAAAATTACTGAGAAAATCATTAGAAAATCCCAAATTTCCTTAGGCCCAATCGGACCTCTTCCTAGCTATCTTTCCGATTCTTCGGTGGTCAAACCAACTAAATTCCTGATCGACACCAATGATCAAATCGACTATTCATCGGGTGCACAGTCCATTGAGTAGCCACAACGATGGTAAGTGATCCTCCTCCGGTTTTCACGGTCATCTATCGGTGATCGGGCCTACTATCCATTGAGTTGATAGTGCTTTGAACTGCCACAATGGCATTTTTATGATCCCTTGATTTCTTTTGATTAACGGCCTGATTGTCAATAATTTTCTGATGGGATCATACTCTTCAAATTTTTCTTCTAATCGGGTCTCTTCCCTACTAAATCCACGGCGTTTCGGCGGCTCAAACTTCCAATTTCTTCCACTGCATCAGCGAGTTGCTCATCTAATTCCTTCTGTCATATCAGGCCTGCAATGGTCTACCGTCCTGAGTCTCGTCGACGATTCATTGCTCTGATTTCATCCACCATATCGGTGAATAATCATTTATTTCTCTGAACTTCATCGGCAATGATGTAGACTAATGGTTGCGTTGGCGATTGAAGGTTCTATGCCAATGGATAGTCATCGAAATTTCCGCAACAGTGGCCAACAATCTTCCTAAGTCTTCCGTAGCTCACAACTTTGTCAGCAGTTGGAGCGACATCATGTTGTGGCGTCAGACACCTAATCCTCTAGACATCTACAACGGTGCTTCCATAGGAATTAACTCTTTCGAGCGGCATATCTATTTGTTTCTGATCGGTGATTGGATCCGTTGTTTCATCGAATAAGATCAAACCCCCATACCTCCACAGTGTCGGCACTCCTAAGCACTAAACACCATCATAGTTATTGGAACCATAATTCACTAACACCTCGGCATCGACAAGTGGAAGACTAATGCATCGGCGAAATAGTTGACTAAGCAACCACAACTGCGGTTCATCTTCATTGAACCTTTTTCAATCGGCAATCTGATCCACTAACATTGCCCGATGTTTTCTTCACTTAGGAAAATTTTTGCAAATTTTCCTTCTTTGTCTTCCACCATGTCAGTTGTCGGAGCAACTATCCGTCGGGCGGATAGTCCATTACATAACCACAATGGTGGACACATCATCAGCTAATTCTTTCCATTGTTCATCGATGATCAATACCACTAACGTCTGCCGATCGTCGATGATTTTCTTGCCTTAGAAATTTTTTGAAAACTTTTACTCCACCGTCGTCGGCAGCGGTTCCACCAACTCTTATCCAACACCAATCAAATCAACTGTTCATTTCTGATCGGCGAGCTGAAGCACATCGGTCATCGACAGTCAAAACTTTTCCTCGTCGAGAGACTAGTGCTCTAGGCTTCCGCAACGGCGGGTGCACGAACCACTAATGTCTTCCGATGGCCGATGATTTCATTACTTAAAGAATTTTTCAAAAATTTTCCACTGCGTCGATTGCCAAAACATCTTTCCTCTGCGGCGTCGGTGGTCAAAGGCTCAATCCATCGGAAGGATAGTCCTCTAGCCATCCGCAACAATGGCGCCCAATCAGCTAAGCATCAGCTATCCATTTGTCTAAGATTTCTGATGTGTCAATGGCCAAACACTTAGAAATTTTTTTGTGAAATTTCTCTAATCTTTGTTGGGTAGAAGGTAACCTTCTTCTGCTATTTGGTCTTTCATGGCCCATTCAAGTCCATGCTGCAAACAGAGCTATGATACCACACTGTAACGTCCCCGACCCTCCGACCGGTGAAGAGGACACTACTATACATCAAATCATCTAGGAATCTATCCCAACGAGCATGAGACATACATATATGTAATGATGAAGCATGATACTTAAAACATCAAACATATTACAAGGCATAATCATTCATATACACAATGGAAGCAAAACATATCAATCAATACTCATGCAAATACAAATCAGCATTTAACATGTATATCATCATTCATTAATGATAAACATTATTGCAAACACAAGTTAGGCAAGAATACTTATCTTAATAAGAGCTTGTTCCACAACTAGCTATGTTGCTACAACGTTCCACCCAACCATAGGCCCGTGTGGTCCTCAATCTCTCAACAACGCTGCCACCCTCGAGCCAGGCATGATTCCACAAGGAATAATGAACTAACAGGCTTACACATAGCCAAGGATAACAGCACCACAAGGCTACATAGTTCATCCAAGCCAACACAGTTGGGTTTATCAGGCAAACAACAAATCAGCCAAGCCAACAAAGCTGGGTTTATCAGGCCATCCAGGAGCTGGGAAAAGCTAAATTCCAAGCTGGTGAGCTCATTGAAGAGCTAAGGACATCTACACCAAAAATTGTCTGACTTCTAGGACACCCACACACACCCAACATAAGGAAATCGGCCCTTTCTCTGCAACGCAGTCCCTCAGACCCTGATTCCCCTTCCAGTGCTATTCAGGGGTTGTGGAGAAGAAAGCCAGCCCATTAGCTCTGTTTGTGTGGTTCCCAAAGACACCAGGTTTTTCAAGCACATCAGGCCTTCATCACCACTCCAATGCAGTCCAAATACCAACCATTGCATTCATGCAGCAAACCAGCAACTAGAGCTTTGATGGGGGAAAACATCCCTTGAATCGTTCTTGGCCCTGTCGTAGCCAAAATGATTCCACAACGATCTATAGCAGCCAATTTACAAGGAAAATGCAGCCAAAAAAAGTGGGAAACAACAGCCAACGAACAATGAAGATAACCACAGTCCACGATCAATAGCGAATGTCTGGACAACTACAGCAAGAATGCGATCAGGGGAAAAATCACCCTTAACATAAACATGAAGAAAACATACCACCAAGGACACCATGGCAATCCTTCACAGTCTGGCAATGGTGGAGGCAAAAACCCAGACTTCTGCATGAACAATAGCAAGAACGTCTCTCCTATTAGCAAGGCAGTGTGTGAGAGGAATGGCAAACCCCCACACAATGGATTGTCCTCCTTTTAACTTTGCTCAGCATGAGGAAAATGAACAGTCGGCGGTGGGGAGAGTGGGCAGAACGATCGGCTAATCGCATCGTGGAGGGAGTGTAGGTGCAGACATAGTGGTCTTCCTGCCAGCGTATTGGTCAGCCCAGTGGAGTGTGCATGTGAGCAAGGTATGGAATTCCTACCACACTCCACTACCAGCATTAACAGCTCCAACCACCAACAAAACAATTAATATGGCCGTTCCATGAGACAAGAGAAGGTGAGAAATTAAACAAGGTGACACATGGCTTTATTTCCTCCCCCATGGCTCAAGGTTAGCATTCCCCCTCCTTATCCTTAGGAATCATGCCCCTTCTCAATTTAGTTGTAGAGAACATAGCTGGTTGGGTTATTTAATTAAAAATGCACATTTACATGATGTCACAATTTAGTATATGGTGTATGTCTTGATATACCATCGGTGACCATTCCAATCCGAAACATAACATAACTAAATCAATGGTGGGGCATTTGCCCTTAACTTCGCACCATGATTATTTACATAATATTTATCATGTATATTTAATGCAAATGGGGTCAAAAATGGGGTGTTACATATTTCCTCCAAACCCAACCTGTATGTACCTTACCCTCCCCCAGTGAGTGGTTATGCATATAGACCTATTCAAAATGTAGTGCATCTTAATCAAGGCTAAGTCACCAATCCAAGATATGACCTAGATTTATCACGTGCCTCATCACACACATGAACAAGTACCTCCTACTTAGCTCCTTCCTCACCCCCCATGTTAATGGGCCCTACTATAGTGCACCATGTGTACCAATGATTCTACTGCCTTTCTAACCCCTCTGACCATGAACTTGTACTATCCTTTTTTTTTCCTAATTCTAGTCACTCCATTGTAGCCACACCCCATTGTTCCCCCTTTTCCACAAGGGCGAGTATACACCCAAAAAAACATTCCCCCTAGCTAAACCCAATACCCAACAAGCGCAGCCCAAAAAAAAAGAATCGAGGAAGAACCAGGGAAATAACCAACGGTAAGGAAGTGGGAAAAAACTTGCAAAACCACCTAACAACATTGGTACGAATCCCACAAACCAAGACCCTAACGAGCCACCTAAATAGGCGAAAAGACCTCAACTATGGACAAAACATCCATGATCTTTTAACAGTGTGTATGGGAATTATACCCATCACTTTCCCCACTTGGATAAGGCATTCCAACTATGGAATGAGGCTAGTAAACATGAAGAGATGATGACCCCACCAGGGAAATATCTCCCACCCATGCCTCAAATCACCCAAACTCAACATGTGGTTCTGCAAGACTCCTTTCTTGCATAAGGAGTTGTGATGGGACAACCAATGGAGCCTTACCTACCCCAATCAGATTCATATAGCCAACCTCATTACTCTATGATCAAACAATTCCTTATGATTTCCTTTGATGTGAACCTCCAAACCTGGCATAACCAATATGACCCAACAACTGAAATTACGACTGCTTATAAAGGGAAAGATGCCACTCTTGTGGATGACACCTTGCACCTTCCTAGAGATCCTACTGATCAAATTCTAAAAGTACCTAAGTTTCTTTGGCACTACATTGTGAATAATCTCAACACTTGGGACACTCCCAATTATATCCTTGTAGATGAATTAGTGCAATTCCCTACTACTATGTCATCCCTTGAAGTACTTAGAAATTTACCTATGCAATGAAAATACTTACTCTCTGCATTAGGTGCAATTGATCCCTCTAGCTCTTGTTTTATGACATTTGATTTGGATCAAGTATATCCATAGATTCCCTACTCAGTATCCTTCCAAGTCTTAATGACTGTTCACAACCTGGTGATTCATGGATGCATTATCGATGAAGCCACCTCCACTTGCATCATGTCAACTCATGTTCAGAAAAATATCATATCACCTAAATTAGAGCCATCACTCATGACTTTATGTGATTATGATGGTTATGTAGCTCAACCTCAGGGCCTTCTATCAAATGTCACTATAGATTTAGATGGAAAATTGGTTTTAATAGACATCGAGGTTGTCAATTCCAACACTGACTACAACCTCCTTCTTGTGTGTAGCTATATGTATGCAATGAAAGCAGTTGCTTTGTTTTTCTTCTAATTTATGATGTTCCCTCATGAAGGGAATATTGTTAAGTTAGAAAAATAGTAACGTACTATTATCCCAAGGGGACGACACGTCCGGAAAATATTTTACCCACTATTGAAAGCTCTATCGGTTGTGCTTCCATCCAATATTTTACCTTTGTTGGGCCTATTAACATATATTTTTTTAGAGAATTGTATGGTGTTTTAATGTCATTTGAAATTGGGAATATTGTTTTTTGAGAAAAAAAAGAAAACTCAAAAGAATAAGTCTAAAGTATACAAATTCATGATTGGCCTTAAGAGTCTACGATAAACCAAGTACTATGACCAAAGGATAAATCATGTGGAATTAAAAAAAATCGAGGAAAGCGAGGCTAAAATCAGGTTGAAAATTCATGTTATCAAAATCCGTGACCAGGAGTTAAAAAAAAAGGGTAGAAATGGAAAAGGAGCGCAGAGGTAGCTCTTCAAAGTATGTGACCTGAGGTTGTGACCAAGTAGAGAGGAAAAAGGGTTAAAGCAGAGCAGAAAAAATAAATCATTAATTTGGAGAGGCAAAATTCAAGTGGTTCAAGTAAAAATATTTTATTTCAACAAACACCTGTACATATGAAACAATATTCTTTTTCATATTTGAAGGAAATTGAATCAAGTCCCAGTGTAAATATAGGTTTGAGTTTCTTTCACAGTACGCAAAAAAGAAAATACAATCTTCATAATAAACCCAATGTTTATTTCCATGAGTAAGGATGATGACTAATTGAAAAGTTTCAATAATAGCAACTAAAGAATTAGAAAGGAACACATTGAAGTTTGCAGTTGTGAGTGATGAAGGTGTATCAGAAATGGAGGTGGGATTAGACCAAATTAACATCCCAGATAACATCCAACTCCATAGACAGACATGAGATGTTTTATATTGGTATCTATTGCAGTCAACCTTGAAAATCATGAAATTACAAATATTGGTGGAAAAATTGGAAGGCCAGTTGAGACAAGGAAAAGTGGAAAACATGGCAAATTTGGATCAAATTAAAATATTGTAGGCAGACATTGTAACCTAGGGAACATAAGTAAATAATTCCCAATTTACTAAGAAACTTCTTGAGGAAAAAGAGAATACCATTCAGATGTTGAATAAAAACTAAAAGTCCCAGGTACTCAACATGTACAGTCTTCAGAGTTAACTGCATTGCAACAAGAAAAGGAGACAATCAATTAAGAAATTATGGATTACAAGGGAAAACATTTACATTACAAGAATAAAAGCGGGCCTGGGAAAAAGAAAAATAAGAATTGTTACCAAAGATTACGATTTTAAGTGAAAACCATATTCAAAAGAGACAAGTGTCAGAAAATCCAGTGGGTCATCCTCCACTAGTAATGAGTGTGGAAATTGAACCTAGGTTTTAGAACAATTACACTCACAACAATTGCCAATTACACATGCAAATTACTCACAAAGGAGACTAAATATGGAGCAGAACACTAATATGTATTGAATAAGTGTACAATATCCAACCCTGTGAAGTCATAGGCTACCACAATAAATAATTACATGAGAGATTTGAATGCATAAGGATGTCATTCGAATTTGGTCAAAAGCAGACTTACTAAATCTAAGCAAATCCCCCATAGGTGCATAAAGCAGTTTCCAAAACTGTCTAGGAGCTCACGAATTGACAAAATCAATTAGGCAAGCTAATAGGTGATGGAAGGACAACTCATACATGCTTTTCCTAGGAGAAAATGGTGCAGGATGATGAGGACAAAAAACAAGTTAACTTCACCTAGTCAAACTTTCCCAATTGCCTTAAAACTCAGAAAAAGCAGGCAATAAAGTAGAAAATGCAGACATGTGCTAGGGAGGCCTGGAATAAAGCAAATTTGATTCCAAGTGGTTTCCCAAGCACTCCATGACTCAAATTTAGCAAGTTTGACCACTATGGATGTGTGGAGGACAACTTGCATAAGGTGGAATATGGAAACTAGGCAAATAAGACAAAAATTGGATTAATTAATGTCTAAGGTAGCTAACTATGGGTTGATTATTCTAAAACCCCCCCTTAAGCCTAACTTATGAGTAAAATATCAGAAAATTATAGGGCCTAGCAACAAGGCTTAGTCACCCTTTACATACTGCATGTCCATTTAACCAAGGAAAGAGGCAAAAACCCAGTGGGAAAAATCCTCCCTTAAACATGGACAGTAAAACAAAATTTGGAAATTTTGTCATCACTCATGCTTCATAGCATGATCAGAAATCCCCAGCAATGATTTGAGATTCCTGAGTGTCTTCTCACAAAAAAAAATTGGTGAAGATATCTGCTACTTGTTCTGAAGATGAACAGAAGAGTAGGTGAATGGTGCCATCATGCACAAGCTGTCTGATGTAGTGCATATGGATCTCAATGTGTTTGGTTCTTTGTTTCTGAATCGGATCATTGTAGATTTGAATGGTACTCTGATTATCACAATAGATAGTATTTGAGTATTCTGATTCGAAGCCACACTCACCAAGTAACCCCTGCAACCATAAACATTGAGTTGTTGCATTTACAACTCCTCTATACTCTGCTTCTATAGATGAGAGTGAAATGGCACTCTATTTCTTGCTTGACCAGCTGATTGGCCCTTCAGCAACCATGAACACATATCCTGATGTTGACTTTCGATTTGTATTGTCACCTGCCCAATCACTATCAGTAAACCCAATCAATTCAAGATCAGATTTAGCATTGTAGAAGATCCCATGAGTCCTTGTTCCCTGAACAAAGTTAACGATCCTTTTGGCTACTCTCCAATGGATCTCATGAGGCTGATCCATGTATATTGAAGCCACACTTACTGCATAAGAAATATCAGGTCGATTATGTGTAAGATACAACAAACATCCTATTGAGGCCTAGAAATTCGCGGGCAACAACAGCAAGGGATTCTCCCCAGTCAACGTTCCCAACTAGCCCGTGACTATTTGGTATAGGGAATCCGTCCGGTTTGCAGTCTGGCTACCATAGGTCAAGTAACAAAAACAAAGGTTTTACCGGTTGCAGCCCGGTCCACCGTGTATGTTTTTGCATTTTTGACTTAAAGTATGATATGCAAGTGCCTAATTAACAATGCAGGGTGATAAAGATGCAAAGAGAAGTCACAACATGATGCGCAGGTTCTTACCTCTCATCTTAGAACTCACAAGCATCTAAATCACATATACGGAAATAAAGTAAAACTAACTATTTATCTATCTATCCCCGGGGAGCTAAACTGTAACTAATTTATGAGTAATGTGTGTTGTGCATGCATTATAAAGGGAATTTACAGATAGTTGATATTCCTTCCTACAATACATGAACAATTAAAGATATTTAGACAATCAGATAGCCAATTGTTTATGAACAGCATGCATTACTCATGGTGGTAATTTCATAGAATAAACCAGAAATCATTCAAACAAGAACATAGGCTCTAAGAGTTAGAACAATCTCACAGTTAATGGAAAAAACTGGAAAAATGAAATAGTTCATCTTTCACCAATCCACAAAAATAGCATTTGAACGTCCCACCAATCTTTCTCCAATAGGCAAACAATAATTCTTTATTGCAAAAAAAAGCAGTTCTTCTTACAACATTGCTTTACATGTCTAATTGGGAAAAAGCCCCCTCTTCTTCTAAGTCCTCTATATTTATACAAAAAGATGAGACTGTTGGGCTGCCCACAAATAACCCTTGGGCTTCCCAACTCTTTGCCTCCCAAAATTTCACTTATATCGAGTGTTTACAAAATGGTTACATATTACAAAAGTGAATGATCATTCACGAGGAGGGCCCCACTTGGGTATTCAAAAATTTATTCCACGCCAAAGCCTCAGAGTTAATGCCTTCAAATGCACAAGGTTCCAAGAATTGAATGTTTATCTTGAATTTAGCAGCTTGGTTCTTGATGGTCTCAATTCTGGCTGCACTCAAACGAAGCTGGTCCTCCAATAGCTGCACATTGATGGCCGAATGATCCACTTCACTCCTTAATATCTAGTCGTCGAGGGCCTTAATGTGTTTTGTTTTTGCTTCTTCCTCTTGATACCTCTTCTGTAAAATCTCCACAAATGAGTTGTGGTCTGGAAAAACATCTAGACTTTGCTCAGCTTCTGTTTGGCACCGGTTGCAGGTAATCAGGAGCCTTCTGAAGAATTATGAGAAAGCTCCTTTCATTTTTCTAACATCTTTTTTGAAATCTTCTGCTGTTTTTATAGCAAACTCTAATAAGTCATAATCTTGCTGTAGGGCCTGTCGACCTTTCGAGGGCAGCTATGGAGGAGTTTCCTCATTATTTTCCAACCTCACCATTCTTGCTGTCAAGACTTCTAGAACATCCTGAGATCTATCAACAAAATAAGAGGAAGTCTCCATAATTTCCTCTAATCGGCCATATACTTGCAAAACTTTGCATCTCTCCTCCTCTATAGCAGTCTGCAGCTGAATCATTTTGGCCTTTTGTGCCAGCACATGTTCCTTGAAAGGTTGGAGGTCAACCTGTTGCTCTTTTGTTGCCTATAAAGCTGTTGTCAAAGAAGTGATTTGTTCTTGAAGTCTTGCCTCTTGTTCTTGGGCTTGCTTCTCATTTGCCTCCAAGGTGGTTTTCTGTAACTCTAAGTGTTCTATCCTTCCCAGCAGCTGTTCCTTTTCCACCCTTAGCTCTTGATACTCTTGTTGCACTCTCTCCAAACACTCTTATGTAGTTTCCATAGACCTCCATTCCACTTGGAGAATCTGCAGTTCATCCTTTGAAGACCTCATCTCCTTTTGTATGTCTTCATATTTCCTCTTTAGCTTGTTGCTTTCTTCTCTTTCCTTTCTCAAGGTGTCTTTCAATTGAGCAGAAGACTTCTTGGATTGCTCCAGATCGGTCATGATTTTGTCCACATTATCCTCCGAGGCGTGGATCAATGCAGCTCCTACTCGAATGGTGAATCTGGGATCTCGGTTCATCCCATATGGTTGTATCCGTTATCATTTTCCCGGACATACCTCCTGTTGCAACCTTATTTTCAGTCTTCTTCACTATTCTCTTGGTTTCCTTGTCATAAAAGATGGTATTAAAATTAGGGATTTCTTTCCCTGCCTTCTGTACAAAAGGGACCAGCTTGAATGTGGGGACCATAGATTTCCCAGATATGCTGGTAGCCGGTATTTCTGGGTCCTGAACCTCAGGGTTTTCTATGTCCTGGGTCTAACCGCCAGCTGTTTCAGAGGCTGACTGTTCTGTCTCTGTCTGGGTCAGCTTTATCCTCTCTGCTTCCCACTTCTGAAGCTCTTCATCAAGCTTTCTTTTCTTTTCTTCTTCTTCATTTCTTGCATATTCTTCTGCTTTTCTAGATGCCTCCTGTGCAGCCTTTCTTTTATCTTCTTCTTCTCCCTGCAACCACCCTGCAGCTTCTTGTGCCAGCCTTTGGGCTTCCTCATTTCATTTTCTGGCTTCTTCATCAGCTTTTTCTTGTTCATCCTGCCCTTTCCCACCTTTTGTGGTTATCTTCTTCTTGAACCTTCTCCTCAAGGCTGTCATGTTCAAGGCACTGTGGAAGACAGATTCTTCTCTATCCCAATGGTGGGTGTATTCAAAATGGACATTGTGCTCTTTGCAGTGTTCAGCCACTTTGCTGTGAGAGTCATTTCTATGGAAGGGCCTCTCACCAAAATGAAACTTGTCCAACTCTTCTACAAACTCATCTTCTTTCTTTACCCTATTAAACTTATAGCTCCCTAACTTGAAAGGAAAAGGGGGATAGGCAGTTTTCTTATGTTCAAACAAAAAACTTCCAATGCCATCCAGGAATGCTTGCCTAACTACCTCTTTATGAATGATGTAGTCTGTGGCATATTTGGGTAGTAGGGAGGGTGCTCTGGAGCCTCCAAACATCCTGAAGTAGAGTCCATCCTCAGTCAAGAAATAATCTGCATATTCTTCGACTACCTGCACTGCCTCTTTTGACATGCAGTCGCATTCCTTCAGAAAAAATGAGAGTATACAAGGGCATGATGAACTATTCACAAACCTCCTGGTAATGACTATGGTATTTGTGTGCCCATAGTGGTTTGTATGCAGCATAAACAGGCATCCTCTCCCTGTCCCAGATGCATCTTAGACCGGGGAAAGGTTAATTGCACAATATACAATCAACGAGTATGGAACTCATATAAAATTCAGACCTCTTTTGGGACACTCCTCCCAAGGCTGAGGCCATACAGGCTGAAAGACTATTTGATACTATGTTATCCCAGTTGAAAATGGTCCCCTAGGTTGCAACATAAAAAATAATGGGTATCCACTCCAGTTTGAAGCTCTTGCCATGCGCTCTTCCAAAAATTATGTTAAGCATTAAGGCGATGAACCTGTATGGGGCCCTTAAGCTTACTGTGTCATACTCTCCCATAGCCCTGGTTCTGAAATGCTTTCCAGACAACATCATTCTTTTAAGGGTCTCAACAAGGTCCATTCTAATGTTTCTCAGCCAATCATCAGACAAAAATACTTGTGCTTCTGGCAGGTGGTAGGCCAGGGCTACATATCCTGGGCTATAGGCAACATAGCCTTGTTTTTCAACATTCTCTAGGATCATAGTGGTTACATATGCCCAGGGAAAAATCCAACCAATCACTTCAGAGCATGGGAAAAGCTCTGGTCTTGTGGCAATCTTCATCAGTGAAGATCTCTCTATATTTGTGTATATACCTTCTTCTTCCAAGCCCATATCAGGCACCTCTCGGCGCGTGATCAATCTATATATCTCTCCCCATTGGTACTCGGGATCCACACTAGATATGTACTTGGTGTCCTCGTAGATGAATTCGATTTTGGTGGCAAATTCCACATCGGGCTCCTCCTCAACCACAGGGGTCTTCTTCTTTTGCCTCTTCGACATTTTGAGTTCAAGATCTTCCTGTCATATATGAAATTATAAACCTTAAGCCATTTCTAGATAAGTTGCAAACATTGAGACAACAATATGCAGTGTTTTACTTCATCCATGTTTAGCATAATGGAAAATAGTTAAACGAAGTAAATAAGTGTAAGCTAACACCGATGTCCAATAAAACAGTTACATCCACATATCTCAAGCGGAAAAACAAAAATCTACATTAAAGTGAAGAGACATTGGAATCTCTGCGGACACCATGATCATTGAGCTGCGCTGAAATGACAGGGAGATTTATGCAAGATTCAATGGTGCATTCTCAAGAGATACACGGTCTGTGTGTCATCTATGGTCAATAAAACTCTATGTAGTGCTATACCTCCCCTACACTGGCCCGGGTTCAAAACCAACCGTGAACCGAGTCGCGCAGAAAAGCATGGCGACATACGGTTGTGGTTTGAGGATGTGGGTAGCAAAAAAACAAAAGCAGGGCAACCATTCCAAATGCCACAGGAAGGCCATAAAAACCTTCCCCTACCAAAACATCATCATACAGGGCAGATTGGTGCAGACAGCGTAACGGCCGTCTGCACCAAACCCCCCATTCACTAAGCGCAGGGTCGCATAACAAAAGGCCGTGGGAAAAAACTACCCTGTGGGTCAAACCCCCCCCCCCCCCCCCATGGACCATTATGATCCAGCCCCCCCCCCACTATATATACAAGCAAATAACGGGGCCAAAGGAAAACGGCCGTGGAAAAAACCCAACCGTAGAAAAATCAAAAAATGCTCGAACAGAACGGGATAATGTAAATAGGAGCCTACCCGGCACTGCTGTGTATCCAGAGGGATGAGGACGGTCAAGCTTCCACGGTTAAGCCACCTGGAAATGGGGGTACCAACAACAGGGTCCTTGCGAGCTCGGGAGAATGATAGCACATGAGAGCGACAGTTGGAAATAGTAATAGAATAATCCACATGACCCCATATATATATAGTCAACCACAAGCGGATGGAAAAAAATAAAATATCAGACGACGGAGAGAAATGAATCAGATGTCACAAGGCTAATCCCTTTCGCAATGTTGGGTGGCAAAACCACTAAGCCAACCACAGGGCTAACCGGGAGAAACCACCAACGCGTTGGAGCTTACGAGACTAATCATCAGAGCGATAGTGGAAACAAGATCCGCAACGGCGGAACCGTAAAGGATATCACTTTCTGTGATAGGAAAAGATCGAAGGAAAATCAAATAAACGACCGGACAGATAGTGCCTTTTCCATCCGCAACGGCAGAAGCCCAAAACTTAGAGATCGGCGAAAACAACAACGCGAGGTTCGAAAAGTCAAAGCGATGATTGGGGAGCTTCGTAGTCTGCCGTCCACAATTGCGGACAATGAAATAACAAGATGATTCGACGCGAAAGCAACAAATCAGCTGATTAAGACAAATGCACCGGAGAAAAAGACGAAGCCAAAACTGAATATTTCTCTACAACGGCGGGAACGCAAGCAAAAAAGATTTCGACTCAACATTTGAAAACGCATTCAAAGGTAATGATAAACTTCAACAAGTGGAAGATCAATTCAAGTATTAGAAAAAGTCTTCCTGAATAATCCTTAGATCAAATCAAATAAAAAAAATCAAGCTAATATAAGCAAAAGGAGGGTCCCGAAATTTTTCAAATTTTGGGAAAATGTTGCAGCTGCAACACATCTAATCAATTTCCTATATAGTGTATTGTTTACCATAAGTGAAGAATCGACTTCTTCAAGCTTAACTCCTAAAAGGAAAGGAGTCTTGCTTGGCTTGCAATCCTTCATATTGAATTTGTTCAGCAAATCCAAGGCATACTTGGACTGATTTACTTTGATTCCTTCTTTGGTTTGAGCAATCTTGAGCCCCAAGAATTGGCTCAATAAGCCCAAATTAGTCATTGAGAAGGCATGGTTCATTGCATCCTTCAAGGAGGCAATTTCATCCTTTGAGCTTCCTATAATGAGAAGGTCATCAACATACAAAACAATGATCATTAATGAACCATGAATCAGCTTCAAATATACATTTGGATCTGACTTGCATCAAACAAAATTCAGTGATAGCAGAAAGCTATCAATCTTGGCATACCAAGCCCTGGGGGCTTGCTTAAGCCCATACAATGACTTCTTTAGCCTACACGCAAGAGATGGGTTAGTAGAAAATCCTTGAGGCTGCTGCATGTAAATATCTTCAATGAGATCTCCATTCAGGAAAGCACACTTCACATCCATGTGGTGTACCTCCCACTGATTTGAAGCTGCAATGGCTAAGGCTAGCCTGATGGAGTCCATCTTTGCCACTGGTGCAAACGTCTCATTGTAGTCTATGCCATGTACCTATGAGTAGCCCTTGGATACCAATCTGGCCTTGTACTTCAAAGGTGAACCATCAACAGAAAATTTGGTTTTGTACACCCACTTACACCGAACTAGCTTCCTCCCTGGGGGAAGATCAACCAGCTCCCAAGTGTTGTTCTTCTGGAGTGAGCTGAACTCTTCTTTCATGGAAGTTTACCATATTGGATCATTTGATGCATCTTCATATGTCTATGGGTCTGATTCAACCATCAGATAGCATTTCTCTACAAACATAGGATCTTTCATGTATAGAGCACTCTCAAACTGAGATCTAGTCCTCCTAGGATCATTAGGATTTCCAGCTAGTTCTCCAGCTGCATGAATGGTCTTTGCTGCCCATTTTGGTCTTGTAGGAATGTTAGGATCTGCAATTAAATCATCATTATCAGACATATCAAAATCAGCATGTTCAACTATCTCTTCACTTACATTCAGAGGTTCTGGTGGTGAAGAGGATTCTCCAACTTCCACTGGTGCTAGGGGCTCTTCTTGAAACATAGCACACCTTTCAATGAAGGATTTGTTTGTGCTAAAATTTATCAGCTTGTACCCTTTTTAATCTTCAGATTACCCAACAAATAGACACTCTTGGCTTTGGGGCTGCAAAGCCTTCCTCTTTTCTGTTGGAATTCTAGCCCAAGCCCTTGAGCCAAAAATCCTGAAATGGGTCACATCTAGCTTGTGTCCACTCCATGCTTCGAAAGGAGTCATACCATCAAGCTGTTTATGAGGCACCCTATTCTGGATATAGGCTGCATAGTTTATAGCTTTGGCCCAAAACTTTGGTGGCAAAGTCTTAGCCTCCATCATGCAGGTTTCCATCTCTTTCAATGATTTGTTCTTCCTCTCAGCAACACCATTCTGTTGTGGTGTGTAAGGGATAGAATGCTACATTTGAATACCTACATCTGCACAATATTGAATGAACTCAGACTTGACATACTCACCACCATTGTCAGATCTAAGGACCTTGAGTTTCCTCCCAGACTGGTTTTCAACCAAAGCCGTAAAGACTTTGAAGAGGCCAAAAACTTCAGACTTGTGTTTCAAGAAGTAAACACAGCAATACCTGGAAAAGTCATCTATGAATGTCAATGCATATTTTGCCTAACTAATTGACATATGAGGAAATGGGCCAAAAACATCACTATGGATCAACTCAAGAGGTGCAGAGGTTCTCTCATGACTAGCTTTCTCAAATTTATGCTCTGGGTGTTTTCCTAAGATGCAACCTTGACAGACTCCTTTGGAAAACTTAATATTTGGTAACCCTATGACCATTTATTTTTCACTAAGATCCGAAAGATACTTGTAGTTAAGGTGGCCAAATATTTCATGCCAAAGCTTGCTTGCCTCATTAGCATGAATCAAAAGAGCAGAGGGGTTTGAGTAGGGTAGGAAGTGTGAGAACATGTATACCTTCGAAGTGTGATTTGCAACTCCTTTTGCAATGAATTTACTACTTGAGATCTCTATGATCTCAACTTCATCAGGGGAGAATATGACCTTCTTTGGAGACCCTGTGTGGGTCATCTAATACACTGATAAGAGGTTAGAGGCAAGACCTAGAACATACAATACATTGTTGAACTTACCATGGTCAAGATCAATCCTCCCTTTGCCCAAACTTTCAGTGAGAGAGTCATCTCCCAGTACAATTGGTGGACCTTTCAACATGTCAAGTGAGGCAAATGCCTCCTTGGTCGAAACCATATGTTTTGAAGCTCCAGAATCAATGATGAAACTAGGTGAGCTTGATGTTCCAGCAACCAATGCATGAACTCTCTCTCTATCTTCTGAATTTGATCCTCCTTCCCTCTTCTTTGAGCTGTCTGGAAGGGAGATGCCATTCTTCTCCAAGAGTTGGGTCAGCATGTCTATTTGATTCTTCATACAGGAGCTTTCAGAATGATTTCCCTTACTGCAGTATGCGCACTTGCTCATTTCTCCTTTGTTCTTTTTCTTCTGGGGGTTCTTCTTGGAACCTTGAGGCTCCTCTGGAGACTTGTTCTTGTCTCTCTTTTTCTCAGGTGGATTTTTAGATTTCTTCTTGCTTTTTGAATCCACCCTTGAATCTCCAGTAACCAAATATTGGTCTTTGGAAGGTTTGATGGTGCCCATCATCACCAATTTATCTTGTTCTTGTGTGAGAGATTCCATGAAATCTGCAAGGCTAGGAATTTTCCAAGCTCGAGTTGTCAACTTTGTGGCATAGAAGGTCAAAACAAACATTGAATAGTTAGGGCCAAGCTTTGAGAGTATGGCCAAAACCAGTTGCTCACCCTTCTTTTCTATCCCACGTTGTTTTAGCTACAAAACAAGTGCTTTGAACTTGGAAAAATAGAGTTGCAGGGATTCAAAGCTATTGGGACTCAGGGAGATCAATTCATTTTCAATTTGATGTCCCCTCATCTCATCTGTCTTACCAAAAAGCTAAAAAATATTCTCCCATACTTCATTTGGTGATGTTAATCCATCAATATGGAAAAGGAGGTCTCTAGATATGCTCTGACACAGGAGACCATAGGCCTCATCCCTCCTGTTGTGCCATTTATTCTTCTCTGCAGCTACATTGGCCTCTGCTTCTATTGCCATAGTCATTCTGTAGAGGCCTTTCACTCTCAACAATATCTCCATCTCTTCTTTCCATTCAAAGAATTTAAATGGAGTCAAGATGATCTTCTGAGATTGATCCATAGCTCAGAAATTGTCCCTTCAGTCAGCAGAATGCTCCCAGTCAATGATGTCGAACTTGCAATAACAAATTGGAAGGAGATAAATTTATCTACAAAGGCTCTAATTCCATGTGGAAATTTAACCCAAGTTTTAGAACAATTACACTCACAAAAATTGCCAATTACACATGCAAATTACTCACAAAGGAGACTGAATATGGAGCAGAACACTAATCTATATTGAATAAGTGTACAATAGCCAACCCTGTGAAGTCATAGGATGCCACAATAAATAATTACATGAGATATTTGAATGCATAAGGATGCCATTCGAATTTGGTCAAAAGCAGGCTTACTAAATCTAAGCAAATCCCCCATAGGTGCATAAAGCAGTTTCCAAAACTGTCTAGGAGCTCATGAATTGGAAAAATCAATTAGGAAAGCTAATAGGTGATGGAAGGACAACTCATACATGCTTTTATTAGGATAAAAGGGTGGATGATGATGAGGAAAAAAAACAAGTTAACTTCACCTAGTCAAACTTTCCCAATTGCCTTAAAACTCAGAAAAAGTAGGCAATAAAGAAAAAAAAGTAGACATGCGCTAGGGAGGCCAGGAATAAAGCAGATTTGATTCCAAGTGGTTTCCCAAGTGCTCCATGACTCAAATTTAGCAAGTTTAACCACTATGGATGTGTGGAGGACAACTTGCATAAGGTGGAATATGGAAACTAAGCAAATAAGACAAAAAATGGATTAATTAATGTCTAAGGTAGCTAACTATGGGTTGATTATTCTAACAATGAGAAGCATGTATGTGAGTCTAATGCAAAAGAGTTAGAAAATTCCATGTCATAGATCAGTTAAAGGGATATAGAAATTAAGGAGTTATAAGAGGAAAACCAAAAGCTCAAACATGATTTGGTTTACAACACTAGGGAAAAAGAAAAGCTTTGAATGAGAGGAAACAACTACAAAAAAATGTTAATGAACTTAAAGATAAGATAATAAGAAAGATACCTATGCAAGGTGCTAGGAACCTTATATGGGATACATTTCCAGTGGAGATCACAAAGTTCAAATCATATTTGAATTATATTGATGACAAGAGCACAATGAAAAACATATATTTCAAAAGGTGCAAGGTTTCAAATGAAACATTGGATAAGAAGCCTTTAGAAATATCCCAGAATGTTGTTGATTTCCTCAACACCTTGACTCAAATAGATACACAAAAATTTGGAATTAAAGATAGAATTGTTATTATTATTTGGGAAAGGAAAGTTATTGAAAAGCATAATCATATTAAGATAAAACAAAAGCCCACTCAAGTTCAAATTTTTAAAAAGTTGTTTCGACAACTCTTTGAAAACAACCTGCCATCTTTTTGGGATGATAATGAAAAGTTGATTTCTCAGGAACAGTACCACATTTTGTTGGTCTAGATCAAAATGGATTATTCAAGGTTTGAGTATTTGACTAAAGCATTAACTACAAAAGAAATAATCAAGAAGTTAACTCAAGACTTCGAAAGATTTGACCAATTCCAAATAATCAAATAAGATTTTCCACCTCTATCTTACACAAATTACATGGAGTTAGAGGTGATTATTAAAGAAATGATGGAGTGTGATATCCTAACTCAAGAGAAATGGAAAATTATAGAGAAATTCAGGAAAACTAGATATAAATTACACCAATGATAAGTTGTTGAATTGATTTGCATTACAATCTTATTTTTATTTATATATTTTGTCCAACCAAGTGGATATCCTGAGGTGAATGAGTTCATTGCTGAATGAGATAGGATAAACATGGTCGTTAACAAAAACAATTATAGAAATTTAGGGGTTTTTTTTTCAAGAAATTTATTTTAAACAAGTAGTTGGTTAGGTTTTGCTCAAGAGAGTGTTTTGTATAAATTTTGATTTTTCTGACTGTAATGGCATTTGTATCCCAAATAAAAGAGACTATTGTGCACTATTATTTTTTTATATCAATATAATTTGTAGAGAACAGAAGTACTGAACATTTTCAGAACAAAGATTCATGTGCTGATATTTTCAAGTCTGTGACTTAATATTTTGTATATCTGTTACCCATTATATCAAGTTTTCCATTAGAGGTGTTATCTTGTATGTTTTTAATTGAAATTATATGGTTTGGAATTCTTCTTTGATGCCCCAAATGCATGCATTTAAATGATTTCATTTTTATTCTAAATTTACATTAGAATTCATCCATGGTTTGATTCTCTAATGTAATGGATTATTGATTCTCATTTCTACCACCATCCTACAATGACTATGAGACTAAAAAAATATTGTCTACCTTGCCTCTTTTCAGATGTGTTTTATCATCATTTTCCTGTAAATTGAATGATATTTATTTATAGATTCCATTCCCAATGGTTTCTTCTTTATTTATCCATTTTGATAATTTATCATCTTTGTTGAGCATTCTGGTCATGGTTATGTAATGTAATGAGTTATATTAGTGACCATTGAAGTAACATATTCATATGGGATGCCCCTTTGTATTTAAAGAGATCGAATTTAAAATCCTAAAGATTAGTTTGAAGTTACCTTGGAAATTTTCTCCCTCATACAGAGATAAATTTTGAGTGATAAGAAGGATCGATATTTTTCATAATGCCCCCATGATCGAAACATTTCAATGTATACCACCGAAAGTGGAAATCTATGAGCTTTGTGCAATTTCCTCTAGTAAATCAATGACCAAACCTCAACCTCCACCATAACCCCAATCCCAACCCATATCTTCTCCCAGTCAGTTTCCTGGGAACCAATGGGAAGCAACTCCTATTCATCAAATCCCCTTTTTGTTTCCACCATTTGGAATCATGAGCATGTTATTTATGGAGACTCTCAATCTCCTGGGTTTGACATTGGGCCTCCCTATTTGGTACCTTGCACCTCCTAACCCACCTCCAACACCACAGGTTGTTTTAACACCTATGCAACCTATTGGTACTTCCAACTACCCATCTCCTCTAGGAGCACCGAAAGTAGCACCAAGAAACACCCCACCTCCTCCCAAAAATAATTCAGAGGGAAACACAACAAGTGGGATACCACCAACAAACTGGAACAAAACCATGAACCTTCCCTCTTCTGCCTCAGTTTGAGCCTCACCACCTTGTTCTTTGTGCAATATTTTGGATCACGCTACCCAGAACTATCCAAAGTTTATTATTTTGTGCACATATATGAAAACATTACATTATGGTACAAATGAGAAGGCCATAGTAGTTCATCTAAATAAAATCCTCAAACCATGCATCAAGTCATTGTGCACCAATAATCCTTGTGAAATGTGTGGCCTACATGACCATTAATCACATCATTTCCATTATTTTCCTGAGTATCATTCGATACTTGTGACGTCTCTCCACAGAGCCCCAAGTCACACTAATTGAAGAGTTTCACCCTCTGGTGACTTCTTCCAGTGGTATGAACACCGTTTGTCTCATATTGTCTTCTGATGAGCCTTCTTCATCAACCAATCCCACTATGGTTGTGTCAATAAATGTGACTCCCTCTTCCCTATCAATTTAAACCTTCTAAACCAATGAGAAAATCCAATGCCCAAGGAATGGGGGAAAGTCCCCAAACTTTCCTACTCATCATCACCATCCTTGTCAGTGATATTGGGGGAATCCACCCGGTAAGTAGCACCCCATATCATCATATCACCAAGTTAGTGTGTGTTGGGATTATTATTAATCATCCCTTTGACCACATAGTATAATTGTCTATTTTCCTATCTTAGGAGGTCTTCATCGCTCTATTAGTGCATGGGGAACATACTTAGGGGACATTTGCCACTTACTTCACCTAATTGCATGATTTAGGAGCCCCATGGACCAATTCCTATAATTTAGGAACCCACTCTGAGTGCCACCAATAGTCTCCTTCAGTTGACCTTGGTAGGTAATTAGCCATGTTCAGTTATGCTCCAGTTACTAAAATTTAGATCACAACCATTTAGCCTAGCACCAGTTTGCATGATTGAAGGGAGTGTGTGTGCCTTTGTTCACCTACCCTCATCAGATAACTGATTTTAGACTAAGTTAGTTATCCAGAGCTGCATTAGTGAGCTCCAATGGTGATTTTCCCACACTAATTTAGCTTCGGAGTCACTCTGAGTTGGTAGATTCAAATATTATATTAGGCGTTTGAATTCTCCTATATGTACAACTCTTGTATTCCATATTATTTATGGATTCATGAATATAATCATGTTATTCCAATTTTTTCTCTATGTGTGTACAATTTTTCCATGAGTAATTGTTCAGTCTATGCTAAATTCTTCTCTCTCTTCTACATCCTTCTCTTCTCATTTGAATGATGCAGGCTGATGATCCTATGCTTCATAGAATTTAACATGGTATCATATTTGGTATCCATTCCGGCCTTGAACGTTGGAAACTTCCATTGATGCACTAGAAGCCATTTAGTTTCCACATAATTCTCGGAATAATTGCATTGCTCCCATTGGATTATGTCCAAAGAAGTCTATTTAGGTATGATGTACTCAAAGAAAGTGCACATGTCGAAGTGAAGGGTGTTTGAACTAAATTAATTTGAATTGAGTTGTTTTGTATTTTTTTTGTAGGTACATTCAAATATTTCTTGAATAATTATTGATCAATATAGTTGTGAAATGGATAATCAACAGGTATCACTCTCAGAATCCTTACACCCTTGAATTACCTTGATTGGAGGGAAGATATGTAGATTTCCTTGTGCAACACAAGTTTGTATAGGATAACCATGGGAAGAAAATTCAAACCCCAACATTATATTGAAAAATTGAATCATCTAGATAGGCTTGATGAAGCTTTTGACTACATGTGCATCCACATCTCGAAGGAGCTATTGTTCCATCTTGATGGACTCAAGACTCTGAAAGAAGTATGGTATAAGCTCAAATCCTTGTTTGGAAAACAAGATGAGATGAGGGGACATATCCTGAAGAATGAGTTGACAATGCTACATCCTAATAAATTTGACACAATACAACTATTCTTCACTAAATTCAAATCACTGTTCATGCAATGCAAGCAATCCGGGATTGAGAAGAAGCATGAGCAATTGGTGCTCTCCATACTGAGAAAACTGAGCCCAGACTGTCTCATTGTTTGTATCTACCTTTCACTCTGGAATACTGACTACTCTTGATTGGATAATTCCATCCCTTGATGCCTTCACGGTGTCTCTAATCCAAGAAAAAGACAAGATGATATAGATGGGAGCTCCCAGAGCTTCTCCAAATAAATCTCTCTTAGGTGGAGATACAAGGAATGCATAAGCAAGAAGGAAGCAGAAAAGTAAAGAGAAAATAAACATTGAATTTGAACCTAAAGATGAGTTCGATCCATCAAATGAAGCCTCTATATCTAGGAAGGACAAACATCAAAGGTATGATAAGGGAAATTGCTCTTATTATAAGAAAGGAAACCATACCTAAAAGTATTGTATGAAGAAGACCATTGATCAACAGAACATTTCCTTGAGCAACAGAACATTTTCCTCCCTGAAGGCACAAGGAACACTAACTCTAGAAAAAATATTGAAAGTCATGATGAGAGATTCCATGCATTAAATGCTAGTTGTTCAAAAGCACATGCCTTCCTCATTGATTCAGGAGCCTCCAATCATATGGTTTCATCCAGAGAATCATTCTCTTCATCACAACTTACTGATGGTACAAGTATTCATATGGGTGATGACACTCAAATTTGAGATGAAGGAAAGGGTTCAATCAAGTTAAAACATGGTGTGTTCAAAATATTACTCTTTTCTCCCTCTTTATATGCAAATATTTTATCTATATACCATATGACACATACTGGCCCACCAAAGTGAGTGGTATTTTGTCCTAACTGAGTAGAGATCTCAGATATCTCAATTGGGAAGATCATAGTGAAGGGTGTTGCAAATCATGACTTCAAGTAATATGAATTCTCACACTTTCTACCATACTCATATCTAGTACAGTCTCAGCTACCATTTGAAAGGGGAGGTAAAACCATTCTATCTACTCCTTTTACATATGATAATTTTCCCTTAGTGTTTCAAATTCAGAATTTGAAGCAGAGGACCCAATTGAATCATTTGATGAAATTGAAAATGAAGTTCATAGTGATCCAGATCCAAATCTAGTCCCTACTTCCAACCCTAGGATTAAAAGGGAACAAAAGGTTATTGAGGCAGTTGGGAACATGACTAGATATCCATCTGACATGAGGAGAACAAGATCCCAGTTTCAAAAAGAGAACCTTGTGTTGTGTCAAGCAAGTTCACTTCCTTCAGAGAGATGCAACAAGATCCTGGAGAGATGATACATGATGGTAAGGACTGATCAACAATTATTCTCACTGAAGAACAATCTAGATCATGTCACTCTTCCTCTAGAAAGAAGAGACAAAGGAAGCATTCCTTCTCCTCTCTATCATCGAATTGGAAGAATATGGAGAGGTTCACATGAACAGCCCCAGGATACTAGTGCACACAAGGACCATCACACTGCTTCACTACACCATAGATATAGAGGTTGTAGAAACATTCAGTGAAAAGGTATTGAGTGTGCTTTAATCTCTTTTTCAGACTTGTTACACAAGTTTTTATTTTGCCCAAAATGCATCCTATTTAACAAAAAATGAAAATACTCCTGGAATCTTTTGTATTTTGGGCATAACATTTTTCTCGTAAATTGGAATTGGGTGGAATTTAAACCATTGGAAATCCCTTTAAATTATCTACAACTTTTTCAGTTTTGCATTTTTTCTAATTCCTTAGCGTTTTTCTAGGGCGGGCGTTTTAGTAAGAAAGCATATTTTAAAAGATGCTTTTTAAAAAGCATCTGTTAAAATATGCTTTCTTACTAAAACGACCACCCCAGAAATTGGTAAGAAATAAGAAAAAAAATCATAAAATAAAAGTTGTAGATAATTTCAATAAATTTCCAATGGTCGAAAGTTCTCCCAATTTTGAGTTACTCACGAAACGTTATGCCCAAAATACGAAAGACTCCAAGAATATTTTCACTTTTTGTTAAATATGATATATTATAGAAGAGGGTAGAATGTTATGTAAACTGGATGACGAAGAAGGAAACCCCATATGGAGTCATCTTTAATATCTTTTTAGTCTTCTTAAACACAAAAATATTTCCAAGAGAACTTGGTTTTATCACACTTGTAAAAGTATTTGAAAGGTCATCTATCCAGTGATAGTTTACCCTTTTTCAGACTATTTAGACTCATTTACGAAAAAGGTATACTCTACCTCATTATAGCTAGAAGAGTTCTCCTAGGTATTGGTTTATACTTTTTTTAGACGACCTTGGGGACTAAATTTACAAAAAATTACACTTTGGAGTCTTCCTAGTCATTTCAGAATCTCTAAATATGAAATGACGATTGAGTTTACCTTCTCCGGACTTGTAAAATTCAATGTTGAAGGACTATTTTTTGGGAATGAACCCCTCCTTTCTCTGGTTCATAAAACATATGAGGATGGACTCATCATTTGATGAGTTATATCGAGCGTTTGTTACCCTTTTTAAGTTCGTTAAAAATAAAAGAGGTATTCATCCATTGTTATGGGGAAATCAAGGGAATGGGGAATATATTTCATTTGTATTAATGGCAGCTTAGTAAACCTTTGAACATGGCACCTGTATGCATTTTCATACAGACAGTTGGGCATTCAACTTGTCATCAAGTCAATCCACTTTCATGAGTTATTTAACTCCTTTGAGACAATTCCAAGAATGCATTGTCCTTCCTGTGTATTATGCCTTGTCTCTACCTCGATCGATTCAATGTTGCCAAGTCACTTGTCGTATTGTTCAATGTTTGAAGGGATTCTTTACCATAGTCTACCTATGCAGTTACTTTACCTTCCTTCGAGTTGATCATATGTAAACCAGTATTATGGTTGTTCCATTATCATGATCACTTTGAAACCACTTTTGTTCCAAGTTTCATGTCGATGATGGGGGAAACATCATAGCCCTCCTTTGATGAGTCTATTTCGGTTGACACCATCACATCATCTAGGAATTAGTCTTTGAAAACAGTCAAGTACCTTGAAGCCTGCATGCCTTAATGGAAGGTTTCCTGGGTTTTGACAGTAGGATTTCATCATTGGCCTCTGATTGTGAGATTCTGCCAATTGTTCAACTTCAACAAATATATTAACATTCGAGGGAATGTACTAGAATACCTTGGGAATCATTGACATTAATGGTGATTCCCCTCGCACTTGTTAATGATATACATAAATGACCAGTAATCAAGTGGTTTCTATCGTGTTTGACATCAAGACATCTATTCACATGGATATAATAGTATATTTTAGAATTGGAATGAATACCTTGAATGGTTAGGTATTCGTTTGAATGTGTGCCTATCTTCAGGTTGCGATGAAATATTTCTTGATTCATTGCACAGATCCACATTGTATGTTTGGAGGCTATGTTGAAGTTTGATTCATGATGACATGGATCTATAGTGTATATTTCGTAGCTATGTCCCGATTCGAGTCTTGTTTATCATGGATCTACATTGTATTATTCGTAGCAATGACTTGGTCATTATATATGGATATGTAATGTATTGGTCCGCAACCATGATCTGAGTTATATATTTCGTAACTAGTCTTATGTCAACTCTTCACTAACCACTCTTTTTCCTCTGACCTCATATCATATCTAGAAAATTATTTCACCTATCATATCCGTCTAGCTTCATACTTTAGGGAGCATTCTGTTACACCCAAAATTTGTCTCTATGCACAATCTCCTGAAGTGATTTGGACAAACCATCTTTTGAGGAACCACTTTTCTCAACTCTAGGAGGTATGACACACCCTGCTTCTTGACATAGGGTGTCAGATTATCATGACACCTCTTTCCTATTAACAAGATGCACCGATGACACTTGTTGTCTAAAGAAAAAGAGAATCAACACAATCTACTCATGTACTAGGAGCATCAACACTATCAAAAAGGTTAAAATAGAATACTTCAAGAAACTTCTAGAATAAATTCCTCGTGAAGGCTTACCCCAACTGCTTGGAATTGGTGTCACCCATACCTCGAGCCTCTAGGGATCATTCCTCGCCTTCCTCCCAAAATATCTTAGCCCATTTGGGCCCTTTTTTGCCTATATATACATGATTATCTTCATGGATAGGGGAGGTAAGAGAACTAAGAGAGCACCTTTATGCTGCTGAAATCATTGTTGGTATCGGAGGGAAAGAGTGTGGTTGTGAGTGAGATTTGTAGGGCTTGTAGAGTGTGTGTGAAAGTGAGTCAAAGGCCTTGTGAGAGCAAAGCTTCCACATCAAGGATTTGGTTGTAGTTTTATTTTCTTATATTTTTAATACAAACATGTTCCCCTTTCCCATGAATGATTTGTGTTAATATCGATTTTTCATTACATTTCTCCTTGATCATTAGTATAGATTGTTACAGCTGATTTTACCACACATGGTAGATCACATATTTATGGCCTTCCCTGTCCCTCTGCAGACCCTTTGGACCCCATGGACCATTTTTGTACCTTTGATGTTTCCAAGATCATCCCAAAAAACATGCATTATTTGACATACGCAACTTTTAAACCCATTCTCTCATATATACGCGGATATGACCCTTAAACCCGCATACATCGGGATGTGTGCAAAAGGCCAAAAAGTTTTGGAGTTTTCCTTGATGTGGATTTGAGTCACTTGTCTCTTGGCCTTCCATATGCCTTGAGATTGCTCGGATTTGACCTTCCATTACCCCATTGAAGCACTATATAAGGAACCCTTTGGATACATTGAAAGGGGATGAATTGAAGAGCAAGAAAACTATAGTCCATTGTTGTCGTAGCTTGATTATACTTGAGTTTGCATCCCTTTGTCCCTTGGAGCACTTTGTGTTCTTCCCAAGATTTCATTTGCTTGTGAGCTTGTTATCGAGAGATGGAGGATTGAGGTGGTGGATGCCCAGGTCGAGGACTCATTTTCTCCGGTTCGCAGACGTGCCGACAGAGGTTGTCATTCTTGTAATCTCTGATTTATATTAATAGAAATATCTTTTCCTGTCCAATGATGTGCATTTAAATGAATATTGAATCCATGGATGCTTTTAATTGCGTATACATTATTGATTATATATGCTAGATTAGGTATAACACTATTATATAGCATGCTTGTCTTGTTTGCTGATTGTTGAGAGAGAAAATTGCTAACACAAGAAAGATTGGAAAAGCTCAATGGGGATCTACATCAACCATCCGAAATAAGGTATGTTTCGAGATCCTTTAGTGTTAAATGCTTATTTCTCTTACATATTGGGAAGGGATTGATTTTTTTGGTTACTATGTCTGTTGTGGTACCCCAAGCCATAGGAAGTTTTCTTTGAAACAGAATTGGTGACTCCGTTGGGGAGTTCCTAGTCATTTCCTTTGGGGGTTTTGTTGGCAGTTCTCGAATTGTCTAATTTCTCTGTTTCTAAGTTGAGTTTGGGGGCATGTTTGCCTATTAGTGTAGGATAGGAGTAAATTTGGTCTCAGCTTGTCTATTTACCTTCTTTTTTATCTCTTTTTCTTCCTGTATGTGAGTTTTTCCTTCACAGTCGTGTGTACACGTGGGTTTTCCTGCAATCGCCGCATATATATGCATATTTTCTGCAAACAATTGTGTATGCCCAATGTTTTTCCTTTTTGGGGAAGATTAAGTGTTGATGGGTGAGTTTGTATGATTGCTGAGACTTCTTGGATGCTTCTAGAGTCTGTATACACCCTTGTCTCTGACCAGAGATGCTTTTTAGTTAAAAAATTTTGAAAATGTTCTTGTCATTTCATTTTCTATTTTTTGTTTTGGGATTAGTGCATTCGGTCTCTTATACCTTGGTTCTTTTCTTGGGTACTATCTGGTAGTGCTTGTAGAGTCTGGGGGTTGTAGAGTCATATTTTTTCTTTTTATCTCATTTAATTCAAAAAATACAAAAACATTTGCTTTTTGCATCATTATGCATTGTTTGCATTTTGCATTTTACATGGTACTTGCATTAGGTTTGCTTGGAAAGTATTAGTCAGATTTTCATATAGGAATGATTGCATATTCATTTGAAGGAATATTTTTCACATCATGTAGTAGGATAACCTATTTTACATTTGACACAGTGCATTTGCATTGATTGTTAGGTGTGCATTTTACTTCTTGTCGCGTCATAACATCATTAGTTGCACGACCATTTTCCCTTTTTGAGTAATAAGCCAATTAAAATCAATGCATAATAAAATGAATTACACTCTTTTCTTTTATAGGGTGCACCAACATGATTAGGTTTTAGGGTCTTGGAATAGTTCATTGTGAGTAAATTCTCCAAGACCACTAAACAAAACATTTATGTGTCTGTCCAAGTGAGAGTGTGAAATTCCTTTATATAATTAGTGTTTCTCAGGATCCTCCTCTTACAAGGGATTTAATCATGAGGTAGTGTGAACGGTTATTTATTGGGATGAACCCTGGTCAGAACTAAGTAGCACAAGAGATATTTCCAGGATTGTATTCATATTTAGGGGCTCTTTGGAGAGTTTCAGGATTTTCTACACTACCCATATGGTCAATCCTGCCTGTGATTTTCCACCTGAGCATTGATTATATTGAGGTGATCTTAGTTTCCTTACCTATGTTATCGAGGGGGTACTTTTCATAGGTTATTCTGCAGGTGTCTTGGCCAGGTAGGGGTCGGACAGCACAGTTGCTATATGCGTTGAAGCTGAGGCCACTATAATTGATTACGAACCTCCACTTGTTGTGTATGGGAGTCTCAAGCCTATCCTAGGTGAGACAAACCTGCTTCATTTGGGAGCTCATATATCATATCCTTGTTTGCTTGTGATTTGGCTTTACATTTTATAGGTGTATGCTCTGTGCACTCTAGTTTTCCTAGGGTTTGCATAATTAAATCGAATATTTCCATTTTTTGAGTCATTGTGTATTAAGGTGTGACACTTCACCATTCTCATCGTTTAGCAAGAATTTCACCTTTCACATCTCCTCCTCCTTTGGGAAAGAGAAACATACATTCTTGGTAGACTACTTCTCACTTTGATTCACACACGATGGGATATCACAAAGATAATATTTCCGAGATGTCCTCTCCACCTCATGAGGTTGGGGATGCAGATTCTACTCTTGTATATGATCCTTCATCGAAAATACCTTCACATTATGGTTATGATCCCTCATTCATAGGTTGTCGGTATTGTTTTCCAGGTGATGAGACTCATCATGAACCCACAAGCACTAGTCATGTTCATTATGGCATGTCTGATATCCATGCACCTAATCCAGCACATCATGTCGAGTCAAAATTTGAACCTAGCACTACGCCTAGGGGCACTCCAATTCCTTTCCATGCGGAAGGATTTGGGAGCACTAGTCACATTGCACCTTCCATCCAATGGTGGAAGCAACTTCACATGTCCATTCTAGACCTAGTGTTAGTAACCATATGTGGATACCAGAACCAAAATGAGTGACCATTGGGAACACCACTTACATCCCTTCACGTATCCATTCGTCCTCGTACCCTACTCCTTTGAATGCCTTTTTTACTACCCTTCCTCCCCCTCATTCACGAGGTCCTTCAAGCTGGAATACTGCTACTAGCCATGTTCATACTATGACTGCTCGTATAGTAGTATCTTAGATTCAAGTACCTCCTGTTGTGTCGGGAGGTCATATCCCTGTTTCTAGATCATCTTATGGTCCATTGCAAGGAGTTCCCCATATCCCTAATTATGGAGCTTCTCATGGGACATACCATGGGACACCTTATGGAGCTTCTCATGGACAGTCTTATGGACCGCAGTATGGACAGAACTATCAACCCTATGGGTGCGGGTATCAACAACTTGCTTATTCTTCCAATTATGGCTTTGTAGCACCGCATAATCAAGGTACACCACATCACAATGCTTCCATGAAGCCCTATACGGGTCAAATGGGAGGAGGTTATTATGTCCAAGGCCTTGGTATTTATAGCAATCATCCTTACATGAACCAAAACTATTAGGGAGCATGGAATAAACTGGCTCAACCTAGGCTCCCTTTCCTCACAATGTTGAACTTACTTGACTTATCAAGACTTATGAACGATCTAGTATCTCATGACCTGACCTGGCTGGCCATCCCTAACAAGCTTCCTTTGGACATTCCCAAGTTTGAGGGAAAAGCTAGATAATATCCTAGTGATCATGTCACTACTTTTCACCTTTGGTGCTCTTCTAATTCCTTACATGAGGATTCAATCCATTTGAGGCTATTTCAATGCACCCTCACCGGGCCTGTAGTGAAATGGTATATATAGTTACCAAGGGGGGAATTCATTTTATTTGATGACCTTGCCATGACTTTCCTCAATCGCTTTAAGCTACCAGTGCATTATGACGTTGGTACCGAACTCTTGTCGACATTTCGGCAAGACAAAGCCACACATATCTTGGATCATATTCAAGAGTGGTGTAGATGAAAGCAGTTGATTAAATCCTTTATACCACCGAAATTTCTCCTTGAGTGGTTCCTCAAGTCATTGTTACCTTACATCGTGAAGGATGTTTCTACATTCGGAGTAAAAAACAAGGAACAAGCAATCTTTAAGGCACAAGAGTTGGATTTGATCGACACTCAATCCATACTTTTGTATGAGATTATACCTAAGGTTACGTGATCTAGTTTTGATCCCAAGATCAAGCTTGGACCACATGTCGATGGAATTGTGGGTTGTACAAGTGCCAAACCTATGGATTTGGTTGTGAAACAAGTGAAACAAGTGATCCAATTGTCAATTAATCAATCTGCATCGGGACAAGCCATGGCTTCGTCTCAACCTACCCAAACAGCGAGTGTACTTTCCATGCAATCGTCGGACCAGAAGAGCAACAAGCAACCTGGAAGGAATAGGAAAAAGGGAAAAATAATTGCAAGGGTGTGAACAAGAACGAAAATGCTAATTATGACAAGAACGCTCGTAATGCTGGGGGGGACAAGAAATCTAAACGTAAGGTAAATTTTCCTTGCAAGTTATGTAAGGAGGACCACCTCACTCACTTGTGCCCTCATATGGAATATGCTTCAAGATTCATAGCACAGGGCCCAGCCGTGCTAACTAATCCTTTACCCAACAATCAAAATATGAACTCGAGGACCATTGATCCTCATTGTGCATCAAGTGGAGATCAAAATCTGTCGGAAGCCAATAGTGGTCATGGTTGCATTAACATGGTTTGTGCTACTAAGGTTGTGACTCGTGCGAAGGATTATGGTTCGTCACAACCAGACCTTGGAAAGGAACCCACTCCACTCGAGAGTCCTTTGCGTATCGAAAAACCTACAGATAAACCTGAAGTTGCATCTCACATTCCTAAGGGAGTCCTAAAGCGTTCAAGGAACAATCCTAATGCCTGAGCTTCCCAAAACTATTCCATTGTTGAGGATTTGGGCCAAACTCCTTGTGCGATGTCCGCACTTGAAGTACTTTAGACTTGTCCTTCGCAGAGGAGAGCCTTGCTTTCTGCTCTTGGGGTTGATGATGATAACTCTTCTTCCGTTATCAAATTTAAAACTATGGGAATACAATCTCGATTTCCTTACTACTTGTCTCTTTTGATCCATGTAGAATGTCTTAATATGATTATCAAACGCATTGTGATTGATGAAGGCGCTGCTGCTTCTTTGATGTCTTTGTCATGTTGGAAGGGTTTCGGTTCTCCCGAGTTGTCTCAATCTGCTACTATGTTGAAAGCTTTTGATGGTAGATATTTTTGGCCACATGGGATTCTTCCTTCTCTTAAGGTCTAGTTAGGAGGGAAGACCATCATGATCGAGGTTGAGGTGGTTGATGCGCCCCTTGACTACAATCTTTTGTTGGGATGGAATTGGATGTATAGTATGTAAGTTGTAGCCTCTTCTCTCTTTCAAGTGGTATGATTTCCATTTAATGGGAAGATCATTATGATTGATCAAACATCATTCCATAATCCTAGTGTTAATGCATCATCGAGAACTTCTATCCCGATTATCGATCATTCTCAGGAGACAACTGGGAGTGTGGGTGTGGGTATGTATCTGTCTCTTATGGGAACCTTTAGCTGTCCTACGCCCATTCTTATGATCGAATCTAGTTATGGTGGGGATTCATCCTCATTGAATTCATTGTCTTTTTGCACTACTCATATGGAATATCCTTGGATTCTTCCTTCACCGAGTCCTTCGATTGGACCTATTGAAATGGATGTGTCGTTTCCTGCAACGATGGTAGTATATCAAGCAAAACTTGATCAAGTTGTACAGCCTAGTCCTTCCTCTTCGTGGACGGAGGAGGAGGACCCGTATGTGCTGCCTACATGGGAAGTTGAGCCCTCTCATGCACATGATTGCCTTGATGATGTTTTTCCATCGGATGAAGCCATTATTGAGGCCATGTCTAGGGTTGAGCCACCTTGGGAAGAATTGCATCATCGATCATATTTTCTTCCCGAGCTTGACCATGTGGAGCATGATGAATTTAGGTAGATTCTTAGTGAGAATATTGGTATTCCTATGGTTGTATTGAGCTCTCCTGGTTAGATGGACGATGGGAAGATGGGGAATTTATCACCTACTATTCCTATCAATATTTATCGCGATCCTGGCAAAGTTGAGAATGTCTACATTGGGGCGAGTTGTTCCCCTGATGAGATCAAGGAGTATACCGAGCTATTTAAAGAGTTTCGTGACATATTTTCTTGGTCATACAAAGAAATTCCAGGTACCAACCTTCATATTGTCGAATGTGAGATTAAGACCTATCCGGATGCGAAGCCGGTTCAACAATGTTTGAGTGCGGTGAATCCTAGAAAAGCACCTGCCATTAAGGCTGAGATAGATAAACTGTTAAAAGACGGTTTTATCTATCCCATTACTTTGATGGAGTGGGTTTCAAACCCCATTTCAATTGATAAGAAGCAGGGAGCGCTGTATATGCACTAATTTCTGTGATTTAAATCGTGCTTGTCCCAAGGGTAATTTTTCCACACCATTTATAGATCATATTTTGGATGAGTGTGCGAGAAGCGAGGTATTCTCCTTCATGGATGGTTTTTCCAGATATAATCAGATTTAGATCAAACCTGAGGATCAACATAAGACTGCATTTATTTTTCCTTGGTGTACTTTTGCATATCGAAAGATGCCTTTCGGCCATAAAAACACCGAAGCTACATTTCAGTGGGCTATGACCTTAATTTTTTATGATCTCAAAATGATTATCGAAGTGTATTTGGATGACCTCACTGCTCATTCTCATTTGAGAGTGTGTCATCCATACCATTTGAGGTTAGTATTCGAAAGATCCCATCATTATCAGGTTCGTTTAAATCCTCATAAGTGCATCTTTTGCATGACTGTTGGTCGCTTGCTAGGGTTCATCGTATCGAGGGAGGGTATAAGAGTCAATCCCTTAAAGGTTGAGGAAATACTTCAATTATCTCCTTGTTGCAGCTGCAACAACTTCCCAAAATTCCAAAAAAAAATTGGACCCTCCTTTTGCTTGAATTAGTTTGATTGTCTTCTTGGATTTGGTTTGAGAACATTTCAGAAAGACTTGCTTATGCTTGGATTGATCTACAACTGTTTTTAAATTTTCTAAAATGATTAAGAATTTCAATGATTGATCAAACCTTCATCATTTGTCTTTAATTGCATTTGAAGCATGCTTGAATCGGAAGGTATTTTTTTTTTATCTTCCGCCGTTGCGGATGAATCTTCGTTTTGGTCTTCTGCCATTGCGGAAGGAAATGCATTTTCGTCTTTTGATCCGTTGGTCTTTCACATCGGCTGATTTTTGGGTTTAGATCATAAATACTTGTTGTTTCTTTCTCCACCATTGCGGATGGATGTTTAGTTTAACTTCAACTTTTCTCCCGATTCGATTGGCGAAATTGGCTAGGTTTTGGTTTTTCATCGGAACCATTGTCACTTCTTCTTCCACTGTTGCGGATAGATTTTCGGTTTGACTTCGATTATTTTTTCCAATTTCTTTGTTTTCACGTTGGATGCTTTGTGGTTTTGCATCGGAAGTTTTTCTGATCATTTATTCCACCGTTGCCGCTCCCAAAGAGGTTTAACACCTGATGTATAAAGCGATCCGCCAACCGACGCATCAGCCTTTAGTCGCTTGCCCGAGGTCTTTTCTTTTTTGTCGTTGTGGCTGCCGAATCTCTAAGCTTTTTGAGCCTTTAAGTGTTGTTGCTTCCAGCTTAAGTCTCATTGCAGACGGTGGGAGGCTTTACATTTTCGCCGCTGCGGATGAGGGAAGTGCCAATCTTTCCGATGTGTCAATATTTTTCTTCTGATTCAGGCTTTACTCCCTGTTATCCCTACCGTTGTGGAAGGATTTTTGGTTTGGCCTTCCGTCGTTGCGGAACAAAATAAGCTTTCAGCCTCCGATTAGAAAACTCTCCGACGTCTGATTTTTAGTTTTTCCCGCCATGCATATTTTCGCAGATGGATTAACGCTCTGGCCGTCCGCCATTGCGGAAGGAAGTTGGCTTTCAACTTCCAACCCAAAGACGGTCCACCATCTAATCTTTTACCCACCGCTGAAGTTTGGCCATGTGTATATAAACGGAGTCAAGTTGTTGGATTATTCTATTGTTGTTTTTACTGTCGAGCATTGTCATTGTTGCGCTGTCGTGTTCTCAAGCTAGTGAAGGACCCCTTGGTCGGTGTACCTACATCCAAGTGGCAATTGTAGAATCCTGACCGTCGTCGACCCGCCATACTCACTATATTGCCAGGTAGGCTCTTCATTTTTCCCTTTCCGTTTGAACTGTTGGTGGTTTTCTATGGTGGTTTGCTTCCCCGGCCGTTTTCCTCATCCCGTTCAATTAGATGCCTATAAAGGTGGAGTTTTTATCCTTTTGAACATGGGGTAGGGCATTTTAACCCCAAAGCAATATTTTTCCCACAACTTTTCATTTGCAACCTCGCGCATAGTGGATGGGGGTTTGGTGCAGGCGGTCATTACATCGTCAGCGCCAAGCCACCCTGTGTGTAATGATAGGTTTGCAGGGGGAGGGTTTTGTGGTCTTTTGTAGCATTTGGGGGTTTCCCTTTTACCCATATCCTCGAACCCTAGCCATTTTTTCCTACGCGGTCCCGCGCAACCCAATTCTTGCTCAGTTTCGAACCCAGGCCGGGGAAGAGGGTGTATCGTGATGCATAATTCTGCACCATAGTTTTCACTGGGGGTTTTTCTTTGATCAAACACGCCCTAGAAACCCGCATCCTCGAATAGACAGCATTTAGCCGCATTGTTCTGCTCGTAGTTATTTTTAAACCCTAACCTGTGGAGGGGATGTGTCACGACGTTCATTTTGTTAACCAGAAATTGCAAGGGTAGTGGTGTTGTTAAAATATTCATTTGAGGGATTGCATAGTTTTCCCCTATCTATCCCGCGCAGTGATTTGATAATGGCACCCGCAGAGAGCGGAAGCTTTGGGCGTGTTAATGTGGATGTTTTTTTGCCCAATTTTATTGGCAAAATTTTCAGTGGTAGATTGCATAATATTACTGCATATAACTATTTTCAATCATGCTAGACATAGACTAATTCACTGAACAATGCGCATCATGTTTCAATAGCTCTGTTAGTAAGGTCATACACATATGTTAGCTTCGTTAACTAATTGCTGTCATGATACACATAAAAGAAGTAAAACACTGCACATTGTCATATAAGTGTCTGCAACTGGAATTGCTTAATGTTACAATGTTATATATGGCAGGAAGAATTCGAGCTCACAATGTCAAAGAGATAAAAGAAGAAGGCCCCTGTGGTCGAAGAAGAGCCAGAAGTAGAAGTGGTCACCAAGACAAAATACGTATATGAAGACACTAAATGCATTTCTGGCATGGAACCTGAATACCAGTGGGGGGGAATCTATAGACTGATTACCTGAAGAGAAGTTCCCAACATGGGCTTAGAAGAAGAGTCCATATATGAAAACATTGAAAGATCTACCCTTTTGAAGGTCGCCACCAGGCCAGAGCTATTCCCATGCTCTGAGGTAATTGGCTGGATTCTGCCTCGGGTAGATGTAACCACAATGATTCTAGAAAATGTTGAAAGACAGGGCTATGCTGCATTTAGCCTTGGATATGTGGTGTTGGCTTATCACCTGCCAGAAGCCCAAGTATTCTTATCTGATGATTAGCTGAATAGCATTAGAATGGACCTGGTAGAGACTCTTAAGAGAATGTTGTTGCAGGGAAAACATTACCGATACAGACCCACGAGTGAGTATGATATAGCGAGCTTGAGGGCGCCCTATAGATTTATAGCTCTGATGCTTAATAGGGTCTTTGGGAGAGTTCATGGCAGATTCTTCAAGCTAGAGTGGATACCCATCATTTTTCATGTGGCAACCCAAGGGACAGTCTTCAACTGGGCTAGCCTTGTATCAAGCAGTATTTCTTCTTGCTTGGCCTCAGCCTTGGGAGGAGAGTCCCAGAAAAGGTCTGAATTTTATATGAGTTCAATACTCATAGACTGTATACTATGCAACCAGCCTTTCCCTGGTCTCAGGTGCATTTGGGACAGGGAAAGAATGCCTTTCTATGCTGCTTATAGACCATTGTGGGCACACTAGTACCACATCCATTACAGAGAAGCCTCCGAGCACTTCATTATGCCACTATACACACTCATTTTCTGGAAAGAGTGTGATTGTATGTCAGAGGAGGCCATGCAAGTGATACAAGATTATGCAGACTACTATTTAACTGAACATGGCATGTACTTCAGGATGTTTGGAGGCTCGAGAGCACCTTCCCTACTGCCAAAATACGCAACTAATTACATTGTCCATAAGGAGGCAGTCATACAAGTGTTTGGATGGAATAGGCAGCTTCCTGTTCGAGCATAAGAAGACCGCTTATCCTCCCTTGCCCTTCAGACTAGGAAGCTACAGGTTCACTAAGGTGAAACAACCTAGTGAATTCGTAGAGGAGCTGGAGAAGTTCCACTTTGGAGAGATTCCCTACCACAGAAATGACTCTCACGGTAAAGTTGCAGAGCATTGTAAGGAAAACAAGGTGCATTTTGAGTATACCCACCATTTTGACAGGGATGAATCTGTCTTTCGAAATGCCCCGAACATGACAGCACTGAAGAGGAGATTCACGAAGAAGATCACCATCAAAGGTGGAAAGGGGGATGAACAAGCTAAGGCTGAGGAAGAAGCAAAAAGGAGAAATGAAGAAGCTCAGAGGTTGGCAAAAGAAGCTGCAGAATGGTTGCATACTGAAGAAGAAGGGAAAATAAAAGCAGCTGAAGAAGCAGCTGAGAAAGCCCAGGAAGTAGCTAAAGAGGTAGAAGAAGCAGCTCGAAAAGCAACTGAAGAAGCGAAGAGAAAGATCGATGAGGAGCTGCAAAAGTAGGAGGCAGAGAGGTTGAAGCTGACACAGACTGGGATAGAACAGTCAGCTTCTGACATAGCTAGAGGGTAGACCCAAGATGTTGAGAACCCCCGAGGTTCAGGTCCCACAAGTACCTGCTGCCAGCACTCCCATGGTCCCCACTCTCAAGCTGGTTCCTTTTGTTCAGAAAAGAGGGGAAGAAATCCCTGATTTCAACACTGTCTATTATGATAGGGCAACAAAGAGAATAATAAAGAGAACAGAGAGGAAAGTTGAGGCGGAAGGTCTACCTGGTAAAATGATACCGGATACGACTGTTATGTTAGGAACAGACCAAGATCCAAGATTCACCCTAAGAGTCGGGTCTACATTTATCCAAGCTTCAAAGGATAATGTAGGAAAAATAATAACTGACTTGGAGCAGTCCAAGAAATCCTCTGCTCAGTTGAAAGATACATTGAGGAAAGAGAGGGAAGAAAGCAACAGGCTCAAGAGGAAATATGAAGATATGCAAAGGGAAATGAAGTCCTCAAGACCTGAAGTACAGGCCCTCCAAGGAGAAATACAAGTGCTAGAAATGACACAAGAGTCTTTGGAGAGAGTACAGAAAGAATACCAAGAGTTAAGAACTGAAAAGGAATAGCTACTGGCAAAGGTGGAGGAGCTAGAAGAGCAGCAAAAGATCCTCTTGGAGGCCAATGATCTGCACACCCAAGAACTGAAGAAGGAACACCAGGAACAGATTTCCTCTCTAACAACTGCTCTGGAGGAAGCAAGAGAACAGCAGGTTAACCTCCAACCATTCAAAGAGCATGTCTTGGCCCAAAAGGCCAAGATGCTGTAGCTATAGACTTCTATTGAAGAAGAAATATGTAGAGTGCTATAGATCAATGGACGATTGGAAGAGATCTTGGAAACTGCATCTTACTTTGTGGACAGATCTTAGGATGTCCTCGAGGTCCTGACTGCAAGAATGGCGAGGCTGGAAAACAACGAATAAACTCCAGCAGAGCTGCCATCAAAAGATAAACAAGCCCTCAAGTGGGACTATAACCTAGTGGAGTTTGCCATCAACACCGCTGAAGATTTCAAGAAGGCAGTTAAAAATACAAAGGGATTATGCACTGAGTTTTTTAGAAGACTTCTCATTACCTACAACCGGTGCCAGGTAGAGGCCAAGAAGAGGTTGGATGATTTCCCAGAACACGATTCATTTATGGAGATGTTACAGAAAAGACATCAGGATGAAGAAGCAAGAATGCAGCACATTAAGGCCATTAATGACCAAATTCTGAGAAGTGAAGTAGGCCATTCAGTAGTTAGTGTGCAAATCCTGGAAGACCAGCTTCGGTTAAGCATAGCCAGAGTGGAAGCCATAAAGAACCAGGTCGAAAAATTTGAAATCAACATTCAATTTTTGGAACCCTGCGCATTTGAAGGCGTTGCCTCTGATGCTGCATCATGGAAGAAGTTTCTAGATGCTCAAGTGGGACCCTCCTCATGAAGGATCGGTCATTATTGTAATTTGTAATTATTTTTTATAAAACATTTAAGAAAAGCAGAACGTTGGGAAACGAGGGGTTGGGAAGCCCAAAGGTCACTTTGGGCAGCCCAACAGTCTCACCCTTTTGTATAAAGATAGAAATATTAGAAGGGAAAAAGGACTTTTTCCCAGTTAGATTGGTGAAGACATATTGTAAAAAGAACTATTTCCTTTTGCAATAGATAATTACAGTTTTCCTGTTGGAGAAAGCTTGGTGGAATATTCAAATGTTGTGCTATGGATTTGTTGAAGAGGAACTATTTCGTTTTCAACTTTGTATCCATTAACTGTGAGACTGTTCTAACTCTTTGAACCTATGTTCCTATATGAATGTTCTCCAGTTTATTTTATGAATATTTCCACCATGAGTAATGAATGTCATTTATAAACAATCGACTATCTGGTTGTTGAAATATCTTTAATTGTTCATGCATTGTGGGAAGAGATATCAGCTAACTGTAGTTTCTCTCTATTGTTGCATGCACACTTTACATTACTCATAATTAAATTTCAGTTTGCTCCCCGGGGATAGAGAGGTAGATAGATAGATAGATAGATAGTTCATTTCATTACTGCATATGTGATATAGATGCATGTGAGCCTTAAGACGAGAGGTAAGAACCTGCGCATCACATTATGACTGCTCCCTGCATCCTCATCACCCTGCATGGTTAATTAGGTATATGCATCTCATACATTAAGTCAAAAATACAAAAACTCGATGGACCGGGCCACAACCGGTGAAACCTTTGTTTTGTTATTTGACCTACAGTAGCCGGACCGTAAACCAGGCGGATTCCCTACACCAAATAGTCAACGGGCTAGTTGGGAACGTTGACTGGGGAGAATCCCTTACTATTGTCGCCTAAGAATTTCCAGGCCTCAACACTCCCCCACGTAATATTAGACATATTCAATGTTTGCAAGGCATGGAAAATTTCTTGCAGAGATTCATGGTTAATTTTTTCAACTTGACTAAAGACTTTATGTGTCTTTTAAAGGACACTCCTTTTTTTCTGGGATGAGCGAGCCCAGGAGTCCTTTGATGATCTTAAGCAAGCCTTAGCATCAGCCCCCGTGCTTAGTCCACCCAACTATAGCTGTGATTTCTTGATTTATGTGGTCGCATCCATAGAGACAGTTGGTATGGTTTTGGTTTAGGAGGACGAGGAGCTCAATGAGCATGTCATATATTATTTGATCCGAAACCTTATTGATGTGGAAATCCGTTATTCCCATGTAGAGAAACTTGCCTTGGCCAACGTTCATGCGGTTCAAAGATTGAGACATTACATTCTCCTTTGTCAAACCTTGGTTGTAGCTCATATCAATCCGTTTCAGTTCATACTCACTAGAAGGATGATTGGGGGAAAATACAATAAATGGATTGTTATTTTGCAAGAGTTCAATCTCAAATTTGTTTCAGCAAAATCAAAGAAATCGTTGATCTTTGCGGAGCTCATATCTGATTTTCCAAGTTTAGAGGAGGAGGAGGTTTATGAGGATATTATTGTCGATGAGCATATTTTCCTTATCTCATCTTTGTACCCGTGGTACAGGGATATCATTGTATATTTGCAAATGTTGAAGGTCCCTACTCACCTTTCACGAGATGAGAAACGACGATTATGTCATGTAGCTAAGAACTACCTTATAGTGGATAACACTTTGTACCGCCGTGGGGTAGATTTCATTTTACGTTGTTGTTTAACCCTTGATGAGGCTGAGGTTGTGCTGAATGATTGCCATGGAGGGGCGTGTGGTGGTCATTTATCTGGGATTTCTATGGCCCAAAAAATCTTGAGAGCAGGATATTTTTGTCCGTTTATCTTCAAAGATTTTGTTAATGCTGTCAAGAAGTGCCACCCTTGCCAGGTGTTTGCACATAATATGCGCTCACATCCAGCCCCATTACATCCTATTATCACCACCAATCCCTTCACCAAGTGGGGGCTTGACTTTATGGATTGCAACCCAACTTCAGTTGGGGGGCATCATCACATTATAGTGGCTATCGATTATTTCACAAAATGGGCAAAGGCTATGCCCACTATTAAATCCGACGGTGAGATAGCCATGCATTTCTTTTTCAACCAAATTATTACTCGATTTGACATTCCAGAAGAGATTGTCACTGACCATGGTAGGCACTTTCAGAATAGAATGATGGAAGAGTTGGTTTCAAAGTTAGGGTATAAGTAGGAGAATTACTCTTCTTATTACCCTCAGGTGAATGGACAGGTTGAAGAAGTGAATAAATCACTTAATTCCATTCTCCAACGAACCATCACACAAAGTAAGACGAATTGGCATATCGTGTTATATTTTGCATTGTGGGCCTATAGAACCGCAATTAAGACTACCACCGGTTTCTATCCATATCAGCTTGTGCATGGGGTGGAGTCTGTCTTACCAGTTGAATGCGAAATCACTTCATTGAAGTTAGCTATAGAGCTTTTACCAGACACTTCCGCATTGGAGGAACGTTTGGTCCACTTAGAGTATCTTGATGAGCAGTGTCGAGATGCCTTAGTGGCTCTAGAAGTAAATAAGCATCGCGTCAAGGTCCAATATGATAATTCTGTCCGTCTGAGGAGGTTTAGTGAAGGTGATTTTGTCCTTTTGTGGGATCAAGCTAAAGAACCCCTTGGGGGCAGGGAAGTTTAATCCCATGTGGCATGGTCCTTACGTGGTTAAACGTGTGTTAGAGAAAGGAGCCTATGAGCTAGTAGATTATGAAGGGATAGCCTTGGCGGAGCCTAGAAATGGGATCTATCTTAAAAAATACTATGCATGATCTTCAGCCAGGGCTGATTGTTGTATATTATTGTACAATTTTTTGAGTTGCATAGTTAGGTTTTCTTATGGTGATCGGGTTTGTTGATTAGCTTCTGTTTATTATGGTAGATGTCGATGGAGTCTTCCATTTACATAGGACTTGCCGATGGTGCTAGCCGTCACTCTCAAAACTCAGCTTTAGCTGCTTGGGTGATTTATACTCCTATGGGTCAAGTATTGTCTTCAGGAGGCATATGTTTATGGCCTTCTTCGAACAATGTTGCTGAATATAGTGCCGTTATTGAGTTATTGCATGATGCCATTTCACATGGTGTTCTCTCTCTTGAGGTACGTCTTGATTCACAGTTAGTGGTTTCACAACTTAATGGCTTGTATCGTATTAGGGATCTAGTTTTATTACGAAGATTCTTACATGTGAGATTGCTAGAATGACAATTTGAGAATATAACATACATACATGTTTCAATAATTTTAATCAAGTTGTTGACTCATATGCTAACTATGTGTTAGATTGGCATTTGTTTCGTGGACCATAAGCATATCACAAACATACATTTTTGCACACATATAAATAAATAAAATCGATCATCATAAAATTTTTGCATTAACATCCAAAATGTGATGTCATAATATATAAGTGTCATAATACAAAATTGGGGCTTCCGAACCACCAAAATATAATACATAGTCATACAAAAAGAAGTACTCTCAGGACTCCAAGCCTGTGGAGGAGGAGGGGGGTTCTGATCATGGTAACACACCATGGTTCTAGCTAGCCATTGAAATAATTGAACCCATGCCCATGGTACACCAACCACCTAGCACTGCATGGCCTCAGAAAATTCCTCGACTTGCGCCATGGGTATGAAGTTTGTGTGGATGCTTTGGAGCGTCTTCTCCACATCCGCACCCATGGTGTCATCTCCTCTTTCCCTCTCTCTATGATGAGGGAAAACATCTGGTCACTGTGGTCCAACATCTACATACCCATGATAGATTATCACTATTTTTCGTCACACCAAAACATGTCTTTTGAGTCAAAATATCAACAACAAAAAAATTAATAATTCAAAAAAATTAAAGTGGGTTTTGGATTCATTACCGATGTCGCCATATGTTGCTCTTGGTGGCAGGGGCATGTCTTGATCTCCATAGAATTCTATCCCTGCATAGGCATAGTCATCGATGGCTATGATCTGCCTCCACCACCATGGAAAGAAGTACGCTAGGTAGGGGTTAGCCACCCTACCTCCGCCCAGTCTGTACATAACATTTTCCCAATGTCGTTGGCTGGATCTCAAACTCTGTGTGGAGGAATTTCCACTCTAGGGCTTAGCCTTGGTACATGCTCAAAGAATAATGTGCTTAGTATGCTACTGAAACCAAAGTTTCTCACCCTACCCATATTGCAATCACTGAGCTGCTACTTCATTTTTCTCAACAGCGCAGTGCTTTAGTCATACACTGTGGGTCTTATGCACTCCACTGCATAGAACATCAGTGGCCGAGAGGCCTGATGGATTGAAGCTAAGTCATCTATCCTATCAAGTTCCAATAGTATGGCCTTCTATCCCAACACCTGGATTGAGTTTTTCTGGATTTGAATCCCAACCTTTTCCGTGTTTGTAAAGTAGTACACCGAAATGTACTCATCAATAGTCAAGCCACCTCTTAGCTCGCGAGATCGGATATTGACCACCTATCCTCTTCAGGATAATCCAGTGATAAAGTATATGTCCTCAATTTCTATACTGAGCGACATCCCGTTAATGTGAAAAGACTCAGATTCTGGATCCCAGTAATCCACTAGTATCTGCAACTTTCTTGGTTTGGCCCTAGAGTTTCCAAGACACCAAAACTTATACAAGCCGCATGCACACAAAGCTTGTTGGGCCATTAAGTCACCTTGCACTACCACTTCTACATCACCATGTTCCCTCTCCCTCCATTATAAAACCATCCTACACAAAAAACAAGATATTTCATCATTATTTTCCCTTGAAAACCTCATTCGCAGCAGCATACGTGACTGTTTGAAAAACAACTGCATATGTACACGAGTTTGGGCATTTTTTCCGCGTATAGCCAGCCTTATAAGCAGAAAAAACCCTGGTACCCACGTGGGCCGAAACACACACTTTAGGATGGCCTATAAAATGAAATGGACCATGAATTTTTTTTTTTTAAATTCATGAAATAGGAAGAGGAGGACATGAGGAGTTACCTGGATCAAACGGCGTCGAATTTCGCTGGACGATGCCCCCGAAATTTGAGTTGGAAGTTTTGAGCTCAAATGGGTACAAATTTCAAATGATATGGAATTTTTGAATTGTTTACTATTTAAATAATTTTTTTGAAAATTTTTACCCACTTTCTATAGTTTTGACCGTTTTTTACCACCGTTTTGGACTAATTTGATGATGTAGGAGTCTGTTTTGAGTGCGGTTTGACCATGGTTTTGACCCGTTCGTGTCGATTTCAGGTATTATGTCTAAAATAGAATATAGGTTAGGTTTCACATTCATTTTCACTTTGCATGAACTTATGACCATTTCATTATAACCTTAGGTACGAACCCATTCTATCTTGTCACGGAACCTCCTTGTTGCTTTTAGAAGTGACATGATGTGAATGGTAGAGCTTGACCATACATGGGTACCCTAGTTAGCTCCTTTCTTCATTTGGTATCCATGCCAAAAAGTTTCCTTTAGGGTGTGGGATTTCTTTGTATAGTATCGCCATGACTTTGTGCAAGAGCCTCATACTCCTCTTGATCTTTTTGCTAGCCTTTTCCCCGAGACTCCCTTATATCAAGTTGTAAGTACATTATCATGAGTTTTGCTTGCATTATTGAGCCTCATGTCGACTTCTCTGAGTTTGATTATCAGCCATATAGACCGATCTTGTCTCATGTCTGGCCATGCAAAGCCATTTTATATATCTTTTGTAACTTGATTCCCCATTTTTTCCAGGAGGGGACTTTCCCTCGAGTGTCATTATCCTACACATGTTTCCTTGCATTGAGCATAGGTATGTTCCGCTGCTTGGAACTAGTGTTTTTTCCCCTTGACACTCGTCTCCTCCTAGTCTATAACTATAAAGCACTTTTATTCTTTTCCAATATTTTTAAAATATTTGAACAAGTTCAAAAAAATTAAAAAACCAAAAAGTCAGATAGGAAAAGATGTTATCTTTGACAATAGTCGAGTTGTGTCACCTTCAAATAGAGCACTGTATATCACATCCGTTGGTTGGGTTAATAGTTTGACTTTAGGAGTTGTACTCATTTCTCTGAGTTTATCTCCACCGACTGGTTAAGCTTCTAGTCCCTATGGAGCCTCTGTCGATGCCTCATGTGTCGCATATATGTACCAATTTTGTATACCGAGTCTACGCTTCCTACATTCAGTCACCATTCACCTTTATGCTCTTGTCTGAAGGAAGTTAAAGCCTGAGTCGGGCATTCCTCAATTTTATTGACTTTGCATGTCGGCCATTCCTGGTACTGGTACTAGTTCGTGCACATTATGATCGAGTCCTTCCACATTATACAGCTTTTCTCAGTACCTCGTGTTGAATGATGGGCGATGCCTTAATTCCCTCCTTCCAACAGATTTCATCCCATTGACTTTAGATCATTTATTCTGGGATAGGAGTCTAGAGTCATTTTGAGTGCCTTGAGACTTGCAGTCATCAATGGCAAGTTCTCTCACCATCGACAGTTTTGGGAATACATCAATGTCCCCTGATCAATGGATTCTTTTAGGTGTTCGACATTAACACATTTATTCACACTTGTTAGTTTGCACTCTAGTACCTTGATTCCCATTTTCATTATTGGTGGGTGATCTCGCGTCTGTTAACGATATACATCAATGAACGGTAATCAGATGATGGAATACTATGTTCGACCTCGACACCTCTATTCACATAGTAGGACATGTACTCATAGTGGATTGTGTAGAAGACTTTCCACATTGGTGGCATTCCAGATATGCTACCTGCTTGATCGTGCCAGTGTTCATGAGATTTCAGCTCTCGTGACTTGATTCCAGTGTATGTCAGATATCTTAAGCCATTATGGAGATCTTGATCCATTGTATATCTTTAGCTTTCATGGAGATCATGATCCTTTGCATATCTTCATCATGGATATTCTGATCTATCTATATTGTACATGGCAATGACCACACATGTCATATTTTGTATCGTGCCTATTCATGGCCATTATACTCTTATGTATCTGGGACTGCTATATGTACTTGCAGTCATATGCAGAGATATTTGTACTGTATTTTTGGATGGTTGGTTCTTCCACCTAGTTCTTCATCACTCCTCTTCTGGGATGGACTTATAATGTATTTTGGCCATCAGATCACCCCTCTAACCTCACATATTAGGGGGAATCTGTTACAGCTGATTTTACCACACATGGTAGATCACATATTTATGGTCTTCCCTGTCTCTCTGCAGACTCTTTGGACCCCATGGACCATTTTTGTACCTTTTATGTTTCCAAGATCATCCCTAAAAACATGCATTATTTTCTATACACAACTTTTAAACCCATTCTTGCGTATATACATAGATATGACCCTTAAACCCGTGTACATCGGGATGTGTGCAAAAGGCCAAATAGTTTTGGAGTTTTCCTTGATGTGGATCTGAGTAACTTGTCTCTTGGCCTTCCATATGCCTCAATATCACTCGGATTTGACCTTCCATTACCCCATTGAAGCACTATATAAGGAACCCTTTGGATACATTGAAAGGGGAGGAATTGAAGAGCAAGCAAAACTATAGTCCATTGTTGTCATAGCCTAATTATACTTGAGTCTGCATCCCTTTGTCCCTTGGAGCACTTTGTGTTCTTCCCAATCTTTCCTTTGCTTGTGAGCTTGCTATCGAGAGATGGAGGATTGAGGTGGTGGAGGCCCAGGTGGAGGACTCGGTTTCTCCGGTTCACAGACGTGCCGACATAGGTTTTCATTCTTGTAATCTCTGATTTATATTAATAGAAATATATTTTCCTATCCAATGATGTGCATTTAAATGAAAATTGAATCCATGGATGCTTTTAATTGCTTATACATTATTGATTATATATGCTAGAGTAGTTCTAACACCATTATATAGCATGCTTGTCTTGTTTGCTGATTGTTGAGAGAGCAAATTGCTAACACAAGCGACATTGGAAAAGATCAACGGGGATCTTCATCAACCATCTGGAATAAGGTATGTTTCGAGATCCTTTAGTGATAGATGCTTATTTCTCTTGCATATTGGGAAGGGATTTATTTCTGCAGTTACTATGTCTGTTGTGGTACCCCAAGCCATAGGAAGTTTTCTCCGTAACATAGATTGTTGAATTATCATGTTTCTTTCACTATAGTATCTTGTTCCTTACATTATTTTGCAAGTACAACTAATCACAGGAGAATTACAAGGAAAGGATCACCTTCATCATTGAGGTAAGAAATATTGCCATTCGATTAGTTTAATAATCTAGGGAGAGGATGCATCGCTGTGTATTTTTATCTAGATGTGCTCTATGTAGACTAGGGAAGGAATCTTTTTCCCCATTGATTGATAATTTTCGGTAACATTGCCTCCATAAACTGATTGTCAATTTTCTCCCATAGCCTTCAATTTTTATTGGGCTAGTCTTGGAATATGAACAATCGCAATGGTTTATTTCCACTTCCAAGGGAAAAATATTGGACTTCTCATTTTCCAAATAATTATATTGACAAATTTATTTTACAAGCGAGGTTTATTTTATGGATGTCCAATTCAGATTAGTAAATACCATGGAAAAATAACACGGGCCTCCAAAACCATGGGATTGAAAAGACTAATGGTAAAACCATTTGTGAAATATTTCTTTGACTTTTTACATGCACTTTTACTTCCAACTCCATGAACTTGAAGCCATGATATTGTAAAATATTTTTTTAACTTCTTTACGTGTATTTTAATACTAGTAAAATACACTTTTTACTTTTTCACGTGAACCCTTATGTGTGTGTATGTGTGCATGCGTACACTTCCCTTGCTTGCAAATGCCTCAACTATCAATGACAACATAAACAATGTAATGTATTAATAATGGAATCAATGAAAACATATTGAACACTTACATCAACTCCATGGCGAGATTCCCCTTGGACAATAAAATTTGAAGGCCTTATGGTATAACATAAATTTTAGTATAATAAAATTGTATTAGCATATTGTGTTTTTTTTTTATTTATTTATTTACAATTCAACTCTTATCATTGTAAACTGGTACCTTATAAACGTGATCATTAATATCATAATAAGGACCATATTAATCAAGGGATAATTGTGGATGGACAATCAAAGGATAATTGTGAATAAAGATGATGTGTAACTTGATTTTTTTTTGTCGTAGATTCAAAGTGACACATGGAGAAAGGATGATGGTGAACCTATTAAATAAACATACAAGGGATATGGAGTTTAAAAATGCTAATTTAATTATATAATATATTGTACTTGACACTCTATGGTTCAACCAAAAATCTTATTATTTCTTATTATCTGTCATAGAGTTTTCAATCTCAGATCTCTATGAATACAATCACTAAATTATAATAATTTAATAGGTCTAAGTTAAATGACATATTAAACTTAGAAGAAAAAAATATTTGTTTTAAATATTTTCCTAACCCATTTAAAACTGTGAATGAAGGTGGAGGTGGAGGCCATGATGAGATGAGGGGATACAAATATTTAAAAAAAAAATAACAATAAATTAATTAAATTTTGCACAATGAATCAAATTATCACTCAAACACACCAAACCCTTACCTTAACATGCTATATTATTTAAGAATCATACTCCACTAGCATACTTTGACCCAGGATCATTATGATCCTAAGCACATTATAACCTAAAATCAATATGGGCTTTGATATAATTGACCCATAACACATTATAACCCTGAACACACTAACCTCCTAGTACAATGTAACCCTGGATGTAGTATAATAATTCCCAAGATGCTAATCTCTTAATGCACTTTGATACAATACACACTATACCCCTAATCCCTATGATTTTTGAGAAAATCAACCCTTAACATGTTATTACCCCTAACACAATCACTACCTATTAATATTTCACCCAAACACACTTTGCCTCATATAACTCTATAACCATTTATCATCATGACCCTACTCTATTACTATGCCTAACACACTATGACCTCTACCATATATACCCAATATTCACACATCAATTAGTGTTGAATTCATAAAACATATTGGAGTGGTCCATGTAATAGGAAATATCTTGAAATTGGCTTCAAAATTTGGAAAAATGTATTTTTTTTAATGACTATATTGGCTCGCAGAGTTTTACGATCCATTGAATTTCCTTGAGAAATAGTTGGAGTCCCATTCTCGTTGGATTTCCTTGAGAAGTAGTTGGAATCCCATGTTTATCAATAAGGATTGCATGAGTTGAAGTGTTAGTTGAAATTTTTTTATCTTTTAAATCAAGCTCCCTTCTAGCATCATCCAAGAAGATCTTTTCTAACCACTAAAGGTCCTAGTTTTGAAGACAATATGATATCTATTTTTCAACTCTCATGGAAATTGTATAGATTATATTTTTATTGTTGGACACACACTTATGTTGAGAGGGGGGGAGGGGGGCAAATCAATATAAGAAATTTTTTATTTATTTAAACATTCATTGACCATAAGAAAGCAATCATGCAACATTAACCACAATACACATAATTTACATGGGAATTATTTCGAAAGAAAACCATACAAACTTTTTTTTTATAATTTTGTAGGCACCAATTTATTGTTACAAAGTTTGTAGGAAACCACCTATTGGAAGCACCAATCCCCATTACTAAAGACCAACTTAGACAAAGACACTACTACCTAGTAATTTTATGATTCAACCACACATTATTGATGACAAAGAGTTTTCAACCTCAATCTCTATAAATAAAATCAATAAATTATATTAATTTAATAAATCTAAATTTAATGACACAAATTATATTAATTTAATAAATCTAAGTTTAATGAGATATAAAAGTCAGAAAAGTTAATATTTATTTTAAATCCTTTCCTAACCCATTTATCACCATGTTGCTGCTGCAAAATCTACCTCGAAATAAATTTCATGTTTTAGCCCCCCCCCCCCTTTTTTTTTAGTTTCTAAGCCTTCCTAGACCACCTTTTCCCTCTAAGAACATTTCCCCTAACTTAGTTTTTTTCACAAATTGGAAAAAATATTAAGATGAAACTGAGTTTTTCCACCCGCCGTATCAGATGAACTCATTGAGTTAAGCTGATGTAGTAGAGGAGCTACCCTTTAAGCCTGTTGATCCTTTTCACCCTTTATCTCTTCCGAAAAACTCTCATGAATTTATCGATTCGTCAGTTCTACTCTGGTCCATGGAGCCGATGTTATCGAAGGAAGCTTCCAATTTTCTTTTCGATGGCTTGGTGACAGCCTCTCTGATGCATCGGGTCATCGTGTTGAAACTTGTCGATGGTATCAAGAGCAGTTTCATTTCCTTATCTTCCCGTCGCATCAAAAACTTTCCATAAGTTTTTCGACAGGCCACTTCGGAAGTCTTTGTCGATGTTGTCGAGTGCCCTGTGTGTTTACAACCGATGTATTCCCAAGGTGTCAGCCGATACCACATGGATGAACAAGGTATTAGACGCCAATGGGGTCTAAGTCCTTACCGCTATGGGATCATAATATATTCCCGATAAGGAAGACCTAAGTCTATCCGATGAACATCAGATATATCGCAAGCTTCCACCTGATTACACTCTTAGTTAATTGCCGATGCGACATTTTAGTTGGTGCCAATGGTGTTTCACTCGTGGTCTATTAATTAACCTCTTAACGATTATGCCTATTTAAGCCATCGGGCATTGTGTTACGCTCATTGCTATATTCCCTTAGTGTTTTTGTCATCGTTCCTATTAGATTTATTAACCACTGTGTGGATTCCACCAGCTACACAAGCTTCACACTCATCATCATCCTGTCTGCTTTTGCCGGTTAGGATTCGAATCATTTTCACAATCAAGTTTTGATGTTTTGTTATGGGGAAGATTGTTCTAGTCTTATGGGATTAGGTTTTCCTATCCATAGAATTTATTTATACCCCAAGACCATAGAGGTGTTTTTCTTCATTTTAGGTTTCTAGGGTTGTTTTTATCTCCCATGCAGCAAACTCCGGTTGCTTCGTTCTTTGCTAACAGAGAAATGGGTTTTCCTCACCTACCCTACACCACTCATCCTCTCTACCTCACCATGAGTACTGCACTGTCAGTATGGTGCAGTAGCAGGGCCATGACCAGATGATCATTTTGTCGTCTACATCGTTCCCTGTTCTCATCATCAACACACAAGCAGAGGAGGTACCCTCACTAGCTGAGTTTGTGTTGGGAGTTTTTTCTGCCCAGGGCCAAGTTAAAATTGCCTTTTTGTGAGGATTGTGAGCCATAGTTATTCTCAGTTTGATTCCATATTAAAACCCCATTTTCTTTGAGTTTTACCCGGTCGCAAAGTTGGGTAGGGAAAATTTTGACAGAATCCTGAGGCTCGTTGCTCAACTCTTTTCCATTGTAGCATTGTTTTGATTTGGGTCGGTAGCTATAGGTTGTTCTCCTTGGTGTCACAAAGTTTGTTCAAATTTTTTAAGATGACATGGTAAAGCTCTTTGGTTTAATATGACGTCATGTTGTTTTTGGTTGTTTTCAATCTCGGATCTAGTAGTTATATTTATCATGCATGCATATTAGGATATTGAAATGGATCTAAGACATTGTTTTATAGTTTTTATTGCCTCAATTTTTGTATAGCACCATTCCTAAAAAAGGAAAGAAGAAGTTCTAGACTATGGGGGACAATCCAGAGGTGGAAATCATAACAAAGTTGGAGATTATCTATGAAGATACTAAACCCTTCACTGGAGTCGAGCCAAAGTTTAGATGGGGTCAGATCTATTAGATGATCAAGGACCGGGATGTACCAAATATGGGCTTTGAATACATACCAATCTATGCAAACATAAGGACGTTAGCTATCATGAAGGTGTCCACACGTCCTGAACTCTTCCCATGTGTCGAAGTAATCGACTGGATTCTTCCAAGGGTGGATATAACTAAGATGATTCTGTCAAATGTTAGTGGACAAGGTTTTGTTTCCTACAACCCAACATATGTAGCTCAAGTATGTAAGATACCTACAACTCAGATATATTCAACAAAAAAGTGGTTGAAGGAATTAGAATTGGATGTTTTTGATTGTGTAAGGAAAATGATGGTTCATGGGAAGCAGTTCCACACAAAGCCTTCTAGAGAATATGAAACTGCAAACTTACGTACCCCATACCGAATTTTGTCTTTGATGTTGAACCGGATTTTTGGTTGAGGGAATGGAAAGTTTTATAAGATAAGATGCGTACCGATGACTTATTTTGTAGCTACAAAAGGTGCCATATTAAACTGGGATGATATAGTAGCAAACACTTTGTCCTCATGCATAAGTGCAACACTTGGGGGTTTGTCACAAAGGAAGTCAGATTTTTGTATGATCTCTTTCTCGATTGATTGCATTTTCTGCACCCACCGGTTCCCATCACTAAATTGCAAATGGGATAAGACCAAGACCCCTGTATATTATGTATATCAAATCCTCTGGGCACACAAATACTATAGTTTCTACAAGAGCATCTGTGAGGATTTCTTGATGCCGCTTTACAAGCTAATCTTCCTCACAAAATGCAATTGCATGTCTGAAAAAGCATTGGATATGGTGAGTGATAATGGGGATTATTACTTCTCAGAGGAAGATCTATATTTGAGAATGTACAGAGGATCGAGAGCCCCTTTCTTATTGCCAAAGTATGCTACTGACTATGTTGTTCACAAAGAGGTGGCGAGGAAGCTCTACATAGATGAGATCAGAAACTTCTTATTTGATCAGAAAAATGTTGTATACCCACCTCTCCCTTTCTACATAGGTAGTTATAAGTTTACCAAGGTGAAGAGTGCACCAGAATTTATGAAAGAATTATAAAACTTTTATTTTGGAGAGAAAAGTGTTATCACTCCAGGAAACTCCTCTAGGTTGCAGCTCGAGGATGCCTAGTAACTTAAATGTTTTTATGGTTTTCTAAATGGATCAAGTCAGGTGACCTACAGGACCTCACACTCTCAAGACATGCATGAAACTCAATAAAAAATAAGGCTTCTAACTACCACCGTTCAGAGGTTTGATAATAGGGTGAAAAGATGGAGAACTTATTATGCTGGCAGATTCATACATAAAATAGTTATATATAAATAACTAATCATAACAAGGAAAGTACTTGCAATTCAAATCATCAACATGCAAATAGGATGACAACTATCAGACATCAAATAACATGAATCAACCTGAACAAAACATTCAAGCATAAGTACAGAATAGAAAAGAAGTGGAAGCTGAACATATGATAGCAAAAGAGCTTATATTAGGTCATGAGTAATATGAGAAGCTTGATAATAATAATGGTCAAAAGGTCCTCGAAGTCGAACCCTTGCTTCAAAATAAGTCTTAGGATTTTAAGCCTTTACAAAAATATGTAGATCCTGAAAATTTTGATCTATTTTTACTAAAAATAACTAAAAATAAATGTTTTTTCAAAATTAGGTCAGAAACCCTAATTTAACTACTAGTATATCTAACTGTAATACTTGTTCACTTTTTGAACCTTTTGATTACTGCAGTGAGTACTGGAGTAAATCTATAACTTGTCCTCTGATAGATAAGTTATTGTTGGTTAAAACATGTAGGGTTTGTGACCCTTTCCTCCTTGATGTAACCGCAAAACTGGAACATACCTTCTCTGATGGTGTTCTTCAGCAACTTTCATCTTTACACTTCAACCTTGAGATAGTTATATTCACCCAAACTATTCTTTTGTGCCAAAATATCTTTATGTGCCTCTTTTTTTTTTCAATGGTTAAGGAATCAAAATATCAGGTCTATCAGCTGCTGAAAGCTCTGCTTTCGATGGCTAATGAACCGCTTCAGCATCTGCCTAAGCCATCGAAAGCACTGTTTTTGCAAAAATTGTAATCAAACTCCCAATTCATCCTTTTCAGCTATGTTGTTGACCTTTTGTCTCTTCTTCATCTTCCCCAATGTTTGGAAAATCAGCAACATCCTGGGTTGCCTCTGGATTCTGAAGGCTTACTGCTGCTTCAGCTAGGGTTTCTAGTGCAAAGTGAGCATAAGAGCTAGGGTTTGATCTGCAATTCTTCACCTGCAACCTCAGAAGCCTGATCATCCTGTACAGCCTAGTGTTGTCCTTCATGAACCTCTGATTCCCTTTTTGTAGAAAAAAATACCTTCCTTTCATTTCTAGCAAGGAATTATTCAATTGAGTGTTTTTCTTGTTTAACACTGCATTAGTTCTTTTTATCTCCCTCTCTAAAACTTCCAGTTCATATACTTGCCTCAGCAACTGGTTGACTCTTTGTAACCTGGGCTTACTAAATGAAGCCTTTTCCATTGGTTCACCCTGGTCTTCTTTTGGTGTGGGTGATGGAAGTTCTTCATTTTCTGCTCCAACCTACTCTACTAGGTCAACCCTTCCTCCCTTTCTTCTTCTGAGTCTGAGTAGGGAAAGTTCATAATGTTTTCACTTTGTGCTTAGATTTCCTTTCCCTTTTCACTGATGTCTAGGTTTCTTTTAGCCTGGTTGGTTTTAGAAGGGGAAGATGGCTGATCTACTATTGCTAGTGAGATAGCCCTTTTTTTTCTCTTTCCACTCCTGTGGGTGGTGGATTTCTTCGAAGGAGACTTTCCTTTCTCTTCTGGTTGTAGGCCTATTTCAAGCTCATTCCAGAACAAAAAAATGTGTCCATGCTATGTTTCTCCTTTGTAGCAATTCTTGGACAATGAGTTGTATGAGGCCATGGTGAGACAGCCTTCCTGCAATTCTGGTGGGCTGGGCCTTTACATGGTGTTCCATTTTTGTTAAGCTCTTGTGGAGGTAGAAAGGTAAATTCAAAGGGCTTCTTCCTATAAAATGGTTCATCATTTTGAAGTGATATATCATTGCCCTGTTGTATCTACCTTCATAGGTTATATACACCAAAATTTCTTTCAGTAATTGTTTCCATCTCTCTCCTAGCCAGGTGGATGGAACACTTTTCTTCCATACCACATTTATGTGTTTAGGTTTTAGATAGGATCTAAGCTCCACATTTTTAGTAATGGTGGTCTTAAACCACTTCTCCCCAGTTCTTGGGAGTTATGTCACCTATGCAATTAGGGTTTCATCCACTAGGAACTCCTCCTTGCTTATCAGCACCTTGGATCCATCAAAAGAAAGGGAAAATGCCTCTGCAATTTGCTGGTGTGACCCTTGAACTTTCTCACAAAACCTGTAGCAGCCTACATCTCTGAAGAATTGGTAGAATTCTGGATGTGAGTTAAAATAGATGATGTCTCCTAGTTCCCGTCTGAGGGAAGGTCCTCCTTTCTTCATCTTTGAGCTCTGCTCCTTAGTATCCTACAAAAAAAACCAAAATTTGAACTCTGTAAAGGAAATTAGCACACTGGTTTTAGGGGATGGTCTCAAGCAGTCAGTATGCATGCAAAAAATGAGGAATGTACTGGGGCTATGGTGCTGATTTTGAGGGGTTAACCACTTGATAGGTATTCGAATGATATGATGGAGGATTCTGGTGATATCCACAAGATGGCCAGCTTAGTAATCATTTTTAATTTGAACTTGGTATTCAATGTAGGTTTACTGCAGTCATGGGACAGATGGAGGGTAGATTAGGGTTTTGATTCCCATCAGTCGAGTTAGATCAATAACGACCTCTTTAATCATAAAATTATGCCTTAATGCGGTTTCCCCATCTTTTCGGTGGTTAATTGTACTAAATCATGACCTGTCTTGCGCTGATGAGTTTGATTTGATGGACAGGTAACCGTTTTCTCTTTTCGGCCTTTTTGGTGGTTAAGAGTATCTAGGGTTTAGTTTGCTAGCTACCGAAAGCTGAGCTTTCGGTGGCTAATGAAGCACCGACATGTTCGCCCAAGCCACCGAAAACTTTCTTTCCAAAAAACATGTGTAACGATATTTCAGTGGTTTAATGTGTTTTCAGATCTCATCGTTTAGCTGCCAAAAGGCAGGCCTTTCAATGGCTAATGAACTATTTGAAAGTTCACCCAAGCCATTGAAAGTTTTACTTTCCAAAAATGTATTTCATTTTCTTTCGGTGGTTAATGTCTTCCTGAAAACACTCTCTAAGCTGCCGTAACCAAGGCTTTTCGGTGGCTAATGAGCTTTTGGAAAGCTTGCCTAAGCCACCGAAAGTCCTTTTCCCAAAAATTTATAAAGAACGTGATGAGAAATATTTTGGTGGATAACATGGTCCTGCATTAAACTATTAACTTCCAGAAGCTAGGATTTTCATTGGCTAATGAGTTGTTGAAAACCTCACCTAAGCCATCGAAAGCTAAAACTTTCAAATTTATTAAATAACAGAACATCAGATATCCCAACTTTGTTAGTCACCCCAATATATTTCATAATATGACTTGAAATATTCATCCTATCAAAAAATAAATTGTCTGAGTGAACTTATTGAAAATAAATTTATTTTAGGAGATAACAAAAAATTTTCATAGGAATGATCTAGCACACAAAATCTCAAAATATTGCGCATCAGCGCGGGTGAACTTTGAATACACAAATTACTGGGATAAATATGAAGAGATATATCGCAACGCATGCAACATGCCCGCCTTAAGAAAAATATTCAAGAAGAAAATAACGATTGTGGGAGGAAAAGGAATCAGTAGTGGTACTGCTAAACAACAAAAGAAAGAAGAAGAAGCTGCAAAGAAAAGGGAAGAGGAAGCCCACAGATTGTTACAAGAAGTAGAGAAGTGATTAGTAGAGGAGGCACAATGGCAGAAGGAAGAAGAAGAGTAGAGGTGACAGGAAGAAGAAGAGCATAAAATGTGGGAAGAGAGTGAAAGAATAAAAAAGGAAGCGGTTTCCTGAGCAAGGGAAGTAGCAGAAAAAGAAGTCGAGGAACTTAAGTGAAAGGAGGAGGAAGACTGGGATTGAGATAATCTGGAGCAGGGACAGGACCATGATAATCCCATGGATTCTGTTGTCCCATCAAGTATCATGACAATAGAATATATATCTCCCTTGGTATAGCTTGGACTAATACCTTTCATCCCATCCTGGGAACAGGTAGTAACCGACCTCAATACGATTTTCTTTGATAAAAACAAGAAAAGGATTGTGATGAGATCCGAGAAAAGGGTGGACACTCGAGATCAACTTGTAGATATTATGGTAACAAAGAATACATTTATACATGGGACTAATAAATATCCTAAACTCCTTGCGATGGTAGGTGTAGCATCAACTCTCGCCAATGCAGATAATGTTGTAAAAATTGGTTGAGGATATTGATTGGTATAAGGAGAAAATGTTCCAAATGAAGGAAACCGTAAGGAAAGAAAGAGGAGAAAGGAAAAACTTGAAAAAAGAATCACAATGACATTCTCATAGATTTGGTGAGACTTAAAGAAGCATATCAAATTTTGCAATTAGATAAAGATGCCTTAGTACTGTCAGCTAACATCACTAAAGGAGAGAAAAAGGAGCTTGAGAGAAAGGTTTTAAAGTTAAAAAATCAAAAGGACACAGTTGATTAAAGAGTTGAAGAATTAGAAATTTAGAACATTTTGCTAGATAACCAACTCAAGGTGGCGAATGAAAAACATCTTGATATTGCTCCTTTCCGTAATTAAGCATCTTTGTTGCAAAAGGAAATAAATCAGATTCTATTGAAGTTGGAGGGAGAGATGTATAGAATTAAGCAGATTGAGTCTAGATTGAAAGAGACAACAAACATCTAGTCAAAGTTCAATAAGAAGTTATCAGAAGTGACAGAACTTGTGCAGAACTAGCTAAGTTGGATAGGAGCCAATTTGACCTTCCTGACCAATATGCCTTAGAAAACTATAGGAGGTCTAAATATGGAATTGGAAATATTAAATTTCAGTTGCAAATTAGCAGTAAGGTTGAACACATCCATTGATAAAAATTTGGAGAAGTGTACCGAGTTCTACAAAATAATGTGTTCAACCCACAATAAATGCCAGGTTTTAGCAGGTACTCAAGATCAGGACTTCCCAGATAGAGAGCAACATTTAAAGAACCTTTAGGACAGGATGCAGATAGGGGAAGAAAGCATAGCTAAGATCAAATGCATCAGTGAGGAAGACATTGGAGTCTGGATTGTACAAGTTTCGGTCCACAAGCATCTGTTTGAAGAGTTACTGATTCAAAACTCACCTAAAGTAAGGGAGATAGAATCCCAGTTGTCCAAGCATGGGATGTTTTTATTAAGAAACCAACTAGGCCCACTTAGTCTATTTTTTTTATTCACAAGTGGAGGATTTTATGTAATATTTTTTATTTATTCCTTTTTTCCTAGTAGGCACACTAGAGGATGAAATTTTGTAAACGAAGAGTTAGGGAATCCCAAAGGGCATGGATAACCAAAAGTCATTTTGTAAATGTATAAGTAAAGGTAGAGTAGAATAGAAGAAGGGATTTTTCTGGCTCCCATATGCTGAAACTTTTTGTAAGGATAACTACTTCTTTTTATAATAAAGAGGAATGAATTTTTCTAGAGAGAGGAATGCATGAGTTTCAAAGCATGTTGTGTAGATCGCTGAATAAGGAATTATTTTTGTTTTAGCATGCTATACAATTTGTGAGATCGTTCTAAACCCACTGAACTATTTCTTTGTTATGAATGATTTCATTTTATGTTATGCATCTTATGCAATGATGAATGCTGTAACTTCACAAAGCTATCTTTGTGTTGATTTTCTGTTGTATTTATGTATTTAGAATTTGTCAGCTATATATAGAATTATACATGCAAACAATGCAGTACATCATTCATTTTAGTATCAATGTTGCACCTTGGGGATAGTTTAGAATAGATTTATATTAGTTATTCTTTTCTTTCGTAGAGTGACTATGGGGCAAGAGTGGTAAGATTTAGGGAAGACCTGCACATCTCTAGTGAGGCTCTTACACACTATCACTTGCATTTAATCTAGGTACTTGCATATCATTCATAAAAAATAAAATAGATTTAAAACTTTCCTTTAATTCTACAGTGTCTGGGCCGCTAACCGGACAGATTCCCCATACCAAATGATAAGAAATCTATTTTGGAACAGTTATTGGGGAGAATCCGTACTACCGGTACTTGGTATTTTCTAGGTGGTTTTTAGGACAATGCACCCTTTTAACCTAGGGTATCTGGGGTTACCAACTTACTAATACACTTGTAGACAATCAACTTATCTAGAAAATGAAATAGGAATATGAATAAGACTTGACTTATCCAATTTATGATGGTTGATCCAAGATTGGTCGTCTCCTCTTTCAATCCCCCTCAAAGCCTCCAGGGCTCTCCCAATTCACCTGTGAAAGACAAATTATTCAAGCAATATCTCATATATATATATATATATATATATATATATATATATATCAAAGGTTAGTGAAATACATGTTGATAATAATATAATTGAAATCATTCACAATCCATTATACATGAGAAATAAACAATACAAATATTGGAAGAAGAACTTTCTTTATTCATAAATAGGGAATGGTAAGATTACAACCCAGCTTCTGAGACAAGGACTGCTCTGCAAAATGAGGACACTGAGTTCTGTTGCTCCAAGAGGTATTAGGCATACCACCAACATAACTTTTCTCTTTCAAGAATGATTGAGTATCCCCATCCCATTCCCTCTATTTATACATGGGGAAATAGAGAGGTTTCGAAGGCCAGGATGGTTGAGACAGTTGAGATAGTTATGGATTAAGGCTCAAGTGATCTCGACTAATCGTGATTTATTATTTTTAATATTATATTAAGGTACACACGAGTATGTATATAGGAAATTCGCATGTGACATGCGTCTTTCTCAAAGGAAACTCATGTGTTCAATGTACACACAGGTCGCAATGCAAATAGTCATGTGTGCAACCCTAGTCTCCAAATGAAAATGTATGAAGTTGGTCATGAGATCATGTATCATCGGTCATGTGCATCTATAGTTTTTTGGACTACTTAAATCCTAATTTTCCTTTTGTGTACCGACATATTGGATGTCAGTGCTCGGATGGAGAAGTGCCATTATGGTTGATAACGGATTCCCCCTAATGTGTGAGGTCTGAGGGAAGCGATGGCCGAAATACATTACAATATTTTAATATTGGAGAATTCAAGTGTGCAAGGAAGCCAAGGAAGTACCTGAAACAAATACATATCAATGTCATATACAAAATCATATCTAAGGATACCATGTTCAATATAATGGAACACTATCTCCTTTACAATATTTGATTACATCATATGATATGGGTACAAGACCACATATATTACAAAGGTGGATCGAAGCCACAATATACAATGATGAGTCTTCAAAATATGGAAGCTGTGTAACTGATCATAACATAGTCTTGCACAACTTAGGTTACAAGTGTAAAACTAAGGTCTTCATCAAAATCCAAAGGAACCAGTACAAACCCCACCATGTGAATAAAAGTATTTAAGTCGAACATGGAAAGAACTCAACAGAATGTCAGATAAAGAGTGAAACTGACAACTGAAGCAAAGGAATCCACCAATGATGATAGTGAATCCTAAGGTACCATCATCAAATATCTAGGTCTTCATCTTTATGAAGTACCGATGAGAAACCATACTATGATGATGAAGGCAATGGATCATCCAACAGATCACAAGAGTGACTAGGAACTAGATACATGAAGGTAGACACAAGTAATACTCAGATAAGACAATGATGGTATCAAGCTAATAGTCAGATGAAGGGATAAATCCTAGATTAACTTGCAGATAGAACAACTATACTTATCTATCATGTAGGAGACATGATCAGATTCCCCAAGTCTAAAGGACAAGTGGAGGAGTAAAAACTTGAAGTGATAGCTAAGCTGAAAGTGTAAACTGAAACATGAGTATCAGAAAGTTCAGAGAGTGTTATGTTCAAGGATGATATGATGCCATTTATAAACCAAAGAGAGTACTTCTTCCTTATCTTACCTGTTAAATTTTAACGAGAATAGGAAATTCAACTCAGGTCTCTATTCATTTTTGACAAGCTTGAAGAGGGGAGAGAATAATTCTTGATAAGGTCACTGATTCGTGAATTTTATGAGCCTAAACTAGTACATGCTCGTTGGTGTTTTCATATTTAGAGAGTCTGAAAACTCCGAAGAAGAATCCAAGGGGTTTCTTTTTTCGTCCAATTTAGTCTCCTAAGGTCGAAAAAGTATAAAACATACCACAAAATAACTCTCTTAGCTTCCGAAGAAGTAAGGCACACCTTTCTCATACTTAGTCAAGAAGGTCCAAAAATGTTAAATTACCACCTACCCATTGCCCCTTCAAAAGCAACATATAGCCTAAGTTTTACAAGTGTGAAGGAAGGAAAGATCACTCAAAAAGATCCATTTGATTACGAGAAATGTGGCTTACAATAGTAAACTTGATGATTTCTTCTTTAGGGTTTAACAAGCATGAAAAAGACATAAAGTACACTCGAAATATTTTTCATGTTTAGGTCCAGAGCACAAAAAAGACAAAACTAAGCTCATATTGAATGCTCTTTTTCAATAAATTTAGTCCCTCAGGTCTAGAAAAGCGATAAACCTATACCTGAGAATACTCTTCTCAATTCCGAAGAAAAGAGAGTGTTCCTTTTTTGTATTATTCCACATGGTCCAAAAAAGAAATAAACTACCACCAATGTGGATGCCCATTCACATATTCTTAATGAGCCTGAATGGACGAGTTTACTCCACAATCAAGTATATTTTAAGGAGTTAGACCTGGGCCTAAAGAAACTCCAGAAGGGTGGGGAGCCTTATAAACAAGGATAGATGTAAAAAGAGACCAAAATGAGGCTCGATTTGGCATGAAAAATAGCAAAGAAGGCTCCCCTAAACCTATGAACAATGTGGCATGAGTACCAAAAGACAACAAAGTGTTCTAAACTAGGTTACTCATGGAAGGAAGGCTCTATCCACGGAAGAACAATGATGTAGACGGGGTAAAATTGGTTAAACACCATAGTCTGTGGTCAAGAGAAGTCATCTTAAGGTTAAGAGCGAATAAGGTATAGATACATAATAAAATATGAAAGAATCAAATCCTACCATATATGAGCAAATAACAACCTTTAAAATACTTCGAATCTGTTGCAATAGGAAAAAAGGACATGGTATTAGTTCAATTATAAAAATAATTTTCGAACTATAGGTTAAATACCCACAAATTGAAAGTTTTCCTATATATAGTTCAAAAATAGAATTAAAACATACCATTTCATGTTTTTTACCCAATTTAGCAATATTTTACCTCTGACTTGGATTGCTCAACACGGAAAAACCGATGGACGATTTCGAATTCCGCAAGTGTCAGGTTAGGTAGCTTTCTCCTCTCTTACATTACAACCATTTTAATTTTCAATTCCATGCCAATTTTTATGTTTTGATCTTGCCCTAGGTATATTGCATGGTACACGTAGGGAGGCAACTTATATAGTCACATACACGCATTGTACACATGACCTTCCCGAAGGAAACTCGCATGTCACATGCTACCTGTCTTAAGGACAGTTGCATGTACTGGGAAACATATGAATTTTTAAAATATGGCCAAAATTAAAAGAAAATAATATTTTCTAATGATTAATAATGATCATATGGGCAGGTTCAACCATGGTTTTGGAATGGAGGGAGCGAGAACATGAGGACATGGACCGCGAGGCCCTTGACGATGCCCCCACTGTGCATGCATTACGACAATGTGGGTTACTAAAGTTCTTCTGCACATCTCCAATGCAGGCCAATGTCTGCTTGCTTGAACATTTGATTAGCTATTGGGACCATGACCTAGGTGCTTTCAATCTTCAGGGTGAGATCTTGGAGATATCCTTGGAAGACATATACTTCATCATGGGGTTGTCTCGATGGGGAATGCCTATCAATGTCGAAGGTACCGACATGGGCGGTGACCCCATGAGTGTCCAAGATTATGTGGACACTTACTGCATGCCTAGGAGTCGAAAAAAAGGATCATGCATCCCAATAGTTCATATTGCTAACTTCCCACTTCAGGTAGTGGTAAGTGCCATAGTACGGGTTGCAAGATCTTTGTCATTACATCTTGCCACTCAGACACAAATGAGGGTGGCAGTTGAGTGTTTACAAAGGATTGTGTTTGATTGGTGCTTGGGTATAATCTTGATTATGAAAAAAAAAATATTTGACTGTAAGAGAGGTCGCTGCAAGAATTTTGGGTATTCAAGTGTATTAGTGGCCTTATTTTTTGAGAGAGTGCCTGCAATCAGCCCTACGGTACCAATTCCAACTTTCTCTCCTCACCAACCTAGGTTGACTAGGTGGGGAGAAGTCTTCCTTCGCCAAGGAGGCATAGGATCAGTCTAGTTTATGTACGATGATGACTTCTATGTGTTCTAGGGACGACAGTTACTAGCACTTGAGCAGTTTCCCTATACAAGTTTAGAATTTAGAGGATACAATGATCTCGTCCTCCCACTAGGAGGAATGTGGGGAGAGATAGGTATTTTTCTTTTTATGTTTTTAAATTTTTATGAATTTTGTCATAAAATTATATACATATGTATAAGAGTTTTTAATCCATTTTAATGTTTAAAATGTAGATATTGGACCTATCTGCCCTGATGGGAATCCTAGGATGTATGTACATCCTGTACCAAGTGGAAATTAGGGTTTGATGAGAGTGCTCGAGGGAAAGCTGGCCAAGCTGACCCAAAGAGTTCCCACTATAGAGATTGAGCATATTCATGTTGTTATGGAAGAATTTTTTGTAGGGATCCCACTTATCTGGATACACCTCATGAGGAGGGTATCCAGGGCCATTCTAGTTTATATAGAAGCTAAAGAGGTTGCTTCAGCTGAAGAAGCTAATGATGAGGATGATGATGGTGATGCAAGTGATGTAAGAGATCAGGCCTAGATCTATAAGCATTTTATGGATTACGATCCAAATTTTTGTATATTTTCATAGTTATGAATGGATCTTAGGATCAAAACTCAGCCTATCTATGGACAGATTTTTACATATATATATTTTACCTGGTTATTTACATGTGTTCCAAATGTATCTATTGTGTATTTTTTACAAAATGTGTGTTAAGTGCCAATCAAGAATATAGTTCGCATATGCATCATTTAATGTATTTTCATTCTGTGGAATATGATTAAATGAAATATAATCGAAATTTCTTTCAAGTAATCTAACCTGCAAAAACTAGCGTAATAGGGTAGGGTTTCACACATGATAAGCTCCATTGGGTGGGGAAACCACCAATTGAGAGTCAAGTCTAAATTTCAACTGGGTGATACCACATGACAAGGAATCCCATAATAACTCAATAACAACCCTGTATTCTGCCACATTTTTGGTAGCAGGACCTAGACAAGCACCTCCAAAGGCAACTAGCTGTCCCGAGGGTGAATAAATAAAGAAAGGTTACAAGTATGACCACTAGTACCATCTACAAAACCTACGAACCACTTAGATTACATATAAAACAATCACTAGATGATATAAGAACACTAACCAAAAAACTATTGTACATAAAATTACATACAAAAAAATCACTAAGCCTAGGAATAGTACTTCTTCAAGTAGAGCCCATTTCTAGGCTCAGGAAGCTTGTTTCCATCAAAATTAGTTAACTCATATGCCCCTTTTGTCAAGAACTTTGACACAATGTAGAGTCCTAACCACATTGACCTAAAATTTCCTACCCCCAAGGGTTTTTATCTTGATCCTAGAGCAAGGCAAGTCCCCCCTCAGAGAAAATTATAGGATTGACCAATTTATCATATTGGTTTTTAACCCTATTCTTATGAGCTTCGCTTTGCATTAACGCATCTCTGCATTGCTCATCTAGATGTTCCAAATGTAGCAAATTTTCTTCTAATTCAGTCGTGTCTAGAAGTACATGAATAGAAATTTTAAGTGATGGAATTTCACATTCAACCGGAGTGACTACTTCCACCCCGTGAACAAGTTGGAAAGGTGAAAACCCCATGATAGTTTTAACATTGGTCCGGTATGCCCAAAGTGTAGGATATAGCATAACGTACCAATTTGAGTGGCCTGTGTTAATACTACACTTAAGAATGGTCTTCAAGGTCTTATTGACTGCCTCGACTTAACCATTCGCTTGTGGGTAAAAGGAAGACAAGTGATCTTGCTTAAACCCTAGCATAGTAGCCAATTCAGTCATCATGCTATTCTGAAAATGATTGCCATGGTCAGTGAAAATATCCTTTGGAATTCTGAAGTGAGTGATAATCTGGTTGAATATGAAAAAAACTACATTTTCACCGTCAGCCCCAAAGGTGCGCATTTCCTCTGCCCACTTGGTAAAGTAATCAACAGGGATAATGATATATTGTGCCCCCCAGCCGAAACTGGGTTTCACATCACGTAATCCACCCCCCACTTAGTGAAGGGGACCATTGTGATGATGGGAAACAAGGAAGCAGGATGTGAACACATTTTCCTGGTATAGAGATGACATGGATGACATCGCTTCACTGCCTCGACACAATATTTAAAGATCGTGGGCCAGAAATAACCGGCATGCAAAATATTCTGGGTCATTACTAACCCAAATAAATGACCTCTGCATGCTCTACTATGGGAATCATTTAGGACATGCTTGGCCTCCTTGTGGGTGAGGCACCAATGCAAAACAAAATCTACCCCTCTACAATACAAAGTATCCCCAACAATAAGGTAGTTTTTCGCATGTACACACATTTTGCGCCGCTCTTCCCTCGAGAAGGCTGTAGGACATTTCAAAGTCTATAGATATACAAGTATATCTCTATACCAAGGATCAGAGGTTGAAATCAGAAAAATGTACTCATCTAGGAATGAATCTTCCTCAACAGCAACATTCTCTTTCGTTGGAAATTCTGCAATAAATTCTACAAAAACTAAGCAATTTTTAGATTGGAAGATTGAAAATCCAAGTGAAACTCCTAGAGAATGACTATCTACTTATTGAATTTTCCCTTGATTATGTGTCGGGACAAAAATACTGAAAGGGATTAACATATGCCACTACTATAGTGGTCCTCATTAGGATGTAGTGACGTAACCTCTGCACAACATAAACAGCTGCTAAATCCAACTTCTCAATTTGCGAGTATCGAAGTTCAGGACCATTCATCACTTGACTAAGGTAATAGACGACATGCTCTTGGAGCTTGTCATCTTCCTGGACTACTAATACCCCAATGGTCAATTTCAACGTAGCCAGATACAAAATAAAATCTCGAGAGTAATCCAGCAGGCATAAAAAATGAGGTGACAACAAATATTTCTTTAATGCCTCAAAAGAAAGTTGTGCGGTTTCATCCCATACAAATGGAATGTCCTGCTTCAATAGGAACATGAAACCCTTAGTGATTTTGGCATAATTAATGATAAAATGTCGAAGGAAGTTAGACTTTCCTTGCAGGCTTTGAAGTTTCCTGATAGAACGATGAGGAGGTAGATTTACAATGGCCTCTACTTTTAAAGGATCCATCTGAATACCTTTGTTTGAAACTATGAACCCGAGCAGCCGTCCTGACTCGATGCAGAAAACACACTTGTGGGGATTCAAGTATATTTTTTAATGTCTACATCATTACAAAATTAAGTGGAGATGATCTAGATGATCAATCCTATTACGAGAATGAGAAGGAAAATCATCAAGGTAAGACTCAACAATGTTCTTAATATCATGGAAAGCAAAATTCATTGCCCGCTGAAAGGTAGCCCTTACATTTTTCAATCCAAAGGGAATTTTTCTGTATGTGAAGGTACCCCAAGGAAAAATAAAATTCATTTTATGCTAGTATTTTGTCTTAATTTGAATTTGATTGTACCCAGAAAAACCATCCATAAATGAAAAAACTTCACTCGTCTCACAAGAATCAATTATTTGATCTATAAAAGGTGTGGGGTAATTGTCCTTGGGACATGCCTTGTTCAAATCACAAAAATCTATACATGCGCGTATCATCCCTTGTTTCTTATCAATGGGAATAGGATTGGATACCCATTCCGTCAAAGCAATCAAGTAGATGAAACCATCTTTTAGCAGTTTTTCAACCTTAACGGCTTTCGCCTTATGCGGGTTAACATATCTGAGCTTTTGTCAAACCGGTTTGGCATCATGATAGGTTTGTATTTCATTTTCAATGACCGATGGATATATTCCTAGAATCTCCTCATACGACCAGGAAAACATGTCGTGAAACTCCTTAAATAAGGCAATATAGATAGCAATCTCCTCTAGAGAGCAGCTTGCACCAATATGTACATTTTCGACGACGTCTAGTTTTGTAGAGATGTTAATCATAATGGTTGCATAAATGCTTTCCATATTCCCCTTGATAAAAATTCCCTCCCTTGGAAAGTGATTGAAAGGTAAATCAACATCATCTGCTAGTCTCACATGGAACTCTTGGTTTTCGATTCTACTCAGCTCTAGAAGGAAGTAGGATCTATGGTGAAGTTCTTCGTAGATCTTGTCTCGCCCACTCATGGCTTCCAAAATGGATTCATATGAAGGCAAAACCATGTCTAAGAAATCATCTTATTATGAAGAGTTGTCTTCCAAATCAGGAAGATAAGCTTCTTTCGACTCCTCTAAGACTGTAGAAGGAGTCAAAATCGGATCAGCAGTGGTGTTAATGATAGCTTGGTAATCCACTTCCATTGCAGATAAGGGAACATGAGGTTCGTAACGGGTAGGAAGGACCCAAGGATGGGTTCTATCGACAACCGTTGCGATAGACTTACCTATAGTCGTAAAACCTTGATAATTTATCGAAGCTGGGATATCAAATGTGCCCATTAACGATGAATACATACCAGCCCCCAAGCTCTCAGTAGCAGGCTTGACCTGATCAACAAATGGTACTGTGGACTCATTCATTTCCAAACATCCCCTTCAAGTGAAATTGAGTTGGTCAACAACAACCAACTTTCCTTCACGTGGAAAAACCACAAATCGAAGAATAACTGAAGCAATTGCACACATAGCATAAGTCCAGCTTCTCCCTAGAAGCAAGTTATAGTCCAATGGGGCATAAATTACCTCCACTTCGATAGACACCACTTTCCCTACCAACTTAATCTCAAAATATGGTAGGATAGCATGCAGGAGGAAAGACCTCTCGTCGAAAGCAGTAAGAAAGGTGTTTGATGGAACTAGCTCCGGGGAACCCAAAGCCTTCCAGCAAGAAAGAGACATGACACATGTGGAGGCACCCTCATCAACAATTGTTTGTCCAATGGTTTTCCCACCATGGATGACATCTACTAATAAGTCCACATGATACGGTAGGCACATCTTAACATCTAATAGATTGAACTTTTCCATCAGACTCGAAGAATCCATGCTGCCTAAAGCTGCTAAAAGGGAATACCATTGAGCGAGATAACTTTGAAGCACTTCCAACACAGACATCACACAAGGAGTTTGGGCCAAATATTCCACCACTGAGTAGTTAGAAGCATCCCTAGAGTTTGGGTTGTGAAATTCCTTTTTGAATATACCTTCGGTATTTTGGGCATTGGATCAACAGTTTTTTTATTGTGAGATGGTTAGAGGTTTCCACAATAAATTTACCCCTCTCGGGAGCGTCCGTCTCATAATTTTTATTTCTTGTTTGTATCAAGGTACTGGATCGTACCATGTTGATATAATTTTGGTCAGGAGGGGCACTCAAAGTGCCCCAAACTACATTAGAAACAGAAGCTAAATTATGTCCTTGGTGAAAAGGACCCTTCAAAACAATTGGTTGTTGGGTCTTGAGCAGCTTCTGAGTTTGTTCCATGAGAGGGAATTGATGAGTCAAATGATCTCCCTGGCACAACTTACAGGGAAATTTCACTTTCAAATTTCACTTTCTTCTTATCTTTCTTGCCCCCATCAACATTTTTCGTGGGTTTATTCTTGTTTTGGTTTCCCTCACCTTTCTTCCCCTTCCTCTTCTTCCCACCGGGATGCTAATTTCTCTTTTGAGAGAATTGAGAAAAAAAAATTGCATTTTGGGGTGAGGGCGCAGTCTTAGCTACCTCTGTTGTAGACTGCTTAATGGAAAACTCATAGAGTTGCTTATCCAAAGACTCTACAATCATGATAATTCACTGAACCAACCACACCATCGACATGGGGTCTAGGCTTGGGTTTCTCAACACTATTGGTAGACCGCAATGCCTCAGGTATTATTTCATACAGTATCCCAGACTGAGCATATATCAAATCCAACTGCTAGGCCCTGAGGATGGCCTCTTCTTCAGTAGTCACCCCCGAAGTGGATACATCATTAGATATGTAAGGAAACAAAGACTTAAGGAACCACTCTAAAAGAAACTCAGGGGGAATCGTGGATTTTATAAGCCTCTTCTATCTTCACCACTCCTGGATATGATATGAAATGTGAGTGGCTTTATCTTTCCTAAAAGTAGACAAGAGGTCTATACCAACATCATACCGAACAAGAAGCTAGAAGTGGTTCAAGAATACCTCCACTAAGTCCAAAAAACTGTCAAACGCAGTAGAGAGCATTTCAATATACCACTTTACTGCAACACGATTCAAATTTCTTTGGAATATCCTCAACCGAATGGTGTCATCGTTCATTGAGTTGGAAGAGCCCCATAAATGGAAAGTGGCGATGTGGGCCCCTGAATATTCCTAAGTTTTTCCCTCAAACTTGTGAATGTCTGAAGGTAACTTGGTTGGAACAGGTGGCCACATAGCACTATGTTTCACTAGGTCATTCCTCAACTTGTTCAAATATGGTAAGTTCAAAGTTGCAAGAAACGGAAGTTTAGGCCTAACCGGAGCTTGAAAAGTATGAGATTGGGAGGTAGAAGGACTTTCCCCCTAGTTCCCAAATGTAAAGGTGGGGTTACCCCTAGCTACCGATTGTGAAGTAGTCGGACTACTTTGAAAAGGATTCCACCCATATGCTAGTGGATTATTTATGTGCGGTGCAGTATAAGTAGTTTGAGCCCCTCCCATATGAAACTGGAGTTTGAAATACTGTAGTAGGTATCGCTCTGCTAAAAAGAGAGAAATACTGGAGTAGGTAGATATACCCTCTGCAAAGCTTTCCATAATGCTTCTCACGGGAACAATAATCACAGGTGAAGTAACTTGGAAGAACCTGGATGATCACATGATCTTTTAAATCAGTAAGAGGGGGGGTTAAAGTTTCTTGCAAACTTGTCATCCTATAATTCCTCAATCTTTGATGTGGTTGTATCAACCTGATTTGTCGTAAGTTCTGGTTCATTTGGAACTTCGCTTACTCCTACCGGTTTGAAAGAACCATCAGTATCTAATCTTTGCCTTTGAGGGGGTGGTGGAGGATCCATTGTAAAAGATGGAGGAAGGTTTTGCAACCTTATTGACCTTCTGAGAAGTTGGTCCTCCACCGTTAAAAATTGACTCTTCACACACCCTAAGGCCGACTAAATACAAACAAACCACATAGCACTCACTAAAAAAAAATCCTAAAGATAGACATACAAGTCGGTATAAGATGTGCTTTCCAAAAGAAATTTGATAGATGGTTACTTAGCATCTCTATAGATCTTCTTAGGCACAAGTGGAGGAATCACCCAACCACCCTCCCACACCTTCTACCGGGCTTACCTTCCAAGCCCATCCAAGGTAGACCAGAAATAGCCTTCCCGTATACCTAGATGTCAAAGAGACTAAATGCTACCACAACTATACTAACAGTCTGGGGGGACAGTCGAAATCCTGATTCGTATGCATGGGCAGGGTAGCAAAGTCCAAAACCTTGTCAAAAATGGCACTGCACGGGGCCCAAGAGATGGTATTGACAAAAGTCCCCATATGCATAAAAATCTTGGTCTACGCTCGAACAAGGAATCGTAGGGTTATCTCCTCAATCTAGGTCCTAACGCGGCCTCGTGCTTAAATCTCGTTTGAGAGGAGCTTCCCAGATACAATCAACATAGAATAAGATTTACCTAGTAATTGGCCAACTACGTCTGAAATCAAATACTTGTGGAGAGTTGAAACTCCCTAATCCACAAGTCTAGCCTAAGCTAGTTGGTGTAGGAGCCTAAAAAATAAAAATTGCTAATAATTTTTAATTATATCATTCATTTTAAAAGGTTTTTTTTAGTCAGAGGCAAATGGCGTGAAACTCATGTGGTGTTATAGACTCTATAAAGGAAAACATAAATGATACATAAAAGTAAATTCAAAGTAAATTGCAACTACTAAGCCAACTTTGTCTTTTCTTTTTATAAATGCAAGTTAATGAAATTAAAGCTAAGTATGAGAAACTACAATACTTTTTAATAATTTTTGAAATTTTCTTTGAAAAATAACGAAAAGCAAGACTACATGCAACCTATTGCAAAATATTTTTGTCTTTTCTTTCCAAATAAATTCAAAAGCTACAATGCAAATGAATGCAATACTTGAGCAATTTGACTAATCCAAAGCATATAAAAGTGAAATGAGGCAAAAGGATCCCAAAGTGACCTACTTAAACCAAAAAGGGAGAATAATGGAACAAAACCTAACTTTGAGAAAACTAACCAACTTAAAAGTTTTCTAGATCCACAAAGAAAAAGTGACAAAATGAGACTACAAGAAGCGGTACAAAGTATAAAGCAGTCAAGGACTTGATCACTGACATACAACACAAGCACTCAGACTTACAAACCAAGCAGGAGGATCACCTACACTCACTAATGCAAGAAAATCAAGCATAAAAACTCAAGGACTTGACGAAATCAAGCATACGATGTGACGTACAGACCTTAGACTCACAGAGTCATGTCATAAACAAAGCCTCACAAGCAATCAAGAAGCCAAAAAGAAGGGAAAATCAAACCTTATCAGAACAACAGACTGCTACAGGAAACACACAACTGTCTATACAGACAACCCGCGTATGACATGCGACTGTCCAAGAGGAAACCTGCGTGTACATAGTGAAACACACGACTGTCTAGGCAGACAACCCACGTGTGATACTAAAAGTTTTTCAAAGAAAAAATATCAGCAACAAGGACTCTGATCAAGCCAAACTATAAACCAAAGGCCAAAAATAGACTAAACACACCCAGAATCAAAAAGAAGAAAAGGCTAGTAAGGGGACCTAAAGAATGGACCCACAGCAGGCTAGATTCCCCAGCAGAGTCGTCGGTTCTATTGTTCAAGACAATGAACCCTTATAACCTAGGGTCTCTGGGGTTACCAACTTACTAAGACACTTGTAGACAATCATCTTATCTAGAAAATGAAATTGAAATAGGAAGAAGGCTTGACTTACCTGATTTATGACAGTTGATCCAAGCTTGGTCTTCTCCTCTTTCAATCTCCCTCAAAGCTTCCAGGGCTCTCCCAATTCACCTGTGAAAGACAAATTATTCAAGCAATATCTCATATATATATCAAAGGTTAGTGAAATGAATGCTCATAATAATATAATTGAAATCATTCATAATCCATTATACATAAGAAAGTAACAATACAAAGATTGGAAGAACTTTCTTTATTCATAAACAAGGAATGGTAAGATTACAACCCATTTTCTGAGACAATGACTCCTTTGCAAACCGAGGACACTGAGTTCTGTTGCTCCAACAGATCTTAGGCATACTACCAACATAACTTTTCTGTTTTAAGAATTATTGATTAGCCCCATCCCATGCCCTCTATTTATACATGGGGAAATAGAGAGGTTTCGAAGGTTAGGATGGTTGAGACAGTTGAGATAGTTATGGATTAAGGCTCAACTGATCTCGACTAATCATGATTTATTATTTTTAATATTGGATTAAGGTACATGTGAGTATGTATATAGGAAAGTCTCTTCTGACACGTGTCTAGCTCAAAGGAAAATCTCATGTTCAAGTACATCCGGGTTGCAATGCAAATAGTCACATGTGCAACCCTGGTGTCCAAATGAAAATGTATGAAGTTGTTTAGGAGATCATGTATCATTAGTCATGTGCATCTATAGTGTTTTGGCTTACTTCAATCCTAATTGTCCTTTTGTGTCCCAACATATTGGATGCCAGTACTCGGACGAAGAAGTGCCATTTTGGTTGATAACACCAGGCATCAACACATCATGAATAAGGGTGGAGGTAGGGGTGGAGGTAGAGGTCACCTTGAGGTGGTGTTGAGAGGAGATAGGAAGAAATATTTTTTAAAAATTAACAAATAAATTAATTAAATTTTTCACAATAAATATTATATATATATATATATATATATTTTAAAATCTTCCTAACCTATTTTCATTATTTTAATATTTTCTGGCTTAAAATGGGGATAGAAATGGAGTGAAAAATAACATATTCATTGATTAACTTCTGTACAATGAAACAACCTATACGATTGGTCAAATTTGTTGTGGCTATATAAGAGATGAGATGGGAACCATATAATACAACAAATTGAATTGATCTGCAATTCCATTACTGAAAAGAATGGATCTCATAATTCCAGAGGAGTGTGTTGACGCTCTGGTGAATGAATCTACTTACGACCCACTTCAACTACCTCTCACCGAAGATCCTTCTCAAATGATTTACAACTATAGAACCCCTACACTACTACTTAAAAAGGAAATATTCCCGCCACTGCCCTTTTGCATTGGAAGTTACAAATTTACTAAGGTTAAAAGCGCCTTCAAATTTGTAAAAGATTTGAAATTTTTTTTATTTGGAGAGAATATTTTCCATAGGAATTATGTGAAAGGAAAAGTTGCATATCATTGTACGTATGTTGGAGTACACTATGAATACTCTCATCACTTTGATAAGGATGAAGATTTGTATAGAAACACCAGAAACATGACTGCATTAGGTAAATGTTTCAAGAAGAAAGGAAACACCAGTAGGGATAAATAAGGCAGCAGTGCAGCAAAAAAGAATTTGTAGAAATGGAAAGAAGATATCTTGAAGCTACATGAGGAAGTGAGCAGAAGAGGCTCAGATACAGCAGGAAGAAGGTGAGAAGAAACAAGCTGAAGAGGCTCAAAGGAAAAAAGAGGAGGAAGAAAGATTACAAAAGGAAGTAGAAGAAAGAGCGTAGAAGAAAGCTGAGAAAGCAACTGAAGAATTGAAGAAGAAAGAACAAGAGGATAAGGACAGAGAAAATTTATACCAGGACACTACCCAAGACAATCTGATGGACCTTCCTACTTCATCAAGTGGCACGATTACAAGAGATCACATTCCTTTTGCATAACTTGGACTCATTCCTTACACTCCATCTAAGCAGCATATAGTGGCATGCTTAGATACCATTTTTTTCGATAAGGCAATAAAAACTATTGTTAAGATATCAGAGAAAATATTAAAGATCGACACCCAACCTGATGTGGTTACAATTATTGAGAAAATTGTTGTGGAAGTCACTAATAAAGATCATAAATTCCTAGTATATGTAAATATAGCAGCTGCACAAGCCAATGATGATAATGTCAACAGGTTGGTGGAAGATGCAGAGCATATAAAGAAAGGATGCTTAAACTGAAAGACACTTTAGTCAAGGAAAGAGGGAAAGGCCAAGAACTAAAAAGGAAACACGAGGAAAAACTCTCTAAAAAGGAAAGACTCCAAATAGAGTATCAAAATTTAGAATTGTAAAATGATGCACTTGAGGTGTAGGTTTCCATTATGGAAGGAGAGAAAAAAAGTTTTTGAGGACAAAATTTTAGAATTAGAGTCACAGAAATCTGTTGCAAATAGACATGCGAGGGAACTAAGAACTTGAGTAGAGGAACTACAGGCACAAAATAGGTCACTAGAGACTCAACTTAATATAGCTAATGAAAGGAATCCTGACATTACCTCTTTCCATGATCAATCCTGCATGATCCAAAGAAATATCGATCAAGTATAAGTAAGACTCATGGATGAGATATATAAGGTCAAGTAGGAAAAGACAAGATTGAATGCAATAGCAAATGAATCACTTAATTTCAGGAAAAAACTACTAGAAGTTGGTAAGAAAGTTCAAATCTAGTTGAATTGGGTAGAAGCCAATTCAATTTTTCCCAAACACTTGCCTCAGAAGACAATAGGAGGTATGAAAATAGAATTGGCGCTCCTAGAATTTTGCAGAAGTCTTCTATGGCATTGAACAATGAAGTTGAAAAACTCTGGAAAAATGCCTGAAATTTTACAAAAGGATGCGACAGGTCCACAATAAATGCCATCTTTCTTCAGTTTCAAAAGTCAATGACTTCTTAGACAAAGATCAGCATATGGCGTATATCCAAGACAGATTGCAAGAGGATGAACAAAACATTCAGAAAATTGAAATCATAAGTGAAGAAGTGGTTAAAACCTGGATTGCACAAGCCTCTGTTGGTAATTATTTCTTGGAATACCTATACAGATTAACTCCAACAAAAGTGACAAATGTGGAGAGGAATACATTTCAAAACTGTCTGGGCCTACTTGAAATTGTTGTATTTTTATGTATTTTGTCACTTTATGTAATTTATTATTCTAAGTGTAAAGGCACTAAAGGACAAAATTTTGGAATTCCTAAAGTCAAGGAAGTCGAAAAGGAATTTGTAATTATATTATAAATAAAGGTAGGAGGTACAATAGAGAGGACATTTTGCTGGAACAATAAGGTTGGTTATTTGTATTAATAACTGACTTTTTCTACTAATAAAGAAGGACAATTTTGCTGGGAAAGGATTGCACGGGTTTTACATGGATTATGTGGAAGTTCAAATCTCAAACTACTTCTCTTGAGAATCTGTATAATTGTGATATCGTTCTGACTTTTATGAACTATTTCTTTAATGATGAATGATTTTGTTTTTCATATAAAATTCTATGTATAAATTGAGTAATGAATTCTTTCTTATTTCAAAGCTATCTTTGTTAATATTTCTGCTGTAATTATGTGTATGGAATTGGAATAGTTAGCTGCAAGATTCGTTATAAATAGCTACAATACAATACTCTCATTCTGCTAAATTTTCTCCCCAAGGGGATAGGATAGATTAGTTTAGAATAAACTAGAAAATAATTAATTTGCTTATATTTAGATTTATAGAATTGATTGAGGAGCAAGAGTGGTAAGACGGGAGGTAAGAACCTACGCATCACTTGTGAAGCTCTTGTTCACCAGTCACTTGCATTTAGTTTAGGCATGTGAATTTCATCCATAATCAAGAAAATTCACATAAACGGTGGACTAGGATGCAACCAGTAAAGAATTAAACAAGCTTTAATTCTACGGTAGCTCGACCACTAACCAGACGCGTTCCTCACACCAAACAATGAACGATCTAATTGGGATCGATTATCGAGGACAACCCCTACTGTCGATACCTGGAGAGTTTTTACATGCATCAATAGACCTCTAGCATAATTCCCCACTATTCACACATCAATTAGTGTTGACCTCATAAAACATATTGAAGTGGTCCATGTAATAGGAAATATCTTGAAATTGGCTTCAAAATTTGGAAAAATGCATTTTTTTTAATGACTATATTGGCTCACGGAGTTTTATGATCCACTAAATTTCCTTGAAAATAGTTGGAGTCTCATGCCCATTGGACTTCCTTAAGAATTAGCTGGAACCCCATTCCTATCAATAAGGATTACATAAGCTCAAGTGTCAGTTGAATTTTTTTTAGCTTTTAAATCAAGCTCCCTTATAGCATCATCTAAGAAGAGCTCCTCTAACCACTAAAGGTCCTAGTTTTGAAGACAATTTGATCTTTATTTTTCAACTCTCATGGCAATAAACATGGAAATTGTAGATATTATATTTTTAACTCAAAATGGACCTTTTACAAAGTTTGTAGGAAACCACCTATTCAAAACACCAATCCCCATTGCTAAGCACCAACTTAGCAAGAGACACTTCTACCTAGTAATTTTATGATTCAACCACACATTATTGGTGACAAAGAATTTTCAACCTCAATCACTATAAATACAACCAATAAATTATATTAATTTTTATTTTAAATCCTTTCCTAACCCATATCTCAGCGTGAATAAGGGTGAGGGTGGAGGTGGAGGTCGCCTTGAGGTGGTGTGGTGAGGAGATATGAGGAAAGATTTTAAAAAATATAACAAATTAATTAATTAACTTTTGCACAATAAATATTATATATATATCTTTAAAACATTCCCAACCTATTTTCAATATTATATATANATATATATATATATATATATATATATATATATATATATATTTAAAAGCTTCCTAATCTATTTTCATTAATTTTTATATTTTATGACATAGAATGGGGATACAAACTTTTCATTATAATTTTGTAAGCACCAATTTACTATTACAAAGTTTGTAGGCAACCACCTATTGGAAACACCAATCCCCATTGCTAAGCATCAACTTAGCAAAAACCATTTCTACTTAGTAATTTTATGATTCAACCACTAAAATAAAGAATTTTCAACCTCAATCTCTATAAATACAATCAATAAATTATATTAATATTTATTTTAAATCCTTTCCTAACCCATTTCTCACCGTGAATAACGATGGAGGTAGAGGTGGATGTCACCTTGAGGTGGTTTGGTGAGGACATACAAAGAAAGATTTTTAAAAAATAACAAATTAATTAATTAACTTTTGTACTATATATATATATATATATAACCTATTTTCATTATTTTAATATTTTATGGCCTAGAATGGGGATAGAAATGGAGTGAAAATTAACAGATTCATTGATTAATTTATGTACAATGAAACGACTGGCCTTATTGAACATTTTGCTTTGATAGAGCTTCTTTTCTACTTTTTCACACTTTAATTTAAGTTGAATTTTTGTTTGTCTCTTTTTATGCATTCTTCGTGCTCGTTAAAAATTTAGTGAAAAAGTATCAAGTGTGCTTTCACCACTTTTTCGGATTCGTTAAAATGGTTGACGAAAAAGGAAACCCCCATGGAGTCATATTTAATCTCTTTTTTGGCTCCTTAAACACGAAAATATCGTCAAGCGAACTTGATGCTTTCATGCTTGTAAAAGTATTTGAAAGGTCGTATATCTGGTGATAGTTTACTACTTTTTTGGACCGTTTAGACTCATTTACAAAAAAGCTATACTCTAGCTCATTACGACTAGAATATTTCTCGTAGGTATTGGTTTATACTTTTTGTACCTTGGGGACTAAATTTACGAAAAAATTCCACTTTGGAGTCTTCTTAGTCATTTCAGACTCTCTAAATATGAAATGATGACTGAGTTTACCTTCTTCGGACTCATAAAATTAAATGTTGAAGGTCTCTTTTTGGGAATGAACCCATCCTTTCTCAAGTTCATAAAACATATGAGGATGGACTCAAAATTTTATGAGCTATATCGAGTGTTTGTTACCCTTTTCAAGATCATTAAAAATAAAATAGGTACTCATCCATCGTGATGGAGAAACTAAGGGAATGGAGAATATCTTTAACGCCTTGGCATCCTTCTTCTTATTCTCTTTGAGAAGATCATTTTGTGCTTGTGATAAAACATTATATGTTGCTTGATCTGCTGGCTCTGAAAAACCATTCTCAACCAAGTCTCATAATTCTTGTGAACAAAATAAGGTCTTCATTTTAATGTTCAAATATTCATAATTTTTCCCATTAAACTATGGAATTTGGGGTTGAGTGAGATTACTACTACTCACACCTGCCATAATTAAATTGCAGCAAAATATATCACTTCCACAATACTTTGTCAATGCAACTTGGCACAACCTATTGCAATTTCACAATACTTTGTGATTTTTTTAATATTCCAAGTGCCTTTTAACACAATTAAAATTAAACTAGTAACCCAAAAACAATAACCTCGCTGCAGCAATTTCATCACACGAAATTAAATATTTTACCATTGAATGCATTCAACATAAAACAAAATTACCAAAATCAATTCTTCCATTTCATAATTATGCTCCTTCACAACTAGAGTTTGCACCTCCACAACCAGCCTATGCTCTTCCACAATCAGTTTCTCCACAACCTTGCTCTGATACCAATTTGTATGAAGAAGATGCAAGAAGAAGACTAAAAAACTAAAGCGCTGAAAATGCAAAAGGATAGAAAATATGGGCAAATATGAGCTGCTGCTCAGAATGTTTTATTAGCAAAGAAGAAAACTACAAGTCTGCCTTATGCAACTATGAGATAATCTGTTTATAGTAGATTTGCAACACATGCAAATTTCTGCTGAAAGTTGAGTTTCATTAATTATCAGACTGCTGGGTAGTTGATGGACGACTGAGCGGTATTAGACTACTGGGTAGTTGATGGACGACTGGGTGGTGCTGCAGGGGTCAGTCGTAGTCGGCTGGGCTGTCATCAAGCTTATTGTTTTCAACAATATCGAGCTGAGGCAACAGATGTCTGAATACATCATCAAAAACAACGCAAGCTCTGACTACCTTCCGGTCAGGTCATTCAGGTGGATTACACTAAACCCTTAAGCTCACCAGATATGGAAAATCTGCTGAGTGAATTGAATATAGCTTCCATGCATTGTTTGGTCATGATGCATGAGAAGAGGATTGATGAGGCAGCAAAGGCTGTTTGGAAGGCGCTGTGGCAGAAATTGAATCTGCTCCGTCTGTATTGTCAATACACTGCAGAAAACAGAGAGACCTTTCTATGGATCAATGGATACAAATACTAGTTCAATGCAATCAATCCTGATTTACGCTTTTTCAACAGATTTCACTCCCATTTAAGTGAAGATATCCAGGATGTGTGGAAAGAAGTGGCCAAGATCGTGGATATAGTTGAAAGAGAAGGATTTACAGATGGTACGTCCAGTGAATGTATCAGCGTTTCTACCAAGTTTCCGCGACCTTATACTCTGTGAGCAATTTAAAATCAACAGTATGGTTTTAATAATTTACAGTCGAATGTATGAGGACTGCATCGATTATCTTTTTAGAGGGTGCAAGGAGACTTTCTCTATTACTAGCTTTCATCATGCTCTCTCTCTCTCTTATTCAACCGGCAGAATGTGATTGATATAACCAATGAAAACCTCTCCAATGGAACCACGATTCTCAAAGCTGCCTGGATCAGATAGCTCAAGTGGGAGGTGCAATTTTACGTTGACGCTCTGGTGAACGTAACAATTATTTGCATTTCCCGTTTCCAAGGCCTTCATGCAGCTGCCACTCATCGTGCTCAAGCTCAGGCTCAGGGCAACTTCATCTCTAATTATAGCATAATTAGTACTAGCAGCCATGATCGTGAAGAGGAGAAAAATATCCATCTCATAAGTAGGGCACTTGACCAAGGGCTCTTCTTAATTCATCGCTTAGTGATGGCCGATCAAGAAAAAGAGCAAGAGCGGCTGCAGGATTTGGATATAGTAAAAGACATTGTGAAAATGGTGGAGCTTGTTCTTGAAGGTGTCAAATTCTTCCGGTCATCACATTTGCGATTTGGTTTACAAATTACAGAATCACTTTGTCGGGGATAGGGCAGACTTAGTGTGAAGACGAGAAACAAGCTTGTTAATGTTTTTGGAGATTTTCTTGGAAGCCATACTGTGGATGAATACGATTCACAGGTTAAGCTGTCACTTCAAAACATCGTGCGCAATGCTTTCCTATGTGTTGCATTAGAACAAGCTTTCATCTACATCTCCATTTTGGCGCATCTCCATTTTGTTCTTCTATTTTAGATTTTGTTAAGGACGTGCTCCTTCTGTGTTAGATTGTAGAACTCCATCATCAATTTTCAGGATCTGTCGTATTAAACTCCATGATCAATTTTGAGCATATATCGTGATAAGAACGTTTTGAGCATATGTTATGAGCAATTTTGTTTTCTATTGTTTTGTTTTTTTAAGGAAAAGGAGCCTTAGGCTCATAGAAAACTTTTGGAAGGAGTTATGAGTAATTATGTTTTGTTTTATTGTTTTTAAAGGAAAAAAAAACTTGACATTGACTATTTTTTTTAAAAGGGAAAGGAGCCTTTGCTCATAGAAGAACTTTTGGAAGGAGTTATGAGTAATTATGTTTTCTTTTATTGTTTTCAAGGAAAAAAGAACTTATATTTTAGAGAAAAACTTTTTAGAAATATGAATAATGGGGAGAATAACTTTTTCAAAATATGAATATGAGCAATTGTTTTTGTTTTTATTTTTTTATTTATAGTTTTTGACATGAAAAAGAATTTTGACATAGAAATGTTCATAGGAAGAACTTTTGGAAATAGGATTTATGAGTAAATTTGTTTTTCTCATTGTTTTTTTAAAGGAAAAAGAATTTTGACATTGAAACATTTCTTTTTGAGTCTCACTTGTCTATATAGAGAGTCTTAAGACCAAATATTTTTCTTCTTAGCATGTTGGCGACCAACCCTAGTCACTAGGAAAAAATTTCCCACAATGGAAGTGACAACTTCATTGGGAAAAATATCTCTATAAGTCTTTGGTAGATTGGATTTCCTAGCTATTTTTGGGTGTTTTCAGTCCATTAGGTCCTCCTCACATTACACCACCCTTCGTTTTCCTAGAAATTGAAGCTAATTCTAGTATTTTGCTTGGTTCAGACTTTCCTAGGTGTCCTACGGTCCCCACACTGGTAACAGGAGCATGTGGTAGAGGTCTCACACACCTTTCGTTAATAATAGGTGTGTGGCCATGTTCATTTTACTCTAGACAAAAGAGTGGGATGCAAAGTATAGGGTTTTTTCCTTGTTTTTTCTTGGTTTTCCCTTGGATGTTGGTTGGATAGGGTTTTTGGAATAGGTTGAGAGTTAGTGCCTCCAAAATTGAGTATCTTTAGTGGTGTTTGGATGCTTGTATACCTTGGATTGATTTGAATTAGGAAATACTTTAAGGGTTTTTGTTATCGTGTTTCTCCTTTTATGATTTTTTTGTACACTTTGGAATGAAGAAGTAAAAGTATAATTACCTACTTATGCCTTTATTTTGCTGCCTTGTTTGGGTGAAATAGACTTCAATACCTTATTTTATGAATATACCTAACTATACCCTATAGCGAGGAAAAATGCACCTTTTGCAAACAAAAGTTGTTCCTCTAGTCTGAATGGTTTAGATATAGAACAAATGATTCACTACAGAATTGGAAGACTTTCCCTAGAATGGGTGGAGGTTCGAAATGAGTGTCTTTGATAGAATAGTGTAGTTGTTTCCTGCAATGATAGCTCTTCATGGGTGTACCTGCAATATCATATGAAAACCAGCAAACGAGATCAAAGAGCACCGGAATATGATCCACTATTTTATGTTAGTGACAAAGGAATCCAACAATAAAATACATGATAATGACACAACATACTCTATGGGAAAGGAACCAATTTTGCATTAATATGTAGAAAAATTTTACAACCTTTGCCTTAGTGTCGATATACTCATTCACAATGTCGATATCTTGTCCCCAAAAGCTTCTACTTTCTTTCTCTATGCTCACCCTACTGATTTAGGCCAGAATGTCAATTCAATAGCATAACTTTGCTCCCCCTCAACCATGGAAATGAGCCTACTTTTATAGGCCAAGAGAGGATAGGGATGGTTGAGAAAATGATGGGTGAGGTGGATAGGAGATCCTAAAAGGATGGATCTTGAGTCCATGTGGTCCTCAGGTGTAGGGATAAGGGTTCCACAAAGCCTTCCTTCGAGAAGCTTTGTGGATACCTCTCTTTTTAACTTTTTATCAAGGGAACCGCTTCTTGCTCTCTATGATAGAGCAGTGACAAGGAAAAACCGCACCTTGTGAAAGAGGTAAAGGTGGTGGCACCGCCTATTGTTAAGAGGGTAAAGGCGTTCCTGAAGAAGGCACTGCCTATTGACTCAAAGGCAGGAGCAATGCTAGATTTTCATATGCAAGACTAATATATGGGCCACTTTTTTACTTCACAACTTGGGATTAAGGGAAAATACTAGTGTTTGGGACCTCATCACATGATGATGATGAGATTTATGTGTAACAAAATGCCCCCTAAAGCATGAGGCTAGATGGATATGATAGGCGAGAGCTTTGAAAGAGCAAGTTATCACTTCGAGGCTAGAATCATCTTGATCAGAGATCATCAACAAGGCATCTACAATACATCAATACTTTTGACTCATAAACAAATGTGTCTTCATCATGGCTGTAGACCAATACAAGGTTGATCCATGAGAGAGATTAACAACCATGGCTACTATAATACAGCGTAGATCACTCAAACTTGGGACATAGCTACCAGAAATACATTGTAGATCTATTTCAAATGATCACAAATTCGAGCATAGCCATGACCATACAAATGTGGATCCATGCTTGAACTTCATACAATATACTTCCACCAAAACCTGGGGCAAAAGCTACGAGTGTTTTTAACAGATATCTAGGGTCTTTGTCTCATCTTCCACAAAGTACGATTCTATCCATGTGATTATAATGATCTGAAGTCAAACATGGTAGAAACTACTTGATTACTAATCAATTATGTGAACCGTTAACAAGTGCCAGGGAAATCATCATTAATGTCAATTATTCTCAAGGTACCCTATTACAATCTACTGAGTGTGAATAGATGGTTTGATGTCGAACAATCAATCGAGTCTATCGATCAAAGGTCAATGATGTGAACCTATGTCGAGAGTGAGAGAATCTATCATTGAGGCATACAGATCTCAAGGTACTAAACTTGTTTCTAAGACTAATACCTGGATAATGAGCTGATGTCGACAAGAATAGTCTCGTTGAAGGAGGGCTATGATGAATCTCAAATCGATGACATGAAACTTGGAACAGAATTCTGGAATGTTGTAGATAATGTAACCATAGGATTGACTCAAAATTTGTTGACACAAAGGTTGTTTTAACTGCAGAGGTAAACTTTCAGTCTTTCCTTTGAACATCGGGCGGCACAACAAAAGACTTGGTAGCATTGACTCAACGAGGCGGAACAGAATACAACATTGGACAATGCATTCCCAAAAAGGGTCTCTCAATGTTTTTTTTAATGAGTCCAATGAAAGCTAACTCAATATCGTTCATGTTTAGAGAGTCTGAATGATGATGGAAGAAGACTCCAAAGGGTCCTTTTTTGTAAATAGTCAATCCGAATCGGAAAAAAGATAAACTACCATCGGAAAGACGATTCTTCAAGTACTTTACGAGTCTGAAGAAGAAAACCGTGCTTGACAGTCTTTTCACATTTAGTGAGTCTGAAAAGAGTTTAAAGAAGACTCCAGTAGGTTTCTTTTACATGATGAATAGGTTTTACGAGCCTGAAAAGAATCAGAAAAAGACTCAGAACTTTGATACTAGGTTTTGGGAGCATGATCAAAGGGTCGAAAAGAACGCTCAAGGACCTTTTCCATTTTTCAGAAGTATGAAAAAGTCTAAAAATGAACTTCCCCATAGCCAATACTGTTTGTTTTCATCCCTGCAAGACTCTTAAAAATATTATTAGTCTTCCAAAACATTTAAAATGACTCTTATAAACTATGTAAAAGGGTATTTTTGATAAAAATGATTTAAAGACATTAAAATAATACAAGAAACCCTAAAAATATGTTATAAAAGGCAAGTATAATAGTAAAAATCAAAAAAATTACCATTTTACCAGGTCTTGGAGCATTTTGGGAGATTTTGAGGTGTAGATTTCAACCGAAGATTGTGAAGCCATCGCCCATTCGTTTTTTGCACCGTCAGATCTAGGTAACAGCTAGAACACTTCCCTTCCTTTTTATGGTTTCCAATTTTTTATTTAGTTGAGTTTTTGAGCCTAATGGGTCAACCTAAAATACCAACAGCGGGCACCGCGCTTGGCCTTTACAGGAAATGCGGTGCCCGATGAAAACCACGATTTTTTAGTTATACTCAGGCGATGGCACCACTCTGTCTCAACCAAATATAGGAAGTGCCAACCATGAGCTCAAAAAACAACTTGCCCTAGCGATATAAAAAAAATTGAGCAATTTTAATGGTGAAATGTGTTTCTAACTGGCTAATTAATGCTTTTTGGCAGGTTTATTTGGTCAAAAAATGGTGGAACAGAAACATGATGATGATGATGCGCTAGCTGCAAGAAATGTGGGTTGCATAGCTGCTTTGAGAGGCTGTGGCCTCTTAAAATTCTTCCATGTCGCTAGCATGATTTCACATGCACGCCTACTAGAGTACATCCTACGGATGTGGAATCCAGAATAGAAGTATTTTGAGGTGGAACCTCATATTGTGACTGTGGAGGTGGAATATATATACTTCCTAACAAGGCTATCTAGATGGGGAGCACCCATTTTTCTAACTGATTTATGAGGTGGGGATGTCACTATAGAGGAGTTGATTATTTGACATTGCTTTCTTGGTACTAAATTGTCAGGTAAGAAGATCCCTATCAAGGCCATAAGGGATCTACCACTTTAGACTGTTTTGTTTACCAAGCAAAGGGTGGCTAGGAGCCAAAGGGACCACCCAACATCTTGGGTACATCTATTGTATTCCCTGGAGGCCATGGCACCCACAGTATATAATTGGGCTGAGTCACTTTTACCTGTATTCAAGGATCAGCTACCAAACTGTGGGTAAGTAGAGCTGAAGCAGTCTGGATATGGGACCATCCTAGCATGTTTCTTCTTTGAGAGGGTACCCCTCATGTGGGCCCAAGTTGTATTTACAGAGTTGAGAGCTAGATACCCTTTGCATGGTGTGGTGGGTGGATATCATGGCCCGCACAGGAGGTGGTGGGGCCAAGGTAAAGTTTGAGGTCGCCTTCTTCTGCTGGCTGAGTGATCAGATCCTCATGATTGAGTATTATGCATATGAAGGGACCGACTTCCGAGGTGATCCTGACCTACCACTACCACCTGGGGTTGAATGGGGTGACATCGGTAAGAAGAAAAACCTAAGAGGTTGATTATTTTTTTATATTTTTCATGTTTTTATGATTTTTATGGATGATAACAAGACCTGAATTCTTCATGCAGATGTTGGTGATGCACAAGCTGGGGGATCCTCCCTAATGGATAGGCGAGCAGGAGCTCGCTTTTTCCATAAAGGTGATGATGAGCTCATGGAGATGGAGGAGAACCTGGATCGACTGACTCTGGATATCCCGGATGCTACTATAGATGACCTCCCTAGGAGGTTTCAGAGACATACCACATGGGTATTAGGATGCTTCAGTCGCTTGCTACACGAAGTACCAAGGGCCATTATGTTCTACCACGAGCACCATTAGAGTGTTCTGCATGATGTATCCCTGAAATATTACCTAGTTTCAGGATTTCTGTATCATTTTGTATGCCTGAAAGCCACAGTGCTTCAGATGAGATCTCGTGACCATATTTTTTGTAAAAACATTTTTATACACACACACACACACATATATACAGACTCAGTTGCAGTGTTTACATGTGTTTCAAAAGGATGAATTTACATGAGTTTTACATGTTTCTGCTGTTTATTTTACATTATGATTGACCATGTTTATTTTTAATGAGTTATGAATGGGCAATATGCCAGTCCAAAATGAAATTTTCCAATGAATCAACAATCATATTATCATACCTAGGGATATGCCTATAAGTGATGAAATCAAATTACCTTTCGAACAAAAAAAACTCTCCAAAAGAGGCAGAGAAGTGTAGGGTTCCTGATAGTGTACATGTAATTTAAGTGACAGACCAATAATTGAGAGTCCATAAACACCACTAACTCATGAATGCCCCGAGATGCCTCCTCGGTGAGTAAACCTGTCACTGCCTGATACTCGACGACGTTGTTGGGAGCCGAACCAATACAAACCGCACCTCAACTAACTAAATCCTGAGATGGAGAATACAACACCCAAGCTGTTGAAGCAAGGTTCAAGGTATGATGGCATGCACCATCAACAAAACCGTAGAAATCCATCCAATTTGCATAACCAAAACATGGTATAAACAGTATGGACATCAACTCAAAACCATATTGAAAATGACAAAACACATTGAAAGCCAAATATACATATATACAAGGTACTTTACATAAATGTCTTAGGCATAGTATCTCTTCAGGTACAACCCATTGCGAGGTTTCCCGAAGGGTATCCTGTCATAATCTACGAGCTCATAATCCCCTTTCTCTAAGACCTTACTAACGATAAAAGGACCGTACCACATGGATTCGAACTTTTCCTTCCCTAGTTTATCATTTCTCTTATCATAAGTTAGGACTATGTCACCTTAGTTGAAGACATGAGGTTGAATAGACTTGTCATATTGTGCCTTGATGCATTTCTTGTGTGCCTCATTAGCCAAGGCAACATCTCTTCTAGTTTCGTCATGGTTAGTCAAGTACAGGAATCTTTCTTCCTCGACGAAAGTGTGTGGGAGAAGTTCTACTATGAGTTTGAGTGATAGAATTTGACATTCGATAGGAAGGATGGATTCTAGTCCATATACCAGATGGAAGGGTGTGAAACCAGTTTCCATTTTGACTGAAGTTTTGTAAGCGCAAAGTGCAAAAAAGAGAGTTAAGTTCCAGTTCGATTTGTGATCTCTAGCCATCCTACGCAGCATAGTTTTAAAAACTTTGTTAATGGCCTCGACCATCCCATCAGCCTATGGGTAATACGAATTTGAGATTTCATGGCAAAATCCCAGCTTAGCACTTAGCTCAACCATCATCTAATTTCAGAAATGAGATCCGTGGTTAGTGAATATAGATTGCAGGACTCCAAACCTAGCTATCACATGATTGAATAAAAAGAGGGCGGTGGTCTTACCATCCTCTGCATACGTAGGCATTTCCTCATCCCATTTTGTGAAATAATCCATGACTACGATGATGTAACCATGCCCCCCGGCTGAGGTAGGCTTACAATGCATAAAATCAGTACCCCATTTGGAAAAAGGGCCAACGACAATAACAGGGTGTAAAGGATTAGGGTGGGTGCACTTTTTCGGATAAAAGTGTTGACAGGGTGGGAATTTATTAACCACCTCATGACAATATTTGAAGATCGAAGGCTAGAAATACCCCACGAGAAGGATTTATTGGGCTGTATCCATCCCAGAAAGATGACCGCCACATGCTCCAGAGTGGAAATCATTCAAATCCGTTTCAACCTCTTCATGTGTAAGGCATCGTCGAAGGATGGAGTCTATACCATGATGGTATAATGTATCATTTAGAATGAGGTAGTACTTTGCATGGAGATAGATATGACGATGATCGTCATGTGATATGTTAAGCTGAAATCTCTGGATCTAGAGATAGATGATCAAATATCTATACCATGGGTCATTTGTGCTTATCAAGAACAAGAATTCATCCGAAAATGAATCATTGGGCTTAAATTCTTTCAAAGAACAGGGAAGGTCACACATTAGCTCCACGAAAATGAAGGATTTCTTCGAAGTGGCCTTGGTGAACTCAAGATCAAATTCCTGTAGGATAACAATCCAACTGGAATATTCCCCCCCTAGTACCTGATAGGTCAGAATGTAGTACATAGGGTTTTGATCTACAAGTACAGTTTTGGTACGAATTAGAATGTAATGATGAAATTTTTGAATAGCAATGACTGTGGCCAAATCCAACTTCTCCACATGCAAGTAACGGGTTTCAGAGTCAATGAGACTCTTACTCATGTAATATATCAGGTGTTCTTAGCCATTGGTATTGTCCTGAGCTAGAAACATTTCGATGGTAGTAATGGAGGAAGCAACATATAAGAGAAAGTCCTTTGTATAATCTAAGGGGTGTATCATGGGTGAATGAGTCAGAGCATGTTTCAGATTGTCAAAGGCTTATTCAACTTGGTCATCCCAGAAGAACGGAGTGTCCTTCTTTAGGAGATGCATATAACCGTGTGTTTTCTCGGCGAAGTTGCACATGAAACGACAAAGAAATTTTTCCTTCCCTTGCAAACTTTGGAGTTCAGTAAGGTTTGTCGAGGCAGGTAAGGCCAAGATAGAAACAATTTTCAGAGGATCAATCTAGATTCCAGATTTGGAAACCACAAATCCAATAAAGCATCCAGTCTCTACACAAAAGACACACTCGTGTGGATTCAATCGTATGTTATAATGACGAAACCTAAGGAAAATGTCTCTAAGGTTCCCTAGATGGTCCTCTTGTTGTTGTGAAAGGGAAAAGAGGTCGTCAAGGTATAGTTCCACTATGTGCTTGATATCATGAAAGGCATAGGCCATGGCTCTTTGGAATGTAGCTCCAGCGTTATTTAATCCAAAAGGTAACTTTTGATACACGAAGGTTCCCCACGGGAAAATGAATGTCATTTTATGCTGATCGATAGGTAGAATCTCTATCTAATTGTAGCTAGAAAAACCATCCATGAAAGAAAAGATGACCCTTACAGCATAGTTATCGATGATCTGATCGATATGCAGAGTTGGGAAATTATCCTTAGGACAACCCTTATTCAAGTCTCAAAAATCGATGCATACTCTGACAATGTTAGATACCTATTCCATCAGGGGTACGGGATAAATAAACCTCGCCTTCAGAATTTTCTCTACTTCGGATTTGATAGTCGCAACCTTCTTAGGATGGACTTGACGTAATTTTTGTTGGACAGGCTTTGTTGTGGGATAGGTTTTTATCTCATGTATGACAATTGACAGATCAATTCCAGGCATCTCCTCATAATTCCAAGAAAAAATATCATGGAATTCCTTGAAAAAAAACTCTAAAACTTTCAGTTTCTTCCATCGAGCAGTTCTGGCCTATGTGAACATGCCCAATGGTTCTGAGCTTGAATGATATGTCAATCGGGTTTGTCTTAGTGATGTTGCAAAGATTTCCTTTAGAATCTATGTCTTGCAACAACACAAGTGTTTGTGTATGGGTGAAAATATCAGTACTAATAAGTGATTCAAGGTCAAAACCTACCGAACTGGCGTTGGGAAGAAAAGAAGATCGATGATGGTGATCTTCCCATACAGGTTCATTCAGACTCATGATCTCCATGATGGACTCATCCGATGGAAAAGTCTATGTGATATAGTCTAGAGTGGGAAGAGATGGTTCTAGCAAGTAGGGCAAGTGGTAGAGATATGAAGCTACCAAATGAAGATCATCTGGCTAGACATCAAAGGCATATTGGACAACATCATACAATTCTTCATAGGGGCCAAGGGAAGATGACTCAACAACTTCTTTGCCCTTGGTACTATAACCAGTCATGGAAATCATATTCACAGTTGCTACTTCCATACTAGGAGGGGAAAACATTCCCATAAGGGTTGAATATTTCACCATACCTACCCCAATTGACTGATAAGGAGGAGGGAACTGACCTAGAATAGGGATGTTATTCGCAGTGGGAGGGGTAACATCTGGTGAACAAAAGTCAAGTTGATCGATAGTTACATTTTTTCCCAAATGAGGAAACTGGAGATTTCGAAAGACTGTCGAAGTGATGATAGTCATGACATAGAACCAGTTTCTCCCCAATAGGATATTGTAGTCTAACAAGGCATCAACTACTGCCACCTGAATGAAAATAGTTTTTCCCCCAAGCTTGACTGATAGGGCTGGTAATAGACCATGAGGCTGGAAACCTCATCCATCAAAATCTTTTAACGTCATATGAGACTTTGTAAGATCAGGAGAACCAATGGCTCTCCAACAGGCTATAGACAAGACTGAGGTTGAAGCTCCTTCATCTAGGATGGTCCGATGGACCTTTATCCCAACTACTCTAGAGGTAATTTGAAATCTGAATTGGTGATGTAATATGGATTTATTGTTCTCTACATTGAAATGGTCATAAAATTAAATCAAGATTAGGTTTTTTGATCACGATAGGGCCATTAAATGAAGATGGAGGAGAACTAGTAGAAGGAACTTTCTTGGAAGAAGGATTTTCATCCTTCTTCTCTACTGGCTTGTCGTATGAATGATTACGGATATTCAAATTGATGGTATCTAAAGACATCATTATGATTTCTTCTGTGGAACTAGAGGTCCTATGATTAGACATATGGTATATCAGTTGTTGTTGATACAGGAAGGGATCGGTAAGCACCGCGGGTGTGGGATTACTTTTCAGGAATTTACTAATATATTCATGATGAGGGCACTCCTTAGTGAAGTGATCACCCCCACATAACAATCAAGGGTACTTGTCCTTTCTCTTTCCTTTATCATTCTACATGGTTGTAGTCTTGGTATTCTCCTGTTGGTTTCTAGGTTTTTTATTTCTACCTTTTCTTTTTTTCTTATTGCCAGGTGTTTGTGTACTTTGAATAGCATTTACCTCAGTGGAAACTATAGGATTTGAAGGAGTAGTAGCAGAAGCATTAGGTTGCTTGGAAATTTTGGCTATTGATGAGGGTTGGATTGAACCAACAACCCCATCAATAGGAGTCTTTACAAGTGGCTTAGCAAGGTCCCTGCTAGAATGAGGAGCTTGTGGGATAAGGTCATACAAAGTTTTGAATTGGGAATATACCAAATCTAGATATTGAGCGCGACTGATAGCCTACTCTTCGGTAACAATACCACCCATAGCCACATCTCGGGAAATGGGTGGCAATAGGGATTTCATGAACCAATCAGCTAACAGTTGGTCTAGGATGGGAGCTTTAATAAGTCTTCTCTGCTGTCTCCACTCATGGATATGGTCGGATATGTGTGTGGGGGTATTTTGACGAAGTGAGGTCAAAAGGTCTGTACCCATTTCATAACGAATGGGTAGCTGAAAGTGTGTAAGAAAAATGTTTTCCAATCAGCTAAAAGCCACAAACGAATGTTGTATAAGTTCAATATACCACTTTGTGGCCATACCGGTCAAAGTTCGTTGGAAGAGTCTCAAATGAATAGACTCATCCATAAAGGAGTTTGAACAACACCATAGATTAAAATTCATGAAATCATTTTTGGGATCATCTCCCTGCTTCCCATAAAAATTTAGAATGTTTGATGGTAACTTAACTGGAATAGTAGGCCATGAAGGGTTGTGCTGAATGGGATCATTTATCAACTTGGACAAATCAGGAAAGTCCAAAGTTGCTAGGAATGGAAATTTTTGATTAGGTTCGACATACTGGTAGTATTGATAAGGCATATGTGTACTAGTAGGACCATAAGCTGACTGATATATTGGTTGTTGAGTTGGTTGATGGGAAGATGACCCTCCTGAAGAGCCTCCCGAAGGGGGCAGGCCTCGACATGGTGGGCCTCTGGATGGTGGTGGGCCTCAAGGTAGTGGTCTGCAAGGTGGTGGTCCTCCAAAAGGTGGACCCCCAAAAGGTGGGCCTTAGGGATGTGGTCCTTCTGAAGGTATCCCTGAAGGTGGTGGGCCCCTGGGTGGTGGTCCTCTAGGTGGTGGTCCTCCGTAAGGTGGACCTCCACTAGGTGGGACTCTTCCCAGTGGACCTCCAAAGGGTGGGCCACCATAAGGTGGCCCTTCGACACCTTTAGTAGTAAGAATAGCCATTCCTCTCATTGTCGGCATGTAGGACCAATTAGGTTTCCCTCATGGTGTAAACGTGTTTCCAGGATAAGGGATTCCAGGATACATGGTTCCTATAGATGTAGGTTGATAATTTGTATTTGCTACAAGTAATTGATTCACTGGGTAACCATAACCCCAAGAATAATGGTTGACTGCAGGTTGTGCCCCTAAGAGTTGGCCTGAACTCGATGGAGAGCTTACCATATTGGTATGGGTAGGAGGAACAACCATTGTTGTTCAAGAATAAACACCCTTATAACCTAGGGTCTGGGGTTACCAACTTACTTCTAAAACTTGTAGACAATTAGCTTTAGTTAAATGCAAAAAGGAAATAGGAAGAAATATCGGACTCACCCGATTACCGACGGTTGATCCAATCTTTATCTTCTTTCGCTCTGCTTCTCTCCAAAGCTTTCAAGGATGCACCTCCTTCACCTGCAAGGATAAAATTCTCCAAGTACAATCTTATACATGTATATATAACAAGTTATATAAATAACATATATAGTGCTTAATCAAATATATTCATCAAACCCTAATACATGAAAGAGACTCAACACAATGTTGGAAGAAGAATTCTCTTTATTAACAATCAGTGAATGAGATAAGTGTACAAACCAACACCTAAGACAAGGACTCCTATGCAACCAAAGGACTCTGAGTTCTACTACTCCAAGACTTCTGAAGATATACCACCAGCATAACTTTGCGCTCCAAAATTCCTTCATTAATGCCCTCCCCAAGGCCTCTATTTATACTTTGGGAAATAGAGCAGTTTCGAAGGTTGAGGAGGTTGAGACAGTTGAGATGGTTAATGATTAGGGCTCAACTAATATCCATTAATCATGATTTATATTTTTTAATGTTGAATGGAGGTGTACGCGACTATTAATATAAGGAACCCGCGTATGACACGCGAGTCTCTTAAAGGAAACTCGCATACAAATCTGTATGCGGGTTTTAATGGATATAGTCATGTACAGTACGCGAGTTGTCAACGAGGATAGTCGCATATGTATGCAAGCTTCAATGGAGATATTCACGTACGCCAATCCATACTTAGAAAAATAAAATGGCAAGCTGGTTGAAGGATAAATGCATCTCATGTCATGCCCATCTATAGTGTTTTGGCAAACTTCAATCCTGAAATGTCCTTTTGTGTACCAACATAATGAATGTTGGCACTCAGAAGGAGAAGTGCCATTTGGGTTGATAACAAATGCCCCCTAATGTGTGAGGTCAGAGGGAAGCGATGGCCAAAATACATTATAATCATTATCTTTGGAGAACTCAGAATTCCAATGGAGCAGAGGTAGTACCTGAAACAAATACATAATAATGACATATACAAAGTCATATCTAAGGATGCTATGTTTAATATACTGGAACACTAGCTCCTTTACAATATTTGAGTACATCATATAGTACAGGTACAAGACCACGTATATTACAAAGGTGGATTGAGGCCACAATATACAATAATGATGGGTCTTCAAAGATATGGAAGTTGTGTAAGTAACCACAACATTATCTTGCGCAACTTAGTCCATGAATGTGAAACTAAGGTATTCATAAACGATCCCAAAGAACCAGTACAATCCAAGCCATGTGAATAGATGTTATTGAAGTCAAACATGGAGCGGATTCAACAAATTGTCAATCAATAGGTGATAATCAACAATTGAAGAAAAGGAATTCACCAATAATGAAAGTGAATCCTGAGGTATGATCGTCAAAACTCTAGGTCTTCATCGTCAGGAAGTGTTGATGCAAAACCATACTATGATAAGGAAGGCAATAGATCCTCCAATGGATCACAAGAGTGACTAGGAACTAGGTAAAGGAAGGGAGACACAAGTAGTAACAGATATGATAATGATGGAATCAGGATATAGATCAGACACAGTGTTAAGTCCTTGAACAGTGAGCATGACACAGAGAAGACCCAAGCCATATTTTTAACTTTACAGATAGGACAACTAAACTTATCTATCATGTAGGATACATGATCAGATTCCCTAGATAGAACTGACAAGAAGAGGAGTTAAGAAACTCGAAGTAATAGATGAACTGAAAGTGAACACTAAGACATGAGTATCAGAAAAAATAGAGAGTGCTTTGTTCAAGGATGACATGCTACCACTAACTGAGAACCAAAAGAAAACTTCTTCCTTACCTTGCTTGTTAAATTTTAACGAGTCCAAGAAAGTCAACTCGGATCTCTCTTCATTTTTTGACAAGCTTGAAGAGAAGAGGGAATAATGCTCGATAGTGCCACTGATTCGTGGATTTTATGAGCCCGAACTAATACATGCTCACTTGGTATTTTCATATTTAGAGAGTTTGAAAATTCCAAAGAAGACTCTAGGGGGGTCCTTTTTCGTCCAATTTAGTCTCTTGAGGCCGAAAAAGTATAAAACATACCACAGAAGAACTCTCTTTACGTCTGTAGAAGAAAAGGTGAACCTTTTTCATACTTAGTCAGGGAGGTCCGAAAAAGGTTAAATTACCACCTACCCAACGCTCCTTCGAGAGCAGCATATAGCTTGAGTTTTACGAGTGTGAAGGAAAGCAAGATCACTTGGAAAGATCCAATTGAGTATGATAAATGGGACTTACAACAATAAACTCGATGCTTTGTTCTTAGTGTTTAATGAGCATGACAAAGACACAAAGTACACTCGAAATATTTTTCATGTTTAGGTCCAAAGCACGAAAAAGATAAAACTGAGCTCATACCGGGTGTTTCTTTTTCGTAAATTTAGTCCCTCAGGTCCGAAAAAGTGATAAACATGTACCTGAGAATACTCTTCTCAATTCCGTAGAAAATAGAGTGATCTTTTCTCGTATTATTTCACATGGTTCGAGAAAGAGATAACATACCACCAATGTGGATTCCCATTCTCGTATTCTTAACGAGCTTGAACGGACAAGTTAACTCGGCAGTCAAGTCTATTTTAAGGAGTTAGACTTGGGCCTAAAGAAACTCCATAAGGGTGGGGAGTCCTATAAAGGAATAGCTTGTAAAAAGAGACCAAATGAGGCTCAATTTGGCGTGAAAAAATAGCTAAAAAGATTCCCCTAAACCAATGATAGCTGCAGTATGAGTATCAAAAGACAATAAATAGGTTCTAAATAAGGATACTCATAGGAGGAAGGTCCTATCCACAGAAGATCAATGGTAAAGACAAGGAACTAATGGTTAAAAATACCATAGTTCATGGTCAAAATGTTAATGCTAGGTTTAAGATGGAGTATTTATAAATGCAAAATGCATGTGAAACAACGAAAAAACTATCCTATATGAGAAAAAACACCTTAAAAATGATAATGAACCTGTCACATGGAAAAGAAAATATGGTATTAGTTTTACAAATTATGAACTATAGGGAAAAACCCACTTGAAAAATAAATTTTCTATAAATAGTTGAAAACATAAATAAAAACTCACCATTTGGATTTTTAACCATAGACGACAAGTTTATACCTCTACCTTCAGTTGCTCGGTGTGGACAATCTGGTGGACCATTTCCAAAACCGCAAGTGTCAAGTAAGACTACACTCCATGCTCTTTCTTTTGATCCAAGCATTTGTCAAAATTGAGCCCTAATTTCATGTTTTTAGTCACCTTCAAAAAAGAAACACTATGTACGTGGGTTTGATATAGTAAAAGTCACATACACACGTTCTGTACATGGGTTGTCCGAAGAACAGTCGCGTACAGCACGTGACCTGCCTCAAAAGACAGTGGCGTATGCTGTGTGAGGTAAAAAAAATGAGTATGTAGGGTCAAAATTTCCAAATTTTATATGAAACTAAAGGTTGGCAATTGATTGGTTATTAGGTTGAAAGATGGTGCTTGAGTAGAGGGAGTGAGAACATGAAGACATGGATCAAGAAGCTCTTCAATATGCACCCACAGTGCATATTTTATGTCAAAGTGGGTTATTAAAAAAAAATTGTACCTCACCCATGCGGGCCAATGTCCTCCTTTTGGAGTTCTTGATAAATTATTGGGATCATGACTTAGGCATGTTTGACCCTCAAGGTGAGTCTTTGGAGATTACTTCTGAGGATGTCTATTTCATTGTTGGTTTATCATGATGGGGAGCTCCAGTGAACTTGGAAGGCACCAACAGAGGCGGTGACCCTCTAAGTGTACAGAACTATATTGATATATACTATGCGCCAGGCACACAAAAGTGGGGTAGCTGCATCCCTATTGTTCACATACACGACCTTCATTTGCAGGTCTTGATGAGTACTATAGTGAGGGTTGCAGGGTCATCATCACTCCACCTTGCAACTCAGAACCAGATGAGACTAGCAGTAGATTTTATGTAGGGAACCCTATATGATTGGTGCTTGGGAGTGATCCTGATTATGAGAAAACAACTCTCTGACTGCAAAAGAGGCAAGAGGGATAATTTTGGGTATTCCATCATACTAGTAGCCTTATTCTTTGAGAGAGTGTCAGGATTGAGTCCTGTAGTACCACTACCAGTTCGTTCTCCTCGTCAGCCTAGGCTGAGCAGGTGGGGAGATATTTTCCCCTGCCAGGGAGGTGGTGGATCGGTGCAGAGTGTTTATAGTGATGACTTCTGATTTTGGTGGGAGCAACAATTGCCATCTTTGGAGCAGTTTCCATATGCTGGAATGGATTGCTGTGGTGATATTGACCTTGTCCTCCCTCCATAAGGAGCAAGGGGAGAGTTAGGTAATTTTTATTTTCAAAATTTTAAATTTTTTATGAATTTTAAACATAGAGATATATACATATGTATAAAAGTTCTAATCCTTTTAAAATGTCAAAATGCAGATATTGGACTAGTCCACCCGGAATGGCATCCACATATGTATGTACATCCTATATTGGGAGAATACCAGGGCTTGATTAGGGTTCTCGATGGGAAGCTGGTCAGGCTTACCCAGAGAGTACCTACTTTACGGATTGAGCACATCCCAACCATCATGCAAGAGTTCATGGTTGGTGTACCACCTGTCTGGATACGGCTTTTGAGGTGGGTAGCCAGAGCAGTACTGTTATACATAGATGTTGTTGAGGCTGTTGAAGCCGAAGAGGCTGAAGAAGCCAGAGTACAGGGTGACCAGGGGGACCAGGGTGGTCCAAGTGACCAAGGTGATCAATCTTATACCTAGGGGTTTTGATGGACTTAGATACATATTTTGTATATTTTTGTATATGATATAGTTATGATTGGATCTGAGGATCAGAGACTCGACCTATCTATGTAGATAGATATTCACACACACACACACACGCACACACACACACACACACACATATATATTTGCTGGTTTATTTACAAAAAAAAATTATGTGTTTGTCGTATACTTTTTATGTAAGATGTGTTAAATGCCAATCCAAGATGTAATTAGCATATGCATCAGTTAATGAATTTTGATTCCTTGGAATATGATTGAATGTAATGAACTCAAAATGTCTTTCCAATAACCTAACTTGCATAAACTGACGCAATAGAATAGGGTTCTGTACCTGATAAGCCCGATTGAGATGGGAAACCACCAGTTGAGAGTCCAGTCGGACTTCCAGCTGAGTGATACCACGTGACAAAGCATCCCATAGAAGCTCAATGACAGCCCTATATTCAGCCACATTATTGGAAGCAGGGCCTAAGCAAGCACCTCCTGAGGCAACTAACTGTCCTGAGGACGAATAAATGACCCATACAGCCGAAGCTAAATTACAAGTATGGCGACTAGCGCCATCAGTGAAACCTACGAACCTCTCAGAAGACATCTAAGAAAACCAGTAGATGGTATAAAAAACACAAACCGACAAACTAGTGTGCATAAAAATACATACAATAAAATACAAGAAAACGTGCTAAGCCTAAGCATAGTACTTTTTCAGGTAGAGCCCATTTCTAGGCTCAGCCAACTTATTCCCATTGAAATCTATCAATTCATATGTGCCTTTATTTAACACTTTTGACATAATATAAGGTCCTAACCACATAGACCTGAACTTTCCTGCCCCCAGGGGTTCTTTGTCTTGGTACCAAAGCAAAACAAGTTCTCCCTCAGAGAAAATTCGAGGCTTGACTGATTTATCGTATTAGCTTTTGACCCTATTTTTATGAGCTTGGTTTGCTGTCAGCACATCTATATGTTGTTCATCAAGGTGTTCTAAATGTAATAGACATTCTTCAAGCTCAGTCATATCAGGTAACACATGAATAGCAATTCTTAAAGACGAGATTTCACATTCAATCGAGGTAATAGCTTCCACTCCATGGACGAGTCGGAAAGGTGAAAACCTCGTAGTAGTTTTTACATTAGTTCAATATACCCAAAGTGTAGGATATAACATGATATGCCAGTTGGAACGGGCTACATTAATAGTACATTTGAGGATAGTCTTCAAAGTTTTATTAACAGCCTCGACCTGACCATTTGCTTGGGGATAGAACAAAGATGAATGTTCTTGTCTAAATCCTAGCATAGTGGTCAATTCAGTCATCATTCTATTTTGAAAATGACTGCCATGGTTAGTGACAATCACCTTGGGTATACCAAATCATGCTATAATTTGGTTCAACACGAAGAAAGCTGCAGTTTCCCCGTTAGCTTTAAAGGTGGGCATTGCCTTTGCCCATTTTGTAAAATAGTCCACAACGACAATGATATATTTGTGCCCCCCAGCCAAGGCTGGGTTACACGTCACATAATCAATACCCCACTTCATGAAGGGGCCCACTGAGATGACGAAAAATAATGGAGCAGGATGTGACCACATTTTTTTGGTATAAAGCCGACAAGGGTGACATCGCTTCACTGCTTCTACACAATCTTTAAAGATTGTGGGCCAGAAATAACCAGCACAGAATATCTTCTGGGTCGTTGCTAACCCAGATAAATGACCCCCACATGCTCCACTATGGGCATCATTCAGGACAATCTCCACTTCCTCGTGGGTAAGACATCGACGCAAAATGGAATCTACCCCTCTACGGTATAAAGTATCTCCTATGATGAGGTAGTTCTTGGCATGTAGGTGTAGTTTACCTCGTTCTTCCCATGAGAAAGTTGTAGGATACTTTAAAGTCTAGAGATAGATAAGTATCTCCATACCAGGGATCAGAGGTAGAAATCAAAAAAATGTGCTCATCTGGGAATGAGTCTTCTTCAATAGCTACATCTTCATCTACTGGAAATTTTGCAATAAGATCAGCAAAAACTAAGGATTTGGCACATTTGGCAAATTGAAAATCGAAGTCAAACTCTTGGAGAATGACTATCCATTTGTTGAATTTTCCTCCAACTATCCATCGGGACAAAACATATTAAAAGGATTAACATCTTCCACTATCGTTGTAGTCCTTAGTAAGATGTAGTGATGTAACCTTTGAACAGCATAAACAGCTACTAAGGCCAACTTCTCGACGTGGGAGTACTTAATTTCAGGTCTAGCTAAAGCACAACTAAGATAGTAAACAACATGCTCTTGGAGCTTATCGTCCTCCTGGACTAGGACTACCCCTATGGTCGACTTAGACGTGGCCATATACAATATAAAATCCCTAGAGTAATCTAGCAGACGCAATAATGGTGCTGACAACAAAGCTTTTTTCAATGCCTTGAATGTGAGTTGTGTAGTTTCATCCCATACAAATGGGGTGTCCTAATTTAGCAAGCGCATGAAACCCTTAGTAATCTTGGCATAGTTTACAATGAAACGTCGAAGAAAATTGGACTTTCCCTGCAGGCTCTGAAGCTGCCTGATGGAACGAGGAGGAGACAGATTTACAATGGCCTCAACTTTTAAAGGATCCACCTAAATGCCTTTATTAGAGACAATGAATCTGAGAAATCTCCCTGACTCGACACAGAACACACACTTGTGGGGATTCAAGAAAATTTTATAGTATCTACATCATTCAAATATCAAATGCAAGTGATCTGGATGGTTAATCCTCTTACGAGAATGTGCAGGCACATCATCAAGGTAGGGTTCGACAATGGCTTTAATATCATGAAAGGAAAAATTCATTGCCCGCTGAAAGGTAGCCCCAGCATTTTTCAATCCAGAGGGAATTTTCTTGTACGCGAAGGTACCCCAAGGACAAATGAAAGCAGTTTTATGCTGGTCTTCTGGTTTTATTTGAATTTGATTATATCCGGAGAAACCATCCATAAACGAAAAAACTTCACTTCCCATGCAAGCATCAATAATTTGGTCTATAAATGGTGTGGGATATTTTTCCTTAGGACAGGCTTTGTTTAAATCTCTAAAGTCAGTACAGACGTGTATGGTCCCTTGCTTCTTATCAATAGGAATAGGGTTGGATACCCATTCCGTCAAAGCTATGGGATAAATAAAACCGGCTTTCAGCAGTTTTTCCACTTCAGCCTTTATTGCCACCGCTTTACGCGGGTTAACAGGTCTCAACCTTTTTTCGAATAGGTTTAGCATCAGGGTATGTTTGGATCTCGTGCTCGACTATAGATGGATCAATGCCTGGCATCTCCTCATATGACCAGGAAAAAACGTCACAGAATTCCTTAAACAAGGCAGTATAAATCGCAATCTCCTCAGGAGAGCAGTTTGCGTCGATATGTATATTTTCCACAACGTCAGGATTTACAAAGATGTTGATAGGGATGGTAGCAGAAATATTTTCCATATTCCCCTCAACAAACATTCCTTCCCTTGGTAAGGGATTAATGGGCATATCAACATCGTCTGCCAATCTCATATGAAACTCTTGATTCTCTATCCTGCTTAACTCTGGAAGAAAATAGGATCAATGGTGAAGATCTTCACAGATCTTATCTCATCCACACATGGCTTCCAGAATGGCTTCTTCAAAAGGTAAAACCATGTCTAAACAACCTATAGAATGCAAAGAGTTTTCTGCCCAATCAGGAAGATAGGCTTCTTCCAGTTCTTCTAAGACTGAGAGGGGGACTGGAATGGGATCAATAGTGGTTTGGGTGATAGCTTGATAAGCCATTTCCACTACCGATAAGGGAACTTCGGGTTCATAGTGGGAAGGGAGAACCCAAGGATCAGTCCTATCAATAACCATGGCTATGGACTTCCCCACACTAGTAGAACCTATATAATTAATCGGAGCTGGAAGATCAAATGTGCCCATCAATGATGTGTACATTCCATCTCCTAAGCTCTCTACAATAGGTTTTGTCTGATCAACCAATGGTACAGTGGACTTATTAGATTCCATGCAGCCTTTTCAAGTAAAATTGAGTTGGTCAATAGTAACCAACTTCCCTTCGTGTGGAAACACTACCACCAGAAAGACGGCCGATGCAATAGAAGACATGGCATAAGTCCATCTTCTTCCCAATAGCAAATTATAGTCCAAAGGTGCATCAATCACCTCCACCTCAATAGACACCACTTTCCCTGCCAGCTTAATTTCAAAAGTAGGTAGGATACCATGCGGACGGAATGACCTTCCATCGAAAGCAGTAAGTAGGGTGTTTGATGGGACGAGCTCTCGGGATCCAAGAGCTTTCCAACATGACAAGGACATAACACATGTAGAAGCATCCCCATTGACAACTAGCATTCCAATGGTATTTCCACCATGGATGACATCTATCGATAAGGATACATGGTAAGGTAGGTGAATTTTGACATCAAAATAATGAAATTTTTCCATGAGACTCGATGAGTCCATATTGCCTAATTTTGCTAAGAGTGCATCCCGCTGGGCGGGACAACTCTGTAACACATCTAAAGCCAACATTGCACAAGGTGTCTGGGCTAAGTCTTCAACTATGGAGTAGTTGGATGCATCCCTAGCATTAGGATTATGCAAGGTCTTCTTAAAGACACCTTTCCGTATCTTGGGCATAATTTCGGTAGGTTTCTCGATCATGAGAGGGTTAGAAGTTTCACCTATGGACTTACCCTTCTCTGAGGTCTCTTTTTCATAGTTCTTATTCCTAGTCTATAGTAAAGTTTGAGATCAAACCATTTTGATATAATTAGGGTCAGGGGCATTTGGGGTGCCCCCTGCTGCATTCAAAGCTAAAGCAGAATTCTATCCTTGGGGAAAATATCCTTCAGGACAGCCGGTTGTTGAGCTTTTAACAGCTTCTGAGCTCGTTCCATAAGGGGAGAAACATGAGTAAGGTGATCTTCATGGAACAAATTACATGGGAATTTCACCTTCTTATTTTCTTTCTTGCCCCCATCAGCATTATTTGCAAGTTTCTGCTTGTTTTGATTTTCGTCCCCTTTCTTCCCTCTCTTCTTTTTCCCACCGGGCTACTGATTTCCCTTCTGAGAGGTCTGTGCAAAAACATTTTCATTTTGGGGTGAGGGGGAAACCTTTGTTGCCACTGCCATAGAATGTTTGACGGACAGCTGATGGAGCTGTTTGGCCAAAGATTCTACACTGGGAGAATTCATGGAACCAACCACACCATCGACATGGGGTCCGGGCTTAGGTTTCTCTACATCGTGTGTTGGCCTTGGTGCCTCAGGGATAATCTCATATAAGATCGCAGACTGAGAATAAATCAAATCAAGTTGATGGGCCCTGAGAATAGCTTCTTGCTTGTTTGTCACTCCTGAAGTAGATACATCCTTAGATATATAAGGCAATAGGGATTTAAGGAACCATTCTAGTAAGAAATTAGGAGGAATAGTGGCTTTAATAAGGCTCTTCTACCTCCTCCACTCTTGGATGTGATCTGAGATATGGGTGGCCTTGTTATACAGAAAGGTAGAGAACAAGTCCATTCCGAAATCATATCGAACAGGAAACTAGAAGTGACTAAGGAAAGCATTAGCCAAGTCCCAAAAACTACTGAACGTAGCAAAAGGAAACTCAATGTACCATTTTTCTACGGTACTTTTCAAGGTTCTTTGGAACATCCTCAATTGAACTAAATCTTCATTCAGTGAGTTGGAATAGCACCATAAATGAAAATTGGTGGCATGAGCCCCAGGATCTTCACCAACTTTGCCTTTGAATTTTGGGATGTCCGAAGGCAACTTGGTAGGTACAAGCGGTCAGGAGGGATCATGCCTCACTGGGTCATTCATCAGTTTAGACAAATATGGCAAGTTTAACATTGCAAGGAAAGGAAGCTTAGGTCTAACCAGAGTACTAAAAGTACTAGTTTGGAGATTAGAGGTACTTGCCCCCGTGTTCCCATATGTGAAGGTGGGGTCTCCCCCTACTGTCGATTGTGAAGTGGATGGGTTGATTTGAAAAGGGTTCCATCCATAAGCCACAAGATTGTTTGTGTAAGGTGTAGTATAAGAGGTTATGGCTGCCCCAGTTGAAACTGGGGTTTGAAATATAGGAGCAGGTATCCCTCCGCTAAAAAGAAAAAAGGGAGAGCTCATGAACGGAGCAAAAACCGAGGTTTGGAAACCTTTACCATAAGGGTTAGTGTTTCCAAACTGCACCCCTACATAAGAGGGTGTAGGGCCTATGTATGGAGTGGATGGGGGAATGTGCCCCCCATTCCAAGGAAATCCTTGGACAAAAGCCGAGGATCCTATAGGACCACTCTGGGAAATGTGTGCGAAGGAGGTAGGTACAATAGGTACACTAGGAATCCCAGTAACCATTCCACCAGAAGAACCTGCTAGACTTGTGGGAGCCGATGGTTGAACCACTCAGCTTGCTGGAGTTAAAGGCGTAGTAGGTATCTTTGTTCTAGGGGTACTAACCAGGGGAGGTAGCACCCCTTCAGCCAGAGCAGCTAAGGTGAAGGTAAAAGAAATTTCTCCTATAGTAGACATTATCCTGCCCACAGGGACACCAATCACAGGTGAATCAAAAGGACGAACCTGAATGATCACTAGATTGTTTAAGTCAGTCAGAGGTGTATTAAAATTCCTTGCAAACTCGTCATCCTAGAAGTCTTCTATCTCAACTGTGTTTAAATTAAGATGGTTTTCCCTAATTTCTAGTTCACCTAGAACTTCACTGACTCCTATCGGTTCAAATGAACCGTCTGTGTCCAATCTCCGCCTTTGAGGGGGAGGTGGAGGTTCCAATGTGATAAGAGGAGGAAGGTTTTTCAACCTTCATGACCTTCTGATAGGTTGGTCCTCCATGATTGTAAATTTGACTTTTCAAACCCTAAGGTCAGCTAAACACAAACAAACCACAAAGCAATCACTACGAAAATTCCTAAAGTCTCAATAGTAAGAAAGGGTAAAAGATATGATTTCCCGAAAAAAGCTAAAAGACAGTTTCTTGGCGTCTTTGAAGAGGTTCTTAGGCACAAGAGGAGGAATCACCCACCTCCCTCATACACTTTCAACAAGGGTTACCTTCCAATCCCATCCAAGGCCCAACCAGAAATAGCCTTACGGTTTACCTGTGCATGAACCCTAGATGTCAAGAGACTAGAGGCTACCTTAACTATACCAACAGTCTAGGGGGACAATCGCAAGCCTGATTTGTACACATGGGCAGGGTAGCTGAGCCTAAAACTCTATCTAGGATAGAATCCTTAGATGCGTAAAAACCTTGGTTTACATTTTGACAAGGAACCGGACGGTTATCTCCTCAGTCCAATGCCTCCACACAGCCTCATGCTTGACTCCCGTTTGAGAGGAGCTTCCCAGATACTATCGATAAAGAGAAGGATTTACCTATCGATTGGCCCACTATGTCTGAATTTAAATACTTATGGGGAGTTTACACTTCCTATCCCACATGTCTATCCTAATCTAGTGGGTGTATGGCCCTATAAAACAAAAATTACTAATAAATTTTAATTATAGTGTTCATTTTAAGGGCTAGTTTTTACTCAGAATGCAAGTGGAGTGAAAGACTATGATGTTATTGACTCGATAAGAAATGTAAAAGTAACAAGTGTATAAATCAATTTCAAATAAAATGATCACTACTTAAAACAAGCTTCTCTTTTCTTTTCTTTTTTTTGTAAATTTAAACTGATGAAAATGCAACTAATAAAGAGAAAACTAAGACCATATTTTTGTAATTTTTGAGATCTTATTTAAAAACTGAAAATAAAACTACTCTATGCAAATCAAATGTGAAAGTTTCTAATGTTTTCTTTTCAATTTTCAAATTCCTCAAAAACTACTATGCACCTAAATGCACAATTCTTGAGTATGCTTGAATAAATTAACTGTATAAAGTAAGCAAAATGAAGCAAAGCAGATTCATAAAACCAAAAATCAACCACCTAAGGAAGACTTGGAGAAACCTAGCTTGGGAAGACACAATGAATGGAAATCACTGAAATCAAACAAAGACAAGTGAAAAACCAACCCTATCCAGAGATAAAAAAGGATAAAACGGTGTCTAGAACCCTGATCACTGATTCAAACAACTAGCACTTGAACCTCTCACCCAACAAGCAAATCCACTTCAATTTTCCAACAGAAAGACAATCCAAACAATAAAAACTCAAGGGCTTACTAGGAATCACAAAGTATGGCTAATAGGGTCATCAAACTTATAGTGCAATGTTAAAATTAAAGACCACTAAGCAAAACAAAATCCATAGAGGGACAGGGACAAGCAAACCCTAACCAAAAAAATTTGTTGCTCAAGCTTGTACGTGATTGTGTACAAGAGAAACCCGCATGCTGTACGCGACTGTGCAATAGAGAAACCCACATACACAAACCTCTGTTCACGACTGTGTAGCACAACAACCCACGTACATGAGTTAAAATTTTCAAAAAATAGAAAAATTACAAAGGTCTTCAAACACCACTGCAAGTATGAACCAAAACAAGACACCACACATTGAATCAAAGCAAAGACTGGGCATGGATCTACAGAGTTAACCCACAGCAGTCTGGGCTCCCCAGTAGAGTCGCCAGTTCTGTTGTTCAAGAATAAACACCCTTATAACCTAGGGTCTGGGGTTACCAACTTACTTTTAAAACTTGCAGACAATTAGCTTTAGTTAAATGCAGAAAGAAAATAGGAATAAATATTGGACTCACTCGATTACCGATGGTTAATCCAAGCTTTATCTTCTTCCGCTCTGCTTCTCTCCAAAGCTTTCAGAGATGCACCTCCTTCACCTACAAAGAGAAAATTCTCCAAGTACAATATTATACATGTATATATAACAAGTTAGATAAATAACATATATAGTGTTTAATCAAATATATTCATTAAACCCTAATACATGAAAGAGACTCAACACAATGTTGGAAGAAGAATTCTCTTTATTAACAGTCAGTGGATGAGATAAGTGTACAACCCAACGCCTGAGACAAGGACTCCTCTGCAACCAAAGGACTCTAAATTTTGCTGCTCCAAGACTTCTGAAGATATAACACCAGCATAACTTTGCTCTCCAAAATTCCTTCATTAATGCCCTCCCCAAGGCCTCTATTTATACTTTGGGAAATAGAGTAGTTTCAAAGGTTGATGAGGTTGAGACAGTTGAGATGGTTAATGATTAGGGCTCAACTAATATCCATTAATCATGATTTATATTTTTTAATATCGAATGAAGGTGTACGCGACTATTAATATAAGCAACCTGCGTATGACACGCGAGTCTCTTAAAGGAAACCCACGTACAGATCTATATGTGGGTTGTAATGGATAAAGTTGCGCACAGTACATGAGTTGTCGATGAGGATAGTCACGTATGTACACAAGCTTCAATGGAGATAGTCACATACGCTAATCCATACTTAGAAAAATAAAATGGCAAGCTGGTTGAAGGATAAATGCCTCTCATGTCATGCCCATCTATAATGTTTTGGAAAACTTCAATCCTGAAATGTCCTTTTGTGTACCAACATAATGAATGTCGACATTCAGACGAAGAAGTGCCATTTGGGTTGATAACAACCACTGCGGATTGTCCTATAGCAGAAGTATTCCTAGTACTAGTAGAAACTTCACTAACAGATAACATAGGTCACGCCGATGGTTTCCCCCCAGCGTTGGAATGTACTACCCCCATTTGAGCTAAGGATTTCCCCCTAGCTACAGAGGTTAAGGGAGGACTAGAAATAGACCTAGAATTTAAAACTGTAGGGTTGGACGTTTGATTTGGATTGCAAGGAGACATACCATGAGGTGGAACATCATCAATAGGAGTCAAAGTCTCAACAAGTGGACTATATCCAGAATGCCATGGATCTAAAAGATAGGGTAAAAGAGACGACATAGGTTCTTTGTGAGGTACAGGGGTAGCCATAACTCTTTCCATCCTCTCTTGAAAATTACGAGCGCAATCAAGTGATGCTTGAATTATCCTATAACATGCATCCTCATTCAGAGGAGGGTTTTCAAAATAGGGTCTAATAACCCCAAATTTGGAAATGGATTGACCCATAGAAGTTCTCCAAAAAAGGAGCATCAGGGCCATACTCATTTTCATCAGGACCATCAATTTGACCCTCCATCGGAGAATGAAAGGAAGTTTCAATCGTAGGAGACTGTTGGACCAAGGGATTAATATAAGAAGTGAATTTCTCTCCACTTTCTGCAAGTGGGATACCTCCCACATGAGAGTCAGTTGTAGCTCCTTGATCTGTGGCTTCCATTGGGCCTTCCTCTGTTGCAGGTGGAAAGTTGGGTGGTAAGCCTTGATTACTTCTCGATCGTCTCAACTGAAACTTAGCCAGATTGTAAAAAGTCACTAAACCTAACCTAGGGTTTCAAAACTAGGGAAATGACACAAAACTTCTCCTACACAAACTATAGGCCACAATCAAACTTAAGTGACAAGAGGGGCTGAATAAGCCAGCTACACACCAGGATTGTCAAGTTTTTGCAACTCATTATATACTGCAGGGTCCAACAGTAAAATGCGGCGAGGAGGATCAACCATCCCTCACCTGAATACCCAACTACCTGGATGACACGTGCATAGTAATATCCCTAAGTGTTGTTCTTGATGAATTGTACCAACAAGACAGCCAAAAGGGATTTTCTCAAATGGTCACAGGAATCCTATAAGTGCCTCCCGATATATGTAAGGTATGTAGGAGTTCAAATCAGTAGTAGTGTTTTTTAATGCACAACCGTCCACAAGGGGACTTTCGATATACAATCAAGTACGTGAAGTACCTTTCGATATACCTCAAGGGTACGTGAAAGGCCGTTCAATATACCGATGGTACATGGAAGAACCACATGAGTCATGGGTTGCAGTGCAGGAAATAAATGATAGCTCCTACGTTTTATGACACCGAAACACGTCTCTAACCTATCACTCAAGTTACTAAATAATTTAACCTATAGCTACCATTGATTTTAATTTGAACGATTAGGTGAATGTATGAAGTTATGATAGAAATGTAAAACCATCCAATTATGATGTGAAAATTATTTCACTTTACCTTTCAAAACATGCCTACTTACGGGAAGGAGAGTATTTCTTTTTTCCAATTTGGTTTCAAAACCAAAAAACTTTCCCAAGCAGTCTAACTCGAAAAAAAAATTGGGAATACAAAACAAGTAAGATGCTTCTAAACTAATCTTTTGAAAGCAAGAAACATAGGGAGAGATCTCTTTTCTAAAGAGAAAGACAAAGAACACTCAAAGGCATACTAAATGTTTTTTCAAATTTTCTTGAATAATGGAAAGATATAACTTAAAAATACTAATATTTTTCTTTTGATTGAGACAAGAATGTAAAAAGAAAGAAGAAAAATGGAGATCTGAAAACCTATGAGGCTAGTAAGAGATCCAATATTTCATCTTCAAAGATAATTATAACTAAATCTCAACAAAACAATTTCATTTTTAAACAAGCGAAAATAAGTCTTTCACTAACTTAATGAAAAAATATAAAATAATAAACCAACTAGCAAGTCTTCCTTTTCAATCTTATCAAATAGTAAGAACGAGACCTAACTCGACTAAAAATTTCAAGCACTCCTTTCAAAAGATAAAAACCAAGAATACAATTAATGAAGATGATGAGCCTAACCCAGCTCTTGATTTGAGCAAAAAAGCATCTACCACACTTAGGTTTTGAAATTCGAACACTCAGATCTCTTTAAACAAGCCCAGACACTCAGAACTGAAAGCAAATCAAACAAAAGTTTTACAAAACTTTGAAAAAAACAAGTCTAGAAAAGCCTACCTAGCACTACATCCTGGGGGTCACTGACAGAGCAGTTCTGAGGCATCATCACTTCCCGATTGCTGAGTAGAGGCGGTGGCAACGCTTACTAATCACTGGTTATAGGAAGTGGCACCGCTTATTCCCCATTATGCATGCATGGTTCCTTGTAGATGTCCAAAACAAATAATGGAAAAAAATCAAAGTTAATCATTGTGAAACTGGCATAAAAATCATGAATTGATAGGAATTTAAAGCACAAAAGGTAGGAAAATGCAGATCTGAACGGCTCTGACGATACCAAACCAATATATCACTAGATCAGCTAGTAGATCTGACTAATAAGAATTGGAGCTTGGATTTCGAACAAGAGTTGGAAACCAACGAAGATCAGATGTACTGAAAAAACTTCCCCAACGGAGTCGCCATATTTGTAGCTACGAAAAATGCACCTTCTGTAGACATAAGTTGTTCCTCTAGTCTGAATGGTTTAGATCTAGAACAAATGATTCACTATAGAATTGGAAGACTTTCCCTAGAATGGGTGGAGATTTGGAATGAGTGTCTTTGATGGAATAGTGTAGTTGTTTCTTGCAATGATTTCTCTTCACAGGTGTACCTGCAATATCACATGAAAACCAACAAATGAGATCAAATAGAACCAAAATATGATCCACTATTCTATGTTAGTGACTAAGGAATCCAACAATAAAATACATGATAATGACACAACACACTTTATGGGAAAGGAACCAATTTTGCGTTAAGATCAAGAAGAAGTTTACAACCTTTGCGTTAGTGTCGATATGCTCCTTCACAATGCCGATATCTTGTCCCCAAAAGCTCCTACTTTCTCTCTCTATGCTCACCCTACTGATTTAGGCCAGCATGTCAATTCAACAACATAAATTTTCTCCCCCTCAATCATGGAAATGAGACTGTTTTTATAGTCCAAGAGAGGATAGGGATGGTTGAGAAAATAATGGGTGAGGTGGATAGGAAATCCCAAAAGGATGGATCTTGAGTCCAGGTGGTCCTCAAGTGTAGGGATAAGGGTGCCATAAAGCCTTCCTTCGAGAATCTTTGTGGAGACCTCTCTTTTTAAGTTTTTACCAAGGCCATCGCTTCTTGCTCTCTATGACAAATGGATGACAAGGCAGAACCGCGCCTTGTACAAGAGGTAAAGGTGGTGCTACCACCTACTCTCAAGAGAAGAAGGAACCACCTATTGACTTAAAGACAGGAGTGGTGTTGGATTTTCATATGCAAGACTGATATCTGGGCCAGTTTGTTACTTCACAACTTGGGATTCAGGGCAAATACTAGAGTTTGGGACCTCATCACATGATGATGACAAGATTTGTGTAGCATACCCATTTTGAGTATAAGAAAACTTCTTAGTTGTTTCTTCTCAAATTGTTTTGTGCAAGAATTGGTGAAAGGACAATTGTTTTGGTATTTCTTTTGTGCATTAAAGTGAATCAATATTAATTGAGTTTATTTTTACATGTATAGGTGTAGGATTCATTTTCCTTTTCATTTTAAGGTGCATATTAGATTGTTTGATTTGACTAACAAAAGAGTTCTTTGAACCATACAACAAGATTGATTATCGTTGAAATTTGAACACCTTATTTTCTTCTGGAGGATAATAATGTTTGAAATCATTGATTGTCCTTAATAGTGTTTAAAATGCATGTATTTATCACTTTTTTATTCTTGACGAAGTTTTTTTTATTTTTAAAATCAATCACATATTAAAATAAACTAAGTGTTTTCTTTCTTAGAAACAACATTAGCGCAGATTCTAGGGATTTGACAGTAGGTTGGATGAAACTAGGAGTACATTAATTGAGTGGATAAATCCAGAAACTTGTTGGAAAATCATGTATCACACATGTGTCAAGCATAAGGTAAACTGATTGTACTATGGTTTTGGCACGAACTGCGGTTGTGGTACAAACTACATCTGTGGTTACAGTGAAAACTAAATCTTCGGTTGTGGTTGCGGTTGAGGTTGTGGTTGTACCACCTACAGTGGCTATTGTGGTTGATACACCATTATATGGTCCTCTCTCTTCACGTAGTACATGCCCATTGTTTTGTCCTAGAGTAGATCGTATGCGTGACAATCCGTATCTTCATGCCCAACAAATCGACAAAATGTGTAGTACAAATTCATTGGCTTTGTGACCATATTATGCATATATCCATAATATTCATGTCAATGCTCATAAACTTGGCAGATACGGCACCATGGCATGCTGCCACAACTCAACGGATTCAGTGTTCCCAACAGTAAGCAATTTCAAAAATCTAGGCATTGATCCTTAGTATGTCCCTCTGCACGACATCAAGTACACCACACTTCCTCGCAATGTTCTTTTTCTTTCTTAATATCTTGCAACTAGAGTGTCAAATTTGCCAGTTGTGTTTGAATCTCATTCATACCCACTGCATTCTTTCCAACAAGTGAAACTTCTAGATTCATCGCAATCTCCAAACCCTCGCTTTGTGTCACAATATTTTGCTGCATCAATGGTAGGCTGATATGAGAGAGTAACGTCACGATGAACCATTCCTTATGCTAAATATCACTCATCTCAAAGCTGACTCTTGCCATCAGCGTCTTGAACTGCTTATCGAAATCCCAAATAGTTTCATTTGGATACTTCTTAATATCCTTTAGTTATGTGATGTATTGCGCCTTAGATTTCAATTTTTTGAACTCTTAAATAAATCATTTTTCTACTTCAGCCAATGTTTTCATTGCTTCCCCCATAGGAACTTGTACAAATTTCATGAACCAATACAGTGCATGACCTCAAATGGTTGTTGCTAATTGACCTTTCTTGACTTCATCATCCGCATTTTGTTTGATAGGCCACACTGTTTCACATAAGAACAAGTATTGCTTGGGATCCTCAGTCCCGTTTCCATGGAGTAGGGGTAACTTCACATCATTACCTGCCATCCTGGGCCTTTTTCCTAGAGTCGTTGATATGATACTATTAGAGTGTTTTTGACACGTCGGACAAGTCAGTGTCAAACTTGTGTTCATTCCTGAGTGTGGCATAGTGCATGGAGGTGTGGGTACGTTGTCGCTATGGGTCAGCCTTTCCTCAGGATTGGGCGTAGCGTGGTTGTCTCCTTCATCATTGTAGGGTCTCTTTGTCTCATGTGGTATTCCTTTGTGACCTCACGTCTTGGTTGTAGTGGGACTCTCTCCTATCCTCTACCTCTTCTCTTGCTGAAACCTTGCACCTCCTCTCATAATACAACTCCCTTCCTCGACTTCCCACATAGCCCCATTGTAACTTCCATCCATATACCCTAGATCATTCCATCCAACCCTCATCTCTATGATACTCGTAGCCTCCACACACCACATTTCTACTCTACGGAGTTCATATTCAATATGCCTTTTTCACAGATGAGCATCTTAATAAACAATTTCAAAGATAACAGGAACCTGCCTCTTGGTTTGTTGAAGAAATCTCTTTCTACGTTGCTGTTAGATTTAACTGTGTCATCTGCAAAATCATTGATATAGCCTTCCAAGATACTATCAAGCCAGACTTCAACATTCCTTGATGCTTTGTTGTCTACCTCCTACAACTGTTGGATCGGTTCTGGAGTCTAGCTAGTTAGTTCACCACCTTGGAAATTTGTCTTCCGATATGTCAATTGCGCCAACCACTCATACAAGATGATCAAAAATTCAGAGAAAAAGTACTCATGTGGACTGTCGTGCATATACTCTACCGGCCACTGATCTGTCATTATTCCATGGTTCTGATTCTCTTTCTCAGCAAACTCTCATATATTTTGGTCAAACCAATCTTAGATTTTCAATTTCATCAGATGCCACAACATGTCCTCACTCCTCTTCTCACTAAGGTCCCATAAATGGAACCATTTGTTGACAAAAAACTAGTCGACAAAGGTTCACTCTCTGTCGACACCCAAACCACCATGATCTCCCTAAGCACCGACCCAGATAGGTTTTATCCCATCAAGAAACACCTACAGAGCAGATGAAGTCTCACCTGAGATGTTCGAGGGAGAGATGACAGAACCAATTTTCCACAATATGAAGGAGGATCATGTGTCTACTTATCAACTTAGCACAACATTATTCAACAAATCTAATCATTCAGATTATGCATTAACAGAATCACGTCATCATTCAATAGATCACAGTAACATAACTGAATCACAAAAAAACACCAATGCACAACCAGATCTAGCAATATATCATCATTCATAGCAGAGAAACAAAACATCGTTCACAGATACACATTGCACTCACATTTGGATATCAGAAAACAGGAAAACAGGAAAATAGGAAAAGACACAATGATTCTACTCAATCTTTGTCATGTCATATTAATCTTCACAACAAAACATGGATTCTCCAAAACAGTTCTTCAACTCACATACACATATCCAAAATGTTTCCAACATAGAAGACTAATAAAATTGTGCAAAACGCGAGCCGAAGAAGACTTAATACTTGCAATTCTATATCAATTTATAGGTTTGCACCTTTACATTGGTGGTCCACTTAACCAATATTCCTAACTTAATTCTTAACAAAATCAAGAAAATAATGAACATAATCCACATAATGTGGTCCAAATCTACAGAATATGACCAAAATACATAAAATATTGTAAATTTGACTTGCGTGTCGTTTCCGCCTTACACGACATCTTTGCCCTTGCGCAGCATCCACAATGTTGCAAAACTAACTTACCCAAACCTGCCTGCCAACATTGCTTCCAAGTTCCATAGTTTGTGGTCATCTTTAAACCACCCACATAGTAGATGACTTCATCTTTTGCTAGCACCATTGGTTGGTGGTCAACCAAAACCACCTCTTCAAAGAGCTCTTGTATTTAGTAGAAGATAGTGCAATATTCTACTAACATGCTTGGTATAGTGGTTTTTCAAGCCTTTAATTCATATCTTTTTTTTTACCTTGGACTCATATACACCCTTCGGATTAAGGGGGGTTTTTTTGGAGACTAATCCTTGGTGTGAGGGATATTCACATGCAAAGAACACCACAAGTCTAAAGGGAGACCAAGAGTCATCCAGGATTCCAAGAGACCTCTTGGAATCTGAACTTCAAGGGTCACTTCTCATTGTATATATGTACATTAATTAATGAGAATAAAATGCGCTTTCATGCCTATCTTTTGTTTTTGTGTGTTTAATTATCTATCTTCCATAATGGGATCCTTACAAAAAGAAACACCGAAACATGGAAAAAATATTTTTTTTACATGAATATTTGAGATTCTTGTACTTGTCATGTTCAATATTTGTTGAGGGTTCTTCCCTATCCTTTTCCACCAACTACATGACCAACATAATGAGTGTGGCAATGCCTTGATCCAACTTGACTTCAAGATCCTCCTTCTCATCATAAAAAAATTTTCCATGTTCAATTTCCTTCTCCTTTGTAGACCTTACAGGCGTTCTCAATCTATCTCAGTAACATACTTTGATACCATATGATCCATAAATTTTAGTCTCATAGCCTAACAATCTCACTAACACATATCTTTATGAAAAACAATGTTGTATATGGTTTATCTGTCCAAATTGACGAAATTTTGTAGCATGTGGATAGATAGATGATTAATTTAATACCATAAAATTAATTAAAACAACCAAAAAAGTTCATATGCATAGTAAACACACAAATTTTCACCCTAGAAACCCAATTGGGAAAATCAACATTCATGGCATTTTTTAATTGCTTAGAAATCTAGTACAATAATGAGCGATACACAAGAACTTGTGTATTATTACTCATAGACAATATTATTTTACTTCCATGGCTCAGAGACAACCTTATTCTTCTTGTAGAGGATACCAACCCATTCGTCCTTTGAGTAGTCGCTTCTCTTCGAGTCTTCTACTCCATATTCCCTTTTCCTCCTCTCTTGCCCTCATAAACTAAGTGTGCTCCTCTCCAATAGCCTTCAACTTTTATTGGGATAGACTTGGAAGATGAACCATCACAATGGTTCATTTCCACTTCCAAAGGAATGATCTTGGAATTCTCATTTTCCAAATAATTATATTCACAAATTTATTTTACAGGAGAGGTTTATTTTATGGATATCCAATTCGTATCAGTAAATACAATGGGCATCCAAACCATGGGCTTGAAACCACTGATTGTGGGCTTGAAACCACTGATTGTAAAACCATTTGTGAAATATTTCTTTGACTTTTTACATGCACTTTTACTTCCAAGTCCATGAACTTGAAACCATGTGTTTGTAAAATATTGTTTAACTTCTTTATGTGCATATTTAATACTCATATATATTCTATTTGATTACAAATCTTTTAACATAACATCAATTACAACATATATAATGTAATGTCTCAATAATGACATCAATGCCAATATATTCAACACTTACATCAACTTCATAGCGATTTTTAACATAACATCAATTACAACATATACAATGTAATGTCTTAATAATGACATCAATGACTACATAGTCAACACTTACATCAATTTCATAGCGACTCGATTCCCTATGGCTAATAACGTTTGTAGACCTTTAGGTATAACATAAACCTTAGTAGAAAATTTTATTCTTAACATTTGAAACAATATGTTTTTTTTTAATTTACAATTCAACTCTTATCATTGTAAACTTGTATCTTATAAACATGATCATTAATATCATAATAAGGACCATATTAATCAAAGGATAATTGTGGATAACCAATCGAAAGATAATTGTGAATAAAGATGTTTTGTAACTTGATATTTGTTTTTGTAGATTAAAAGTGACACATGGAGAAAGGATGATAGTGAACCTCTTAAGATGTGGAGTTTAAGAAAGCCAATTTAACTATATCTATCATATATTTTACTTGATACTTTATGGTTTAACCATATATCTTATTATTTATTTGTATTTAGGTATGCGTCACAAATACTTTTTTAACTCACTTTTTTTGAATACAATCAATAAATAATATTAATTTAATAATTTAATCGATCTAATTTTAATCACATATTAACAATTTTTCCTAACCCATTTCTCATTGTGTGAAAAGATACCAATATTTTAAAAAATAACAAATTAATTAATTAACTTTTGCACAATGCATCATATTATCAGTCATAAATACACCAACCCCTTACCTTAACATGTTATATTATTTAAGAAAAACACCCCACTAAAATACCTTGACCTAGAATTATTATGATCCTAAACACATTATAACCTAAAATCAATATAGGCCATGATATAATCAACCCATAACACATTACGACCCTGAACACACTAACCCCCTAATACAATATAGCCCTAGATGTAGTATAATAATTTATAACACACTAATCCCTTAATATACTGACCCAAAACACATTATATATGCTATGATTTCTGAGAAAATCAACACTTAAGATGCTATTACTCCTAACACGATCACTGCCTATTGATATTTGACCCAAACACACTTTACCTTGTATAACGATATACCATTTCTGATCATGACCTGTAAAGCAAAGGTTGTAGGACTCATTCAAAGGTAACTCTTCGGATTCTAACAAAAGGGGAATTTTAGCCCATTTGAAGAATACTTCAAATCAAACATAATCCAACTGGACTAATTCAAAGAAACCCTTCAAAGTAAATAACTAAGGGCCATAACAACTTCCATTTGAAGTCAACACTTTGAACGTAAAAATCAAGGATTCAACCATTTAAAAGACTCTTTAAAATTAAGGAAAATGGCATAACCCTAGTTCAAAGGTAGGAATTCACAGTAAAATAAGCAAATGCTAGGATGACCACTATTTGAAGTTAACACTTCAAATTTCAACAAAAGGATTGAACTCAAATAAAAGGCTTACATGTTCGAGTGACATTTTTCACTTTAAAGGTTCATAGACACATTCAAAAGGCTCTGCTCCATATTTGGTGTTTGTCTTGCAGCCATGCCAATACACATAAATAATTTGAATTGAATTCATCCTACACCATATAGCTAAAGTACATCACACAATGCCAAAGGAATAACATCAATTTTCATGAAATTAACTAACCCTAATATATTATTATTCCTAACACACTTTGACCCTTAACACACTATGGCCTCTAGCATAAGTACCCACAATTCACACATCAATTTTGTCACTTGTTGACAATTAGTGTTGACCTCAAAGTGCATATTGAAGTGGTCCATGTAATAGGAAATATCTTGAAACTGACTTGAAACTTTGGAAAAAATCATTTTTTATTGATTCTATTGGCTCGTGGAATTTCAAGACCCATTGACTTTCCTTAAGAAATAGTTGGAGTCCCATGCCCATTGGATTTCATTGAGAAGTAGTTGGAGTCTCATGGATATCAATGATCATTGCAAGAGTTCAAATGTCATTTGAAAAGTTTTTAGCTTTTGAATCAATCTCCATTCTAGTATCGTCCAAGAAGAGCTCCTACGACAATTAAAGGTCCTAGTTTTGAGGACAATTTGATCTTTATCTTTCAAACCTCATGGAGATGAATCTAGAAATTTTATTGTTGAAGACACATCTATACTGAGGTGAGAGTTGATTTAGTATAACACAAACTTTCTATTTATCTAAACATTCATCAACCTAAAGAAAGAAATTGTGCATAAGATTAACCACAATACATATAATTTACATGGAAACCCTTTTGGGAGAAAACAATAAAAAATTTCTTTGTAATTTTGTAGGCACCAACCTACTGTTAGGAAATTTGTAGGAAACCTCTTATTGGAGACACCAATCCCACTATTAAGCACCAACTTAACAAATGACACTTCTACCTTCATAATTTTATGGTTCAACCACACATCTTATTAAGATTATGTAAGTATTTTTTCACTTTTCAACCTCACATCTATATGAATACCATCATCAAATTATATAAATTTAATAAATCTATGTTTAAAGAAACATTAAACTTAAAAAAAAAACATAAATTTTGTTTTAAATCTTTTCATAACCCATTTCTCACCAGAATGAGGGTCAAAATGGAGTGGAGGTTAAGTGAGGGGATACTATGAAAGATATTTTAAAAAAAAATAATTAATTAATTAACTTTTTGCACAATAAATAAACAAATATATATAAATATTACCGACCCCATTCTCATTTTTTCCTTGTATTTTCTGGTCGTGAATGAGGATGGATGTGGAGAGTGCAATGAGGAAATATATTTAAAAAATAACATATTAATTGATTAAATTCTCTACAAGGAAACAACCTCTACACTTGATCAAACCTTATTTTGGTCAAACTTTATTTAAAAAATAATAGACTAATTGATTAACTTCAGTACAATGAAACAACATCTATGCTTGGTCAAACTTGTTGTGTCTATATAAGAGATGAGATGGGAACCATATACCACAACAAATTGAATTGATCTACAATTCCATTACTAAAAATAATGGAATGCATAATTTCGGAGGAGTTTGTTGATGCTCTGGTGAATGAATTCGCTTACGACCCACTTCAACTGCCTCTCACCGAAGATCCTGCTCAGGTGCTCTATAACCGCGGGACATTGGAAAATATATGGGACACCAAACACAGTGCTCTTAATTTGCATTGGGTTGTTGTTATAATACATGTTGAAGGGCGAGCTATAGCGTAACTTAACTGTGTTTAATAAGTATAAAAACCCCACCCATCAACTTCTGTTGAGTGACTTGGTAGAAAACCAAGGGACCGTAAACCTCCCACCCAACTATGAAAATCTAATTCTGGCAGTTACCCATAGAAAGATATATGGGGTGAGACTGCATCTATGTCGCAGGTGCTGCCTATTGAGCCTTTCTCCGTCAGGCCAATATCTTAGGATTTTTTGTGCGCCAAGGAGGGGCTGAACCTGGGTCGAAGAAGGTATGAAGCCAACACATTATAACCTAAAATCAATATGGGCTTTGATATAATCGACCCATAACAAATTATAACCTTGAACACAATAACCTCCTAATACAATATAACCCTAGATGTAGTATAATAATTCCCAACATGCTAATCCCTTAATGTACTTTGACCCAAAACACATTATACCCTTAATCCTTATGATTTTTGAGAAAATCAACCCTTGACATGTTATTACCCCTAACACAATCACTACCTATTAATATTTTACCCAAACACACTTTACCTCGTATAACTCTATAACCATTTATCATCATGACCCTACTCTATTACTATGCCTAACACACTATGAGCTTTAGAATAATTACCCACTATTCACATATCAATTAGCGTTGACCTCATAAAACATATTGAAGTGGTCCATGTAATAGGAAATATCTTGAAAATGGCTTCAAAATTTGGAAAAATGCATTTTTTTAATGACTATATCGATTCATGGAGTTTTAGGATCCATTGAATTTCCTCGAAAAATAGTTAAAGTCCCATGCCTGTTGGATTTCCTTGAGAAGTA